>OX155964.1:27390580-27711555 GCA_944548615.1 Micropterix aruncella | reverse complement strand
TATATATACGAGTGGTATTACCCGGCGTTGCCCGTGTTATATCTTTGCTCAAATACCAATGTATACCAATTTTCATGGCGATCGGTTGAGCAGTATAGAAGTTGGTGTGCTGCAGCGCCGTCTAGTTGAAAGTTGCAACAAAGCGGATATATATAAAAACCTTAACCATGAAAAAATACATATATATGCCAACTTTCATGGTGATCGGTCAAACGGTTTCGGAGTCTATTAAACTCGGACAGACGGGCATACAGATATACCAACATCCATTTTTATATTATATTATTTTGGCCTGTTTTTAAAATTTAAACTTTGAATGCCTATATCTCGCTTATTTATAGCGACCGACACAATTTTCTTCCAGATTTAGCATTAAAATGAAAAAAATTGGAGAGAGGTTCCTATACTGCAGTTATTCCACTTTTATAACTATGTGATAATACTTACATGTATATATTTTAATTAAAGAGTTTTGAACAATGAAGCACAAATATGTAATTAAAAAGCAGGAATAATTTCACTGTATTACCTTCACAATATTTTGAATTTAGAATAACGCTTGGCCGACTTTGACGTTTGTAGGTTTAACATAGCAGCGCCATCTATGGATTACTCAATAGATAACGCCATCTGTTAAAATCGTTTGGAACTAACAGATAATTGCGAATGTCAAATAATAGACATTGCAATAAAATAATATCGCGACTATAAATTAAGACGTAAGCTATCCTATCTTTCAAGTTGGATCAAACTGCACATTATGTGCAAATTTGATTCAAATCGGTTAAGTAGTTTAGGAGTCCATCGCGGACAAACAACGTGACACGTAATTTATATATATTAAGATATATATATATATATATATATATATATATATATATATATATATATATATATATATATATATATATATATATATATATATATATATATATATATATATGTATATATATATTTTATATATATATATATATATATATATATATATATATATATATATATATATATATATATATATATATATATATATATATATATATATATATATATGTATATATATATTTTATATATATATATATATATATATATATATATATATATATATATATATATATATATATATATATATATATATATATATATATATATATATATATATATATATATATATATATATATATATATATATATATATATATATATATATATATATATATATATATATATATATATATATATATATATATATATATATATATATATATAGATATATATATATATATATATATATATATATATATATATATATATATATATATATATATATATATATATATATATATATATATATATATATATATATATATATATATATATATATATATATATATATATATATATATATATATATATATATATATATATATATATATATATATATATATATATATATATATATATATATATATATATATATATATATATATATATATATATATATATATATATATATATATATATATGTATATATATATATATATATATATATATATATAGAGATATATATATATATATATATATATATATATATATATATATATATATATATATATATATATATATATATATATATATATATATATATATATATATATGTATATATATATATATATATATATATATATATATATATATATATATATATATATATATATATATATATATATATATATATATATATATATATATATATATATATATATATATATATATATATATATATATTGTCACGCGATTTCTGTAAATTAAATGCAGAATTTCCATAATTTATCGCGTGTTGAGTCCCAGTTATCGCCATTGTTGATTCACAACACCGATCGTTATTCGTTTGACATATATGCAGTTTTGCCAATTCCATACAAGCCAATTTCGTCTACCAACCGCAAGAGTCGAAATCAGCGACTTAATATTTAATAATTTATGCGATAAATTGCTATGGGATTGGGTTATTAAAATGCAAAATAAATAAAACATTGAATATTTTAAAACAGCAATTTTTATTTTGATAAAATACTTATTTCTAATAAAGTAACCATTTTACGACATAGAGTCAAGGTGGTCCTGTCCTTGTATTGAATTTTGGGATAAATAAATTCAAAAAGGTTTTTATAATAAAATTAATCTCGGTTTTGACTTCTTTATTAAATTAATAAAATTTAGAAATTAGCTACACAATTTATACTCAGCAAACGGTGAACCGGATATGATCGATTGTTCGCGTACGAGCTAGAAAATTCTGGAACATTTGATATGAGCCTATATGAAGCGCCAAAAAACTCGTTTTCCCGGCATTTTCAAATCGGAGCCGTGGCGCTAGTTAGTGGAAGTTCCGAGGGCGTCTTCATTCTCTGTTGTGTTAGACATTATATTTCTCGGAACTTCCACGGGGAGAACTTCCACGGGGAGAACTTCCACGGGGAGAACTTCCACGGGGAGAACTTCCACGGGGGCAAACTTCTGGCCTTGCCTACTTCAATCGTTCCAGCCGTTTGAAGAGTACTCCCGAATTCAACCGTTCCAGCCGGTCGGGGTACAAGGGTACGACTGAAGAGCCCCAGAAATCAAAGAATACGCCCATTCAGCTTTCCTGAAGATCATCCCGAGCCGTGTCGGTCGATCGCCAGTGCCGCTATTCGTCGCCGTACCGTACGATACGATTACTGCTTAAATCGTACCAGTCACCGCCACGTAACCACGTGACGTCGCCGCGACCATCGAGCTGAAGGCGGGAAGTTTGAATCCACTTTCCAGAAGATTCTATCCTTGAAATTTTAACGTACCTACCCTACTGCTGTTTCTCTACCTACCACTCGTCTGACTGTTGACCCTTCATGATCAGCCGGCCTCTGAGAAAAGTCCCATTGTTCTGAGCTAGGTTTTGAAATGTGTTAAATATTAATTTCCAAAGTTTTAATTGTTTTCAAAGTTTTTAATCAAATATTATAGTTGTAAATTTAAATTTCACTTCTAGAGTTCTTTAAAATTCATCTTTTCTTTATTGTTATCTGCCTTTTACTAATTAAATGTCATCGTTCCAGTGACTTAATGTTTTTCTTTATAATTTTAGTTTCTACAAACAAGTAACCACATCGATTTCTAGGTATCCTAAGTACCGAGAAATCGTGTCGGTCACAATATATATATATATATATATATATATATATATATATATATATATATATATATATATATATATATATATATATATATATATATATATATATATATATATATATATATATATATATATATATATATATATATATATATATATATATATATATATATATATATATATATATATATATATATATATATATATATATATATATATATATATATATATATATATATATATATATATATATTTTAAACAATACATGTCCGTTGTCCTTGTACACGTTTATTTTTGTCGAGCCTATGCTTGTTTCGGATTCTTCAAATTCTCTTTGATATTAGCATATTTTTCTCTTCGCAACTGATCTAGTTGGAGTAATATTTCCAAGTGGCTGAGAAAGATTCCGAGTGGTCCTTTAAAGCCGCGCGACGCTGAAAGTTAAATTAGCTGTAAGTAGGCGGTCCGCGGGAAAATCTGCTCGTTGCAAAGGCGGCGTCTGCGTCTGTTGCATTCGCAATTACGGCCGTCATAGGAAATTCGTTTCTCGAATCTCAAAGTGAGCTCGGCGCGGAGTCGCTGCGAGCATTCATGAGGAGCGCTCGACGGCGAGCAAAGCGCCAATTTGAAAGTTAAATTTAGCAGTGCAGTTTGCCAATTCGCTGCGGCCGACCGCTCGCCGCCGGCGCACGCCATTTGCGAAATCTTTCACTCTCTGCCGAGACGCCCGCAATGAAGTGGGCGACCGGCGAGCGTTCCCTGCTTTCTTACCGCCTCAAAGTTACTTTAGCTGAATACTAAAGTGCTTAAATGAACAACCGCTACCATCTATAATAGCGATACAATGGTGCCTTGCAGAAAATGTACGGAAATCGACGTATTTTTTATTTTTAAAACATAATATTTATAAGTCCTGGGAAAGAATTAATATTTGTGAACTGTTTTTACCGCTTAAAAATTACTTTAGCTGATTACTTAATTATTTAAATGAACAACCGCTAGCGACTGTAACTTACTACATTGGCGCCCTGCAGAATATGTACAGAAGTCGAAGTAGTTTTCATTTTAAAACATAAGGTTTTTAGAGATATATTCTCATTAAGCAAGCGCTTCTTGCATTCTACAAATCTAGAGATGACCATGCTCGAACTCAAAACAATCTGAACACAAGAATGTCCGCGAGTATCAATTATATAATTCCGTCAGTCAGGACAACATTTGCCCAGAGACATATATTCTACATAGCCCCAAAATTATATAATTCCCTTGGTGAAGACATGAAAATTTATCCTAACATAAAAATATTTAAACCAAAACCTTTTAATAGATGGCTGCTTAACAAGGGATATGTAAAATCTGATCAACTTCTTTGCAATGCACGACAATTTATTTAGTATCACTTATCTATTTTTCTTTATTAAATTTTATTAAATTTCAACTATAAATGTATATATTTATTACATAGCTATATATTTTATAAAATTGGTATATTTATGTGTATATACAGGTGGTGGGTCCAAATAATTTATTTTAAAAAAAAACACTTAATTTCTTAAAATTGCATAAAACAGTGCACATCTAGAGACGGGCCAAATTATCGCCTAGTTAGATATGCTATTGGCAGTAAAGGTCATGTAAGATGTGTTAAACCTCCCTATATTAATTATTAAATAATTTACATAATTATTATAAGATTACATGACCAACGAACTGTATACCTAATCATAAGTACCTAAATAAAAAAATTAAATATAAAAAAAATAAAAATTCTGGAAAAGGTTGAATATTTTGCGATAGTTCTCTGTTCTATTTTTATTTTTTATTTTATTCCAACAAAAGAGAAAAACAGCGCTCGGGTCTTAAGTTAATAAATAATAATAACAATATTACGGCCAAAATAGTCCCCTGATAATATATAATAATTTATGTGCGTGATGTTGTGTAATAATATTTATATTTTATGTTAATATAATCATGTTCTCTCGATTTGTGAGTGTGTATGATAGAGTAGGATGAGTGTGTTTATATGTGTGATTGTGATGTGTGTTTAATGGGTGTGTGTAAGTACATCTACGTGTATGTGTCATAGTTGTGTATAATATATGACAGTGTGTGATTCTGCACAGGTATGTATCTGTTCAAACTTTTATGGTCTGGTCTATTACCGCTCTGATAAACTCGTTTTAGCTCATTGAGAATATGAGATTCATCGTAGGCTTTCATAATTCGATGCAGAGTTGAATTCCTTGATTTGTATGGAGTCTGGGTTCATTGAATACCCTTGGGTGACGAGTTCGGCGCGATGGGACATTTAAGGCTATTCTGCTTAGAATTTGTGGGCTGTCGATATGATGCGAAAGTATATTGTGGAAGAAATTACCGCTTATAAGTTACTTTAACTGAATACTGTAGTATTTAAATGAACAGGCACTAGCATATGTAGCGTACTGCATTGGCGCCCGCAGAAAATGTAGAGAAATCAAAGTAGTTTTGATTTTAAAAACATAATGTTTTTCGAGATAAGGCCTGATAAAGTGGATAGTTTGCAAATGTTCTCTGTTCTCGTTACCGCCTAAACGTTACTTTAGCTGAATACTAAAGTACTTGAATGAACAACCGCTAGCATCTCTAGCATACCGCATTGGCGCCCTGCAGAAAATATATATACAGAAATCGAAGTATTTTTGTTTATTTTTAAATAAGGTTTTCGGGATAGGGTCCTGGGAAAGGATGAATATTTTGCGAAAGTATTCTGCTTTCGTTACCGTCTAACTAAAGCAAGTGCCTTCAACCAGCGGTGACGTTGTTTCAGGACGACAGTGCCTTAAATGAGAGTTGAATAGAAAACACTTTTCAACTTGAGTAAGTTTATTTATTTATTTATTAATTTATTTCATTTATTCATTTATTTTATTTTCGGGAAACATACAGCGCTTCATTAATTATGACTAATTGTCTTAATACAGTGTTTCGCTGGCGGATTAATTGTTTCCTACATTATTTTCTTCTAAGGTAAATCAAAAGTTACATTGCACTAAATTAAATTAAATTACAATCGAACTATTGCAAGGATAGGAAATGAGAGGGATGGGATATATGTAGGATAGGATATAAGTATGTATTCAAATTATAGTCTTTGCTATTCTCATTTTTGCTCCGAGTGTTTTGAAACAATTTGTATGTGTATATTATATACTCACTTCCTAGACGCCGAGTGCGCTAAGGACAGCGTCACTGAATTTAGGTTGATTTAAGTAAAAAATGTCGATATCTTCGAATAGATTATTATATGTGGTCATCAAGCGGTGCGATGTGATTTCGAAATCAAGTGAGTTCCTACTTGTACTGTGATTTCCTACTTGGTAAAAGCAAGTACAAGTAGGAAACGCAAGATCAGTGATTATTCCAACAAGAATAGACGAACTTATAATTGTTTTTCTGCCGTCGTCGTTGGGGGATGAGATGAACAGCTTGCCTCCACCTCTCTTACTAATAGGTATGTTAAGATATATTCTTTAATCGCGTATTATTATTTCTACTACGAGATGGTTCAAACTAACTACTCTCTTTTTGTGCCGAAAGTTTGTCATTGCGTAATTTTAGTTTGCTGGCAAGGCTGATATGACAGCTTTGTCGAAAAGTAGTTGATTTCTTCCAATAAATATTTGGTGTATGTTTTTTTTTTTTATTATTCTTTTTCAAACGGGTCAAGCCCATTCGCATACCGTAACATAATATCCCAACGTTTAAAAAGTCTGTCTATCTATGCTGTTAAATGAGCCGGCATATGATCTAAAATAGCAGGAAACCTGGGAATAAGTTTAATTGGTCACGTTTCGCTTTAACGGTGGGCGTTGTGCTATTTCTTTTCATAAAATTTTCTCGAAACGGTTAATTAGGGGAGTGGCTCGTTATCGCTGGCGGCTGTGTCCTCTAAAAGGTTTTAATGAAGTCACGTTTTGGTTTGATGGCGCGGCTCGCCGTAAAAACGGTTACAGCTAACAGACTTGCGGCACGGCCAGGTGAGCCAAGGCTTAAGGGAGGGTTGCGTCCTTAGTTAAATTATATTGTTGGATAATTTGCATTAAACCTCGGGTTTGTAAACCCTGCCTATGATTAAAACACACGGTCGATATGTACAAATGTACAACAACCCTTATTGTATATTATATTTAAAATATTCATAGGGATCATGATTCGTCTTCATGATTAAGGCCAACCAATTATAATTTAAACCTACGTCACAAAGTAACCATGAAAAACAAGTAAATATATTCAAATGAATAAAAAACATGACTGCCGTGAACTATTGTACCTATTTAAAATTATTTTTATGACGGTTTTTTATGAAACATTTGTGGTTTATGTATTTATCCATATAGATACATGTATATTTCTGGAAGGTACTTAATCGGACCTTTTATTATAGACTAAACACAATACATTTATGTTAGTTTATTGACATTTAGACAACTACTTACTTGATACTTTGACAGTTAATGTACCCTATGGCACTCGTGTTTATAACGATTCTAACAATACTACACACTTCTAAATCGGTTCAAGCGTTTAATAGTTATGGTGGATAAATAAACGGATAACATACATACAGTACCGTGCGAATTAATTGTAACAAGCAATAAATTTAAACTTTTCTTTTGTTTCTGGCAACTTTCTGAGATATTTTCAATTCTGGCAATGTTTTTTAACACATTTGATGAAACACATTTTGTTGTGCAGGGACAGCATGTCCAGTTCGTGCGGCGGGCAGCTGGTGATCCCATAACACCTGCTCATTTGGAACAGAGAGTAAAGCACCCTATGAAGAAGATGTTTTGGGGTTACTTTTCTATCATGGCACTGGATCACTCGTGCCAGTAACTGAGATGATAAATTCGGACCAATATATTGACATCTTATCAAACCATATGATACCGGAGCTCCGCAAGGTCTATCCTTCCAACAAGGGAATTTTTCAGAAAGATATCGCCCCATACCATTCTTCGAAAAAAGTGAAACAGTTTTTCACACACAACAAAATTAATGTACTTTAATGGCCCCGAAATTCCCCGATCTCAACCCGATTGAAAACCTCTGAGCTATTTGCAAAAAACAGCTATCCAAGATGGACTGTACCTACAACGAAAACCAAGGTGATCTAATCTAATTTAATTAAGGATTTGTGTTTTAGAAGATACTTATTTTAATAACCATTTTTAATATTGGTATTCTCCTTAGAACAGGCTCTGCCTAGTTAGGAGAGACACATAACATGTTTAATATAAATACCAACGATGTAATTTTTTTGATTTTATAATAAATAAATAAATAAAACATCAGTGCAGTAATTCAAGTCTGGTTTCACGATGATGAACTGAAAGGAATCTGTCAAAACTTGGTAAATTATATGTCTAAAAGAGTGAAAGTTGTTACCAACGCAAAAGGAGGACACATTCTAAATTAAAACTAACAATCTATAACTACCAGTACCTACTGTTTTTGTATGATTATGTCCAATAAAGCACTTTTCGAAAAAAAATACTATTTGTTTCAATTAATTCGCACGGTACTATACATGAACCCTGAACTCAATAGGTACACCCATTTTTAATCGACTTTAAAAAGAGGAGGAGGTTATCAATTCGGCAGTATCTTTTCTTTTTTTTTTTAATGTTTGATACCTCAGAACTCTGCCATTTATGAACCGATTGGAAAATTCGTTTTTTATTTGAAAGGATATCGTCGCCTTACAATTATAACCGATCACTCAAATTTAGCTGTTCTAAGATAAACGACTTTTAATGTTGCTTTAAAGTGTGAAATCGTCCACCATTTTTGATTTGTGGAAACTAATAAGTGGACCTAAATACTAATCAAAAACTAGATAAGTGGAAATATCGAGTTTTTGCGCTACGATAGCAGACAGTGCTGCGAACTTTCAGCTAGACAAGCCTACATATCGATTTTTAGTATTATAGCTGGAGCTGATTTTCAACTTATCAACCACCGTTAACTCCTGAGGGCGGGGAATTTCAGTGATCTTGTTTTAAGGAAATATAGAGTTGATATTCTGGCATACTTATCTCATAAATGCCAATTTTCGAGTTTTCCAGTTATAATTGTAAGGCGATGATACACTTCCAGAAACTCCTTAAATACATATTATCATACGAAGTTTAAAATTTACATGTTGGTTGAATTCAGAGGTCAATGCATTTTTTTATGATAAGCATGACCTGATTCTACACCCTGGATTGGCTCCCGACGAGCGGACTCCTCAATGGTTAACAGCACAGACACGAAATTTTGTATAGGTACTTATTCAGTTATGATAGCCCGTTTTAACCTTCACCATGACATGGCTGCTTCACCCAGGGTTAGCTCCCGACGAGGGGACTCCTCAACGGGCAATAGCACAGACATAAATCTTGGATATGCAGTCAATTGCGACAGCCCGTTCTACGTTTCACCAACACAGGACTGCAGCACCCAGGGTTGTCTTCCAACGAGGGAACCCCTTAACGGTCAATAACACAGACACAAAAGAACATGAATGAACACTTTGAGCTATACCTGTTTATATTCAGTATCAGTAGTTCTTCCAAATATGGTATGCATAATTTGATAAATACTGCCACTCCACATCGGCCTTCAGTGCAAACACTTTTTTTTCAAAATATTCACTTTATTGAAAGGATGGTCAAACATGTATGGGATGCGTCCCCATCGATCAATAATGACCAGACATAATAATATGTCGTTGAGAAACTATTTCATTACTGTTATTTGTTACTATGATAGTCCGTCTCAAATAATTGTGGGAAAAAGTTACATAGACAAAATTAATAAAAATTGCTAAGACATTAGAGGTGAGATTAAGTTTTTAAATTTAACTAAAAATATGCCTGAATATATATGCCTCTCTCAAGCTTATTGGCTGGTGGGCCCAGGGCTCATACAAATAGTTGCATTCTCCTTTAATATATTGTTATAGTAACAACTACTGAATAAAACCCACCTCTTCTTCTCGTCTCCAGATGGTTTTATGGTAAGGTACCACTATTGCCGCATTTGCCTCTAACTGCTTCGAATGTACCGATTTCCAGAGAATCTCCATGTTTTTTTATGCAAACTAAACTTTGCAAATTCGGCATGTCCGCGATTTTAATGACTGACTAAGCGACGGGCGATATGCATCATGTATATTTTTCCTCTTCGTATATTTTTGCAACATCTTTTCTGATTATTATTGCCTTACGTAACTCATGATCCAGCCCCCCCCCCCCCACCTCGTCCACAGTTATAATTCGTGTCAAAATCTCGCCCCCCCCCTCCCCCTTCCCTACCTTAAAGCACGTTGCGTTATATACGGATGGTCCCTTGTTGGCAATAGCCTATAGATCGTCAATAGTATCTGCTATGCTCACAGTATCATCCTCATATAGGATATCTATTTTTTACTATTTATGTACACTTTATACTAATGTTTTTAACCCCTTCGGTACCGATTTATTTTACATATATCAGATATAAAGGGTGGACCATTTAAAAATTTAAATTTGAATAGGCTATTATAAAAACAAATGATTATTGTTTCATTTGTTTTATTGGTTGAACCCTAATATTTTAGAATGAAACAAAACATCATTCGAATGACCGCAACGGCTGGCCCAACACTACCTTAACCGATCAACCCAATTTTCAAGTACTTTTTCGATTGTTACGGCTTGAATTTCTTGAACGGCAACTTCAATTTCGTGTTTCAAGGCTTCAATTGTCTCTGGATGGTTAGCGTAACATTTATCCTTTAACGGCTTCCCACAGAAAAGAGTTCAACGGGCTCAAATCCCAGCTCCGAGGCGGACAATTAACATCAACATTTCGGCTGATTATTCGGTTTTCGAAAACGGTGCCCAAAAGTCTGATTGCTACGTTGAATGTGTGGTAAGTTGTGCAGTCCTGTTGAAACCAAATGCCGTCTATGTCATTCTTTTCAACTTTTGGAAACAAAAAATCACTGAGCATGGCACGGTAAACCTCGCCATTAAGGCGACATGATACCTGGGAACGACCATATCGGAAGAATTTTTGTTTTATGAGTGTTTTGAAAAATATAAGCAAAAATTTTAAAAAGTTTCTAAGTGAATCCCTCGATAAGGAACCAATTTATAATTTGGACTCAAAAAAGTTGCTCATTGTCTTGGACATTAAGGCTTTAAACTGACTCCTACAATGTAAGCGGTGAGTGTATTTTATTATAATTTCATAATATTGACTGGTTAATTCTCTAGGGCAGAACTTAGCCTTTTTATTTATTTAGGCCCTAAATTAATTGCAATTAATTAAAACATGAGAGCGCTCTGAGAGTTACGCTAAATATGCTTTGCCATTAACACCCTTATACCACCACTGCGTAAAGATAGTTATACTATGCTAGCGCTGCGATAGAGCATTTAGTATGCGCTTAGTAGCCGGCGCGAGCAGACGTAGAATCTGCGCTTGACGCTTCGTCAACGCTGGATTTTTATTGGTCAAACCCTACTAAATTGACCCCGCCTATTTTTTCGCGTATACGCCCATTTCGGATATTTCTCTGAGGTCTCATGTCGCCTTAACCCCTGGGTGGCCACGCCCGCATATAGGCGTTTTTCGTATTATCCGTATTTATGCAATTATCGGCTCTATTTCTCCCTCCACTGCGGCAAACGCCTGCCACCGAATAAGCAACCAGTTTATATTAGTATGCTTGCACACACCTTCTACAAACAAATTTTGGAGGGCTTCGAAAATTTGCGTGGAATGACTTCTTCTTCTTTCTTTTCCTTGTGGCAATTCCACGCAGCTAGGGTGCTGGTGATTTTGTGCCAGTTTGTATGTATTGTTGACGGGAGGATGACTACCTACTGTTAATGTTAGTACCTACAAAAAATCTCAGATCTGAGGTGGGGGCGGCTTGTGGACGAGGTTTGGAAGTGGGAGGAGAAGAGAGTTTTCTCTTCTTGCCTTTCCCTTTTGTCTTACCCGACCTTAAAGGGTCTACAGTTATTATTCTAGGACGATAGCTGTTATTAGGGGTTAAGTTGAAAAAAGATGGGGGCTGGGGGGGGGGGTTGATTGCAGTAACCGTTGCATACGAATTTCTGGAGATTTTGGGGAAGCGAGAGGACGCTTCATTAAAAGAGATGCCCTCTTTAGCCATAAGTTGTTTAATAGCCTTTTGTCTCATGAACTCTGGGCAGGAAGGGTCGTTTGCACTATGATTGCCGCGACAATTGACACAAACCAATGTTGCGGTATTTGTACAAGTTTCGCCCGAGTGGGCTTCTCCGCACCGGAAGCATCGTGGGGAATTAGCCCTGCAGGTTTTTATAAGGTGTCCAAAACGGAGGCATTTGCGACATTGTGTGACGGGGAAGGCGTAACTTTCCACTGGAAGAGAATTGTAAAAAATCATTATTCTTTCTGGTAACTTTTGGCCCTCGAAGGTTATAACCACCGTCCTGGATGGTTTCCAGACGGTGTTACCCTGGGGGTCGGAGGAGCGGAAGTTAAGACGGCGAATGCTTTTCGCTATACAAATATTGCTGTTGTTGATGGCCTCGATTATCTCCTCATCGCTGAGGTCATTATCTAAGCCCTTAACGAGTCCGAGCCGCACTGTGGAGAAAGAGGGGATGAACGCGTTAAAGTTCTTTTTTGTTAGGAAGTCAGCGGTCGCCAGCATATTGGCCGATTTGCCCGTCTTCAGGGTAACCTCGATACGGTTTCGTCCTGTTTTTTTTAGTAAAAGAACGTCGGCTACTTTATTTTTCTGGATTAGTTTTCCTACTGAAAGGGGGAAAATGTTTAGGCTGGAGGGG
This sequence comes from Micropterix aruncella, assembly GCA_944548615.1. Lineage (NCBI taxonomy): Eukaryota > Metazoa > Arthropoda > Insecta > Lepidoptera > Micropterigidae > Micropterix > Micropterix aruncella. The sequence continues at coordinate 27,698,520 of OX155964.1, read as the reverse complement.
TCACTCTCAGCCGTTTGATTCGGTTTATACTGGATAAACACTAAGAAGGGTCCTTGGGAACCCTCCCCGTACAAATTAGGGCTTGTATTTGATTCGCGTTCGACTGAGGACGCCACCTCTACGTTGGCTCCCACAGAGGCCCTAGAATCAATTTCCCCATCGAAAATAGCACTGAGGTTTGATGGGGTCAACGGGTGTGCTCCCGTTGACCCCCCTGCGGCTAATTCCATGTCAATACAATCACGGATAACTCATCATAAACGTGGTTAAAAAATAGAAAGAAAATGTATACCCTACAAAAAGTTAATTTGTGAAATAATGTTATGATTGCTCACCAAAATAGGCGGGCAACGCTAGAAAACACGCTCAGCAGGAGCACAGATAAAACACTGGACAGAACAAACACTAGGAAGAACAAGGAGAACACCGGAGACGGACACGAAATTCACACGCAAAACGCGACCACCACCGTTAGTAATCCCTAATAGAATCTCGCGTGGAATGACTGGCTTCCAAAAAGTTATTGACTCACCCACCGCTTTGGAAGTAAGTTATTCATATATTATTATCCCAGATTTGTTTGAACGTATAGCGTCCCATTTTGCAAATGTCAAACATAAAACTAATGTTCTGTTAATAAATGAATAAATGAATTTACTGTCAATAAATTTCTTTTGATGAAACAAAATTGGAAAAACAAAAAAAAAAAAAATTTTTTAATATTTTTGTTTTTTTTTTTACTTAAAAATTTGAAGAACTTGACAGTTAAATAAAAGTTTGACAAGCGTTTGAGCGCATTGCGCCATCTATCTGTAGGTAAAATATCGCTAATAAATGTTAATAGTTATATTTTACTTACCGCTGTATGGCGCATCGTGCTCAGCGCTTTTTATGATAAATACATTTTTCGTTTTTTTTCCCACATGATTCTCACAAGATTTTCCAACATTTATAAGTAAAAAGTTGCTTACTTGCTTGTACTGATTCAACCCCTTCAATGATTTTAATAATTAATATATTAATAGGCCGGTTAATACAAACTCAACCTGTATATACCGTCATTTTAGTATTTTGAAAACGGTATACTAGGATGACAAATTTGTTTACGCTATCCGCGCATTCTGGTAAATTTTCGCGACTTTTATTTTCTTGATAATAAATAAAAAAGTCGAAGCGAAACGTATTGAGCGCTCACTGCGATAAACTTCTGGAGAGTCTGGCGAGGGTTTAGTTATTACGAATATCATCCAGATGTGTTTTTTCGTGAAACATGTAAAAAAATCAGGACAGGGGAAATTAAAGCAATTACTTTGTATTTTTGTGTACTTAATTTCTAGATCCCGCCAGATGCATTCCGCGATTTCTGAAAGTAGCCAGACTTCTTTTAAATGATAATCTGTGGTAACAGGTATCAAGTTGTATTATAAGTTTTAAACCTGTAAAAATAAGGGCGACGTATTCGTACGACTGTAAGACACAAAGAACTGAAATGAAACGACGAGTCAGACTCAGTGCCCACGACGAGTATTAGCCGTCAAATGTAAAGACCACGTACCTACTGACAAGACAATGCCTCGCCATGATTTTTTCGGGGGGCGCCAGTTTTGCATGCGGCAATTTTGCACAAATGTCACTTTTGACAGTTCCAAATTTGTTGAGGGCAGATTTGCAGGAGGCAACCTTGCAGGCGGCAACCTTGCAGGCGGCAACCTTCAGTACAGTTTTTAAGTTTTTCTGTTCGGTTAGGTTAGGTTAGGTTTTTCTTTCCCTAAAATCGAAGTGACATTAATTACTGGCATCCTTGTAGTGGATGACTTTTATACATCAAACTAAACATTAAAAAAAATGTTTTAAGTTTTTCTGTTAGGTTAGGTTAGGTCATTTTGACATTTGCAAAACTGCCTTCTGCAAGATTGCCTTCTGCAAAACTGCCGCCTGCAAGAATGCCGTCTGCAAGATTGCCGTCTGCAAATTTGCCTCCTGCAAGTTTGATGGGACCCATTTTTTCGGGTCCCATCAAACTTGCAGAAGGCAAATTTGCAGACGGCAATCTTGCAGACGGCATTCTTGCAGGCGGCAGTTTTGCAGAAGGCAATCTTGCAGAAGGCAGTTTTGCAACTGTCAAAATGACCAAACCTAACCTAACAGAAAAACTTAAAACATTTTTTTTTAATGTTTAGTTTGATGTATAAAAGTCATCCACTACAAGGATGCCGGTAATTAATGTCACTTCGATTTTAGGGAAAGAAAAACCTAACCTAACCTAACCTAACAGAAAAACTTAAAAACTGTACTGAAGGTTGCCGCCTGCAAGGTTGCCGCCTGCAAGGTTGCCTCCTGCAAATCTGCCCTCAACAAATTTGGAACTGTCAAAAGTGACATTTGTGCAAAATTGCCGCATGCAAAGCTGGCGCCCCCCATTTTTTCGAGTAGATGTTTTGGCCGGCCTGATCATAAAGCCGGCCGTGGCGTAAAATATTTTTAAGTCAGTTCTTAACTTGGTCAACTCAAATCACAAAGGGTTGTGTCGCAGCTAGAGCGAAAAGAATATTGTATATCACAAAAAAATATTCTTTCCCAATTTATAAATATATAATACTAGTATTGGTGAAATAAAGTTTTTTCATAGTGTCACAAAAAAAGTGAGGTTTTTGACGCTAGCCAATCACAGAGCGCCATCTCAGCGAACTGTCATCGCTTGTCAACGTAGCTAGGAAATCGTTCTTTTTACAATTTACGGTTGCTCCCGGCTGTTAGAAAAGCTAATTTTTCGGGTTTTTTTTAAATAAAAGTGTGTTGAAGATGAAGGCGACCATGGCGTTATCCATATGGGTGTCCGTTATTATGATTTTCGTGGCAATGCGATTCGCGAATGCGCTGCGAGAAGGCGACTGCGAAGTGTGCATTAAGACAATCGACAAATTCGCCGCCACGTTAACCGAAGAACAAAAAAAGGACCCCAAAAAGATAGAGACAGAGTTCAAGAAATACTGCAAAACCAGTAAGGGCAAAGAGAATCGGTTCTGCTACTATCTGGGAGGGCTGGAAGAGTCGGCGACGGGCATTTTAGGCGAAGTGTCCAAGCCGCTGAGCTGGTCGATGCCGTCCGACAAGATCTGCGAGAAGCTGAAGAAGAAGGACGCACAGATCTGCGAGCTGCGCTACGACAAACAAATCGATTTGAAGAACGTTGACCTCAAAAAGTTGAAGGTGCGTGATTTGAAGAAAATCCTTAACGACTGGGACGAGAGCTGCGAGGGTTGCATCGAAAAGACCGATTACATCAAGAGGATAGAGGAACTCAAGCCCAAATATGTACACTCGGAGCTATGATTTTCCCTGTAGATATAATAGGTAAGTGAACTATAACAACGAATCGTAAAAAACTGTTTCTTTGCTAAAGAAAAAAGGGGGTTATGGAATTTATATATACGGGTATTGGCACCTTTTTCATTGATCAAAAAAAAAACATTACTAGATTCAATAATTTTATTGCTAAATCTGCCCCTATATTCTGAAGTGACGATACAATACACGATTGTCGTCACTCAACGATATTTGCAATTCTGGAAACGATTTGACGGTCCTTCAATCGTCAGAAGTAAGGTTATGCATGAGGTGTCGTCTACATGTCGTGGCTATGAAATAGCAGTAACAATCCCCATTCAGCAATAATCACCGACTTCCCACCCAAGACGAATTTGAATATAGCGCCGAGAAATAAGGATATTCAATTTAATAAATAAAGGACGCGATCCGAATTGCCCTTAGTTCAAAGCACTAAGCACGCTCAGAGCTCAGTCCGAAATGAGCTTACGCCGCTCACAGCTAAACGGCGGGCCCTGGGCAATCAGAATACGATATTGGGGTGGGAAGTATCGAGTTCCGAGATTAGCTGGCGATTCTGAAATGAAACCCACCCCACCACCGTTATAATTTACGCAGTGGCGGCAGCAGTATGCGGCCTACCCGCGGAACAAGGGATTGACAGCTTTTCAGTATGCCCTAGACAACGGCGGTTGCAACATTTTTGATACTTCGGGTGTTACAATCTTTACGCTGTAAATTCGTTTTTTATCTTCCCACCCCTCACCTCCCAGAAGTGTAATAATTATATTTGATTGGCCCGATTTTTGGTCGGTGAATTCCATGGCAGCTCCGTTTGTATTTTATTTATACCCCTTTGTCGCAATACCCCTTGCACAGCCAGGCATATTCTAGCTGGCTGCAAGGTGGCCTTAGATCAAGGACGGTACACTTACCGCCACGACAAAGTCCTTGCTGTTATTCGAGAGGTAATTAGCCTCTCAGTGGCTCCTGCCAACAAGGGTTTGACAGTACCCTCCAAACCCCCAATACAGTTTGTGCGGGATGGCTCTATAGGCAAAAAACATTTCACTACAAAACCTTTCTCAATAATCGAGAAAGCTTCAGATTGGATTCTGGAGGTCGATTCGGTCTCTAAGCAGTATAAATTTCCTGAAAGTCTCAGATGCACAGCCCTCCGTCCAGATATAACTCTTTACTCTCTATCTCGGAGGATGGCCCTAATCGTAGAATTAACTGTTCCATGGGAATCAAACATTTCAAAAGGCCACGAGTACAAATTAAATAAATACCATGGTCTCGCAAATGCCGTCACCCGGAACGGCTTCACTGGCCTGCCAGCTAAATCTCTGTTTCACCTTTTTAAAGATCTTGGTCTCTCCAGGAAAATAATCCACGCCTTCCTAGAAAAATTATCTAAAACCGCAATTTCCACATCTCAAATTCTATGGCTTCAAAGGGGGAGTGAATGGGTGGTAAGGTAATCGCTCACATGTGGTAAGACAGCTGTCCTAAACTTACCACAGCCGGTCGTTAGTCCGGAATCCATCGCTCACCGGAAGCGAAAAAGCACCAATCGGTGGTATCAGCATTCCAGCGAATAATACAATTGAGCTGAAATTTGCTAAGCAGGCATCATTTGGTCTATGGCACTAGTCTGATTATTGGACTTAGACTTGAAATTTCGAAATTGACTTGAAGACTCGAAATGTTGGACTTAGACTTGAAATTTGGTACACACATGCCTTGCTGGGTCGAAATGACATTTTGAAATTTTGGTTGAAATATCTCATAGTATACAAACTGCACTAATAATATTTATTTTCCGCCATAAATTTTAATCAAAATATTAACGCCGCACAGCCCGAGGCTAGCGGAGAAACAAACTGTGCCACCTGAGGCATCGGAATGTGACCCAGTCGAGCTCCACCGCCGGCTGAGAAAGGGCACTCATCATTTCTATTTATAAAATTAATATTATGATTTAATCAGCCCTTGCCTACTTGCCGGGAAAGTCTTGGGGTGACACAGCCGATTCACCAACTTTATTGGGGGGAGGGGTACAATCAGACCCTGTTGGCACGAGTCACTGAGATTCTAATTACCTCGTGAATAACTGCAACGACTTTGTCATGGTGTAGTAAAAAAGTGAAAAGGCCGATGAATCAACGGGAATTGCAGTACCAACCTACTGATCGAATGCTGGATTCCAATAATTCCATTACGATTTATTACTATATATTTAACAGTTTTTCCTTTATTCGCAGATTAATTACATAATACTGAAAGCTGTGAAGATCAAGTCGAAACAATTCCAACGGCATTCGATGGAGGCATATCTTAACTGCTCATCGATCCACCTCACGAATATTCCTCGAACTGAAATAGAAGCGAGTGTTGTTAAAATATTATTTTTAATTATTTATACTGTGATGCAGACGTATGTGTATTAATTTAACTGAAATTAGAATAATAACAATTAAAAACTTTATTATTGGTAACCTGATTTGATTTGGACAAATAATTTGAAATGTATGTATTATAGGAAACTTTTTCATTTATCAAAAAAAAACACTGCTAGATTCTATCATTGTAATGCTAAAATCTGATAGAAAATAGCCTTGGACCTGCAATATTTCGAAACGAAAAGACACCATATTTGAAAAAATATTTTAGTTACATTTTAGGATGGTTTTTAAAAAGACAAATGCCTACTGCAATATACAGTCCGCGGGCGAGCTCCAAATAATCGGGGGATAGGAAAGCGGCTGGATTACGCCACATTCTCCCAGTAGTAGTACTGGGAGAGCGCGGGGTGGGGAGCGACAGTCGGGGGCGGCGTAATCCGCCCTCTTCGCCAGCTCCTGATTCTTCGGAGCTCGCTCGCGTGTTTATGAATAGTTTTTTTTTTAAACTAACGACCTACCGAAATGTACAAACCCGTGGGGGGGGGGGGGGAATATTTTGATGTGGAAACACTTAAGTATACTCTTGAATGAGTGTGCTCAAATCAAACAATTGTACACACGTGCTGGTTAAACGTAGGCCAAAATAGAAGCTAGTTCAGAACTCAACATAATAATTCTAATGCTTGCAATGAAATTGTGATTTGGGTCCAGGTGAAGAAACGATGATTTGGGTCCGTAATTGGATAAATAGAAGAGAAATCCTTGGAGCAAGTAATCGATTATTGGTTTGGATGTGAGAAAAAGATATCGGCGGCTATAAAAATCATTTACGCATGCTACTGCAAAAATTTGATGAGATACTTTCTAAAATTGAGAGTAGCATGCAAAGCTGGGTCGTTCATGATACTCAAAGTTGGGTCGTTCATAATGAATCTTCATAATCATTATATCTTGCTATGTTATTTTTATAGAGAGCAATAGAGAGGTTACCGGGTATTCGAAAGACATTCGTGACTTTATAAATAGGATAGAAAACGAATTTACCACGTGAAATTTGTAGGACCCGACGTTTCGGTGACGTTGCAGCCGCCGTTGTCTAGGGTAGACTGAAGAGCTGTCAGTCCGTTGTTTTGCGGGTAGGCCGCAAACCGCTGCCGCCACTGCGTAGGTTATAACGGTGGTGGGGGGCCGGGCTCGGAGCGCGGAAAATTTTTAAAATTCACAAAAAATAATAAAAGACATGGCCCGTTGGGGAGACGATAAAACACTGCTTTCTGTGACTCATCGGAGTCACGAATGTCTTTGGAATAGCCGGTAACCTCTCTATAAAAATTACATAGTAAGAAATAATGCTTATGAAGATTTACGACTCAACTTTGAGTAACATGAACGACCCAACTGTGTATGCTTCTCTCAGTTTTAGAAAGTAGGTCATCAAATTTCTACGGAAGCATGCGTAAATGATTTTTATAGCCGCTGACATTTTTTCCTTGCATCTCCACCAATAATCGATTACTTGCTTCAATGGTTTGTCTTCTACTAATCCAATAACAGACCCAAATCGTCCTTTTTATTATCTTATTTTTTCCCCAATAATTTCTTAAACAATTTCGTTGCAAGCATTAGTATTATTATGTTGAGTTCTGTGCGGATGGAACTGACGGAACAAGCTTCCATTTTAGCCGAGAGCCTGCGTTAGCACGAGTGTACAATGGTTTGCTTTGAGCACACTCATTCAAGAGTACGCTTAAAATAAGTATGCTTGAAATAAGCAAGTTTATACAGTTGAGGACCATGCTAATTTTGAGCATACTCATAAGCATGCTCATAAGCATATTGCATACTCATAAGCATATTGTACTATTCTCACATTACTGTGTTGCAATATAAATATTTTTTCCCCAAAACGTAGGGTCAACTCTTTCTGGCCAGACTGGGCCAGAGGTGTTTGACTCTTCTATGCCTATCTTATTGCTTCATGATCAGTGATTGCTTCTTTAAATGCCTAGCTAGGAGGAGAATATAGTCGGGTGACAAATATTATAAATGTAGAATAGGTCCCCATTACCTATGCATTAGTATCACTAATTATTTAGCTCTCGATGCATTCCTTAAGAAATAAAAGAAAGTTGCATGAATTCAGTTGGTTTTGGGACCGCGGAATGCTACACTAATGCTACAAGATAAAGATTATCTTGACGATTTCAAAATTTTGGGAAACGGCCGCCTTCGACCAATCAAGTAGTTTCTCTCGGTATCGCTACTGTAGAACGCAGGCAAGTTCGGCGCTCGGCTGTCAAATGTGTCAAAGTAATTTTTAGGTTATAATCGAGTCGAGGCGTTTTAAAAATGATGCTCGCAAAGAATTTACTGTGTATTTCCTTAAAACGCGGCTTGCAAACGCAGATAATATCGCAAAATGGCCGAGTGCCGGTGTCTTTCAAAAGTATCCGAATCGCCAGTTTTGCGACCGACCAAAAGCCGAAATCTCGAATACCGGAACCGGAGCGGCCGCAACCGATCCAGACCAACGATGGAGTGCAAATATACGAGGCGCCGATAATCAGACAAGTGAAATTCTTGAAGGTCTTCTCCCTGACGTCGAGCTTCGTCGGCATCTGCGGCCAGCCGATCATGTACAACGCGCTCACCACCTCTGCGAAGACGCACATACTGTTCTTCTCGGTGGCCGGGTTTTTGGCGTTCTTCACGTTCGCCACTCCGTTCCTGTTCCACGTATTGTCGAAGAAATACGTCTTGAATATATATTACGATGAGAAGAAAGATGTTTACACAGCTACGACACTGTCATTTTTCGCCTTCAAGAAAAAGGTGAGAAGATAGAAAACATGAATAGATAGGGAATCGTTTCAAGACTAGATATACTTACCAGTCAACAAAGCAAAAATAAAAGTACCTACCAAAATTGGGGACAGTTTTCTCTAAATCTACTATACCAAAGCAAACGAGCAATAATATTTTTTACAGGTGTACTTTTTTTTGTTAAAAAAAACGTTTCCTTGGAATTATATGTAATTTAAAAAAAATATAATTGCTAGTTCTCAGTCATCAAAAAAATCTAAATGCAAACTGACAATTATAAACAAGATATCAATAAATTTGAATGCAAACTGATAAGGGGCCCTCCACATATTACATAATCACCTAGGGGGGAAAGGGGTTGGAGCTGAAGCTTACGCTTGATTACCTGGGGGGAGGGGGGCGGGTATTAGGTACCCATTCTGATTACGTAATTAACTTTGGTCACTGCATCTCAATTTTTTGGTCTAACCTGCACGGAAATAGCGCAGTGCCGCGCCGAAGATACCCCTTGACGCGATGTGCTTGATAGTCCACGTGCTCTTCTGCGATTGAGTGGCCCGGGCCTGTTCCTGCGCGCTGGCAAGCCGGTGACCGCTCTGCATCGCGGCGGCAACTCTGGACTAGCGCTCCGCTGCATGCTCCAACTCGATCTTTGAAAGATTAAGGTGGTTGTGTGGTGCGCAACTATGCCGGATTTACACGTGGAGTTTCTCAGTACGTACGCCAAGCCGTTTTCACTCCTCTTGGAACCGGAGGCTCACGGCGGGCCGACAAGGAGTGGGGGCAGTTTAAAAAGAAATACAAAAAGTACACCAAGGATCCGGAGTTCTGCCTCATTGTGAAAAAGTCCTTAAACAAACGCTGGGTTTGCGATTCTTCACAGTTTTCGCAAATTTGGTTGATTACGTAATCTTAGGGGGGGAGGGGAGGGGTCAGGCCGCTGATTACGTCTGTTGACATGGGGAGGGGGGGGGGTTAAAAATCCCAAAAACGTGATTATGTAATATGTGGATGGTCCCTAATTATAAATACAAATCTTTAACCGTTTTCGCTGGCCTCCATATAGGCTATAGGTGTACAAATATGAAACCGATAATTTTAAAAAAAAAATACATTTATTTTGCGAAAATGGTTACAAATTTAATCTTCAAAGTAATTTCCCTCGCTAGCTACACATCTTTCAGCCAATTTATGGATTCCTCGCCAAAAAAATTGTTCGTTTTTTGAGGCTATCCATTTATTGAGCCATTTTTGCACTTCCTCGTAAGAATTGAAGTGCAAATCGTTGAGTGCATGTCCCATCGATGACAACAAATAGTAATCGAACAGTTCTACCAAGTTTTTATTGACCGATGTTCGATGTGGCGATGCGTTGTCATCTTGGAATAAAATTTTGTCATGGCGAAGTTGAAATTCCGGCCTCTTCTGACGTATAGTACGGTTCAAATCGATCAATTGTTGATGGTAGCGTGCACCAGGAACTGTTCCACCTGGTTTTAGTAGCTCATACCAGATAACACCACGCTGATCATACAAAATACACAGCATTGTCTTTCGGCCAAAGCGATCTCGCCTTGGCGTCGATTGGGGCCGTCGGCCGAGGCTCAAATATATTTTTTTTCGTTTGCGATTGTTGGCCAGCTGATCTGCAACGGCCTATTAGCTCCCTAAATTCACAGAAGCGACATATCTACTTCACAACGCAGAGTAGCGCAGCGCCGCCCAGAGTTTGCCGCACTACCAACAGCCAGGGTTGGCTTGATTTTCCCCAACCCGAAAAAACCCACTGGGTTAAATTGGGTAAAACCCACCTGAAAAAACCCGAGGGTTTTCGACGAATGTGGGTTTTTGAAAAAATCCTTGTTTATAATAATTAAATCAATGAACGGATATAGCATTTATATTATATTTTATCAAAAAGAAAAAAAGGGATGTATTTTGACACACCCAGTCTTTTCCGTAATTTACTCCAGACCATTCCAAATGTTGAGAAGTCTTTCAATTGATGCAGAACTGGCCGGACAAGTGTAATGCTGACTACTTTTGGCATGATTTATAAGATAACTTATGGATAATATTGTTACGTGGATAGACAGCAGATGCAACACGGTAGAACACTCGACTTGATTTATTACAAAACTATTGCAATACTCTTCAAGCGATAAAGACCCTTATACACACTTCAATATACTTTATTTAGTTCTAAAATCGTTTGCACTACTACTCAATACTTTCGCGCCGAAACAGCGCCACTAGCGGTTGTTAGTGTTAACTCTTATATATATATCCTCCTAGCCGTGTTCGGCCATAGCGACTGCATTGTAGATTCTAGTGACTTCTTTAGTCTTCTTAGAGTCCATTGTTCAGAAGCAGTCAAGTGCGCAGGCTATATTATAACTTATATTATAACAAGTGCGCAGGCTATAGTTAACTCTTATCCTGTTGTGAAAATAAAGGGGATCTCCTCGACAACTGACAATAACGATTTTTGGGGAAATTCCCTTCATGGTGGTGTTACAACTTTATTCAGTAGTAAATAGATTTGGATTGGGAGAAAAAATGCAATAAAATGGTAATAAAATAAAATAAAATGTAAAATTAAAATATATTCATTTAAAATTCTCATTAACTCCGAAAAAACCCGAAATTCCCCAAAAAAGCCCGAAATTCCCCGAAAAAACCCGAAATAACCCAGTGGGCAGATATTTTTTGATAAAACCCGGGTTTTTGCCAACCCTGCCAACAGCAGAGGTAGTGCGCATAACCTCCGGAACGCAACTCCACCGCGCTGCTCTAGGGCGGTTTGACTCGTTTAAAGTTCAATTTGTATTTTACACTTGTATAGGTTTAACCTCTATTTTACGGTAGTTGCTGCTTGCTGCTGTTGCTTACCTAAAAACCTTTGTTCTTTCACAGCTACTGTTTAAAGTCGACGATGTCTACGTACCAGATATCCCAGGAATGTTCACTTCCGTAGAAATCAAGAAAAACCCGTACTTCATAGATTTGAAGAACTTCAGCCAACCCATCCACTACAAACGTATGCTACACTACGATCAGCCGATGGACTACCATCTAGAAAAGGCGTCCATAAACGAATCCACCAGCCACTCGCCTAAAAAATAATTATTTCCAACCGAAATTGTATTTATTTTATTGTTATTGTAATAATAGAAAAGTTGAGAATTGCGTGTTTTCATTCCTCGTGGTGATCTCGAATGAAAAGATGGTTCGTTTGTCTAAGAAATAAATGTATATTTTTATTTATCAATGGCGCAAAATAATCGACCGATTAACAAGTATTTTTAAAAAATTAAACAAAAATAATAATAACATCAAAGGATTGGTCCGATAACAATAAAACGATATGCTTTACATTTTGATTTTATTTTAACTTATATTGAGATTGCTCGAATGAGATTTCACAGATGATAAAAAGATAACGAGTGGAACGCCAGATTCAAACAAACGAACGAGTCAGACGGCCTAATCACAGCCAACAATACCAAATTCTGGATAAAAACAAATAAGTACCGAATCAAACGCAAAAGACTGCGAAATTTCACGAGAAATAGGCCAGAGGAAACTTATTTCTAATTTCTAGCAAAGCAGTCTTTTAAATACATACGATATCGTTTGATCCTGGCTTTCCATTGGATAACTGCGCAGCATAAACAATGACAATTTTATTGCACCCTTTTAAGATGATGGGATGTCTTAAATGTATGTACAGTGAAAAACTGAAATAATTTATAAAAGATTACACGTTTTTTTTAAATTCCTAAATGCTACGATGAAAAGTTGTACTAGATGAGAAAAGTAATTAAAAACTAGGTTTTATATTAATTAATTATCGATTTATTTTTTATATACATATCAGAAGGATATGAGGGTTATTTCATAAATAATGCACATTACCTTTTGTTTCCTTATATGTTTATCAATCCTGTTCACTATGTTAAGGGATAGCCTTCTCGGATCGGCGATATTAACACATATTGGATAGCGGAACTAACCACTGGGTGCAGTTTTAAAATCCCATTGTGCTATCCAAAGAACAATTTTACTTTTCCCGCATGATCTGGGAAGCCATTGAAGTAAGAACTCCGAACTTCAATAGAGACGACAGTTTCAAACTACTACGTCACAGTATATTGAGTTTACAGTAGAACAGTAAGCGTACTCTCGAGCAACAGGGGGAAGTGAGCAGAGGGGATGAGTCTCGGCGATACGTCTGTAGGGGTTCTCAAATTTCTGGAACTTTTGAATATCTGCATCGGCGGACTATCGGCCATATAGCCGTCATACGCGAGCCCTTGGGACTCATGACGTAGCTTGCTTCGATTTCAATTTTGCTCGAAGAGAAGCTACTGTGGGTATACTATGACTTTGTGGACCCTCTTCTTAAAATGTTCCCAATACCCACACCGAGCCCAAGGACATAACACAAGATACAATGAGTATGATGCGCATTGCGGATTTTCAAAATTCGCATGCACCAAACCTGCCTCTCAATCTGTGAATAAACAGCAGAAGTTTGCCGTCTACCCGCAAAACAACAGATGACGACTGTCAGCGATTCAGTCTACCACGGATAACAGCGGTTCCAACATCGCTAAAACGTTGGGTTCTACAAACTTCATGCTGTAAATTCGTTTTATCCTACAGTAGAACTCCAATTATCCAACCTCCGACTATCCAAATTGCTGATTATCCAAAATTTTTGACGGAAAAAAAATCGGAAACGTAGTGCAATTCGCAAAATAATGATTCATCTACTACATGAAGACCTTACTTTGACCGACATGTTTAGCAAGCAACGACTTTCATTTACAGTACGTTAGGTACATACAGTACATTAGTACAGTATGTACCTAATAATGATTCATCTACTACATGAAGACCTTACTTTGACCGAGATGTTTAGCAAGCAACGACTTTCATTTACAGTACATTAGTACAGTATGTACCTAACGTACTGTAAATGAAAGTCGTTGCTTGCTAAACATCTCGGTCAAAGTAAGGTCTGTACATTAGTACAGAGTACTAAGTATTAGTACAGAGTAAGTAAGTAAGGTCTGTACATTAGTACAGAACTTGTAAGTACGCTCAACATGTAAAAGTGTTGCCTTTCATATAATTAATTAAAAGCTCTTTTTCTTTAAAAAATGTTTTTTTTTTCCCCATTTTCAACATACGTACGGTAATTAACTAAAACAGACCCTTTTTCCGGTAAAAAAAAATAAATTATCCGAAATTTTTGATTATCCAAATGGGGTCTGGTCCCGATTAATTCTGTTTATTGGAGTTCTACTGTATTTATAATTGCTTTTAATGTGGTAATTTACTCAATCAATTAATTCTGTGAAAGCAACATCCTGTACGTTGGCCATAACAGTGATAAAATTCCCGATGCACCAACGCTTTCTACTCTCGACAGATCGTAATTTATTGGAAAATTCCCGTGACAATGATTTCATAGAAAATTCTATGCTAAACAGCATTGCAGAAGACGGTAGAAGAGATTGAAGATGATGATTACTATTATCCTGTACTATTATCCGTTTCAGGGGCATATATTGCGTTTTAACAAATGCATATAAAATGCGTTTGAAAAGGTGTTTTTGTATTCGCATACAATAATGAGGCTGAGAAGAATGTCGTTTTGTACCACAGAAAAACACATTTTAGGGGTTACACATTCTAGGGGTTAATTAAGAAAACCATTTCTTTTGTTTTTATTATGTAATCATTTGGGAACTAGTGTATGTAATTTTTTGAATTTGTAATGCTTTCGCTGTGCTAATTTTATCTACCTATTTTTTTGTATTTTATATGCCATTGTAGTGTTTTTAATATGAACATTCATTAAACACTTAGGTAGTGTAATTAGTGTTTTTTTAAAGATCTCACTCAATTTCTCAAATCTTTGCAAGTCGATTCAAAAACGAATCATATGAAATGTGCGGATAAATACAACACTGGAACTTTGTCACTCGAGCCGTCGGACAGATGAACAGAGATGGGGTCGCATATGGAACAGTAAAGCTTCCCAGATGAAGAGAGACTATAATGAATAATCGTGAAGTAAGTAAACAATAGATCGTGTGCATTATTTGATTTTATGAAATGACCCTCGTTGCAACTCTGATTTTTGAAATCGACAATAGAAATTCCTTATTGATTAAATGACACGGTTCGAGCGCGGCAACGCCTCATTATTGTACCGTACGTATATTAGGCGGAGCGTTTTGCGGAGTCGCTCAAATCGGCTCCGATAACGGTGGGAGAGTTTTTGTTGAGAGGGCTCGGGGGGAGGTCGAGTTTGAGTTTGTCTCTGGTGTGGCGCAGGCCGCCCAGCGTCTGCGGAGAGAGCGGCGAGTCGGAGCCGGAGCCGGAGCCGGAGCCGGAGCCGGAGCCGGACAGGCTGCGCGGAGACGGGCTGTTGGGCGTCTGAGAGCCGCTGGACGAGGCGCCGTCCGGCAGGATCAACCCGCCGCTGAACTGTTTGGGTCTCCTGGCGCCGTTTTCCTTCTTGCCCTCCGCCGGAAGCTCGCTTGCGTTATCCGAATGGGTGTTGTGATTGACCACGTACTCCAGAGTGGACCCCGGGGTGAGATCCTCCATCCCGGAATCGGGCGTGGTGAAGCCGAGAGCGCCGTTCGCGGGCGTCTCTTCTATTTCTTCCGTTTTCGAGTCGCTCTCGGCCGGGTCTTCCTCGATTACCTCTTCGATCGCCGGGTCGGGATTCTCTTGCGGCGCTTCCGTATTCTGACCGGGGAAGAATTGACTGGCTGAATTTACCGGATCGTAGCTCTCGAACGGTCGCTCCGACGACGATATGAAAAATCCATCCGTTATCGGTAAATCTGAAAGAAATAATTAAAATAAAACTTGTAGACTGTGAAGCAAAAGCGGATATCGATAGTTCAAGGTCTGAAACCCCATTTCTCTAAGCGAGGGATTTGAGACTAGTTCGGTCAGTAGAGACTTTTACCACATAAATGATGAGGCAATAGGTAATGATAAATCTTATATCTGATAACCAAACTCTAACAGAGGTCGAACATACGATGTAAATTTTTAGCATCGAGTCTGCGGTAATTTTGCAGAAAGCTTTCATTATCAAATAGGTTAAGGAGTTTGCTCTATTCCATAGTGAAGAGAGCAAACTCACCATATAGGCTGATATTATGTAGTCACATTTCAGGCCGGACATCAATATTCTGAGATCTTTTTGTTCGTTAACTGCAATTTAGGATTACTCCAACCAATAAAGAGAATGGTGCTTTTGTCCTGATGCAACGTGATCATTTCTGCATCCATGATGGTGTGTAAAGTAAAAGTTTTTAAAGTTCAGACCAAGCATTTAGATGGAAGACAAAATAATCTCAAAATCACATATTTAAAAAAACACATAGTGCAATATGGTAAAAGTGCCGTATCATATTGCACATAGTGCAATATGGTAAAATCACATATTTAAAAAAACAATAGTGCAAAACACAATTCAGCGATTATCGCACGTGTCCCAAACCTATAAACAACTTTCTGTCCGCATAAAAGTTGTTTTAGGAGGAAAAGCATACAATAAACAATAAAATGAAGTAAATCTTACTCGTCATGAAAGACATGTCAACCAGAGATGACAGCGGCATTGTATAGGTGTAGTTTATCGCCGTTGGGTTGATAAGGTGTTCGTTGCCGACTACATCGATAATATCATTTTGCGCCTTCCAATCTGCAACAGTAAAGACTCAATTGACTACCTACAACGAAACTAGCCATTAGGCGAGCTCAGTTCAGTTTTTGAGCATCCGCAATAGTACTCAAACGACGTAACTACAGTATAAATAAAA
Organism: Micropterix aruncella; assembly: GCA_944548615.1. Lineage (NCBI taxonomy): Eukaryota > Metazoa > Arthropoda > Insecta > Lepidoptera > Micropterigidae > Micropterix > Micropterix aruncella. Next base: position 27,682,103 of record OX155964.1, on the reverse strand, counting down.
CTACCAGTGTGCTAAAAAAAGTCCCCACTTAGAGCAATCATAAAGTGGCATCGATAAAGGGGAGGGAGAAACCGCTGTCATAAAGCACTCAGCGATTTTGCGTGCTTTGTGTAGGGTTTCAATTTGTTTGTGTCAAATCAGGCGACTTGCTTACGCTATTGACTGCGTTTACAATTAGTAGGTATACCTGCTGCCAGCAAAAAGGGAAGTAATATGTTATCGATTGATTTCACATCAATTAAAAACGTAATGTTTGATAATTGGTTGTCATATCTATATCACTTATGCAAAGCGATTTCATTCACTTTCTTATTTGTATGTTAAATAAGAATTCAACAGAATTGAAGCAATCAGCAGAATGGTGACAATCATTTTAAAAGCAAATAAAGATCGCAGAAGTGACAATCCTGGCTCGATGGCTAGCAGCAACAACCTTTTCAATAGATTAGAGGTGCCGCCTAGTAGTTTAATTAACCAGTGTAAATCATGATTCTTCTACAGTTAGAAGAATCATGATGATGATGAAGCATGAAGGTGTAATTTTAACAACAACTGGGATATGAGCAAGGAGATATAAATCTGCATTGAAAAATCCAGAACTGCCAAAAGGCTCGAGTAGACAAGGAAAAATATTAATAAGAATTGGGACAGTGAAATCTTTACAGACGAGGCTTCTTTTGGTTGACTGTAAGATATCGCTATAGCGATAAGGCCATCATATGTGCATAAATTGTCTTTTTTATAAAATCAGTGTAATATTCATTAAGTTACGTTTTTATAGCACAATAAAGTTATTCTTTTCTATTTTTGGGCATAATCATCTACAAGGCATCGCCGAGAGCAGCCAACAGAATGATTTAACGTATTTATTTTGAAACACCAAATGAAAATTGACATTTGAAGGTGTTTCCGTAAATGCAGCTTAAGTTGCTGTAACCTTTTTAGTGCCAATCTCCATGCAGAAAAGATGTGTCAGATCTACAGTAAATACTCGTTGCGATTTGCTGATTTGATTTGCTTTGCTAAAAAAAAGATTGCCTGGCAACTGCATCGCAGCCACCTTTGAACACGGTGGAAAGCTCAAAATGGGATAATGACGATGAATGACAGCGATTTCTCCAGATTCGAATACAATAGAAAATGTATGGTCCATATTGAAGTTCTGACTTGCGAAAAAAACGAATCTGCACTTTGAATCAGCTTTGCTTCCAATTTCTGAGGTATGGAGATCTCTGTCTCGTGAATATGCAGGAAGCCTCATCTCATGCATGGCCAGAAGATGCCAGGCTATCACTGATAATGGTGGTGACTGGATTATATATTAGTACAGTTATATACCAAAGGAGCTGCCATGGTATTTTTGGTATAATTGCCATGTAAGAAAGTTTTTTTTTCATTGTGTAATGATAAACTATTTTTTGGGTGCACGCTTGTGTTGCAAATACTGTAATTTAATATAATTTAAATAAAAGTTGAGGTAATTTTTGTGTGAATAAAAAAGTATTTATTTCAGTACTTTTCTCGTCTATGACGGTTGCCCCTTGAAGAGCATTATAAACGGATTTTATTGTAATTATGCATAATAATGTCCAGCCTTTGACAGCATATGGGGCTAAAATAAAAATAGGTACCTGAGTATGTGGAGTAATCCGGTGGGAAGAATGCAAGGCAGGGATCCGTATTTTCATCTGGCGTGTTGATCTCTCTGGGGTATTCGTAAATATTGTGATACTTTTCCTCTTTAAATGCAACATGTTTCTTAGTTTCCTATGAAAAACAGAGACTTCGAGGTTAAAGGAGAAAGGGCATTATGGATTTGGAGCGGCCACGTCCGTGTTTGAAAGTGTGAATTTTGAATTCCACAAAGGGAATGCTGTCCGTATTGAATTGACGAGTTCCAAAAGTATCAACAAACTGAATTTACTGTATTAAAAACGCACTAATGGTTTCTATTTTTCGAGTGTCTCTGAAAAAAAGGAGCAAGGAAGAACATAATATGGATAAATTGTTATATGTATTTGAGAAAGAAGAAAAAAACAGTTGTCACCCTCAAGACTTGCCCGGCAAGCAGTCAAGCCCCCCTCCCGCCAACAACCCCCCAAGAAGGAGCAACCCTCTTCCCCCCGTGCGCCGATTCGTAGTATTTTTTTAGGATTTTCCGTGGTATTAAAATGGTATTTTTAGTATTTTCATAAATACATCGAACTTTAAATATTATTTGCGTCGCTTGTATATGAGATACTGCAATCAAAATTTCGCAATGTGATTTCGGTCCAACAAGGCATCTGTGTACAGAATTTTAAGTCTCTAACTGCAATATTTCAAGATTGAAGTATGACTAGCAAGCCCTCTGGTGGACCGATTTCAACCACAATCTTTTCAACTCTTGCCATGATCAAATGATGCCTGCATGCCAAATTTCAGCTCAATCGGATGAGGTGGAGAATACATACACACACCCACACACAGAGAGAGACAGACTTCAGTCTGGAAATGATCATAATCGTCTCAGGGGGTGTTAAAATGAATATTTCCGTCTTAATCTCGATTTCTTTTTTTAGCACTTTCACAATACTTTCCAGTGCCGGGAAAGCAAAATAGACACATTGTAAAGGCAAATGTGGCAGCCATCTTTGCAACGCTGCCTATTTGTCAAACTGTTTTTTTTTCTTCTCCCTTGGGTACATATTATTTGCTTGCGCAGGCAGTGCGTCATTCAGATTTTTAAGAAACGAATTTAGTCTGAAACTGAAAACTGATCAAACTATCAATTGAGAGCAAAATCATATGAAGGGTTACGGGGAATAATGATCAAAATTTACTTTTAAAAATTTTTGGTAATTCAATTTTTAAAATTTACTAACTTTTAAAATGAAATTTCAGCAAGGGTTTAAGTTTCTCAAAAAATATATTTTACTAAAACAATACCTTAGAAAGAAGGCAAAAACTAAAAAGCAATAAAAGTATAATATAATAATAAGAATATTAAAATTTCTAAATAATAGTTTAAATATAATAATAGTTTAAAAAAACACTAAAAACACGCTTTTATAAATGCATGTAAAAACCACATCATCAGACCTTGAAACCTAATCGTGGACAAAGTTTATTCCAAGACTTTTCTAACAAGTCCAAACACAGCTATGATACGATGTTCCATCATGAAGTTCCAGTTCATATCTTCCGACTCCATCATCAGATCAGTTCTACAGTACCATATTATTGTATTGTCATCAGAACTACATACAGCTGCCAATTTTCATGATACTACGATCCTTGGAAGATGGTTAAATTAGTTACCTTAGATTCCATTACATAGTTACATACAGGTCGACCTAATAAAAGCGTGTTAAAAAAGTAATACATTTTACTTAAATTAAACCTCAGAAAAAAAGCAGACACGTGGAAAAGTCATTGGTCTTGATCGGTATTTCCCATCACAGTTCCTCCTCAGCATCAAACGAAAGGTCATCGAGGGGAAAGACTGATCAAGATCCACCATCACCATGTAGACTTTGATCAACCTTTCCCGTTATACGTTTTCTTCCCCCCTTCATATAAGAGGCAGACAGAGATTATATCAGAGGCAGAGATTATAATCTTTCTTTCCAAAATTGTTTTATGCTTCAATTCATTTTGTAACGAGCCACAAGATGGGCAATAGTATCTCATTTTTACAAAATAATGACATTGCTCTTTTTTCCCTGTGACCATTCATATGGCAAGCATAACATAGCAAAGATCATAAAATGAATACTTACACTATGACTAGACTCTGGACTCTTCATGGAGCTCTTCGAAGGGATAGCATTGCAGTTCCAACTGGACGGTGTGAAATCGTTATCCTCTTCTTCGTCATCATCATCATCATCGTCGTCATCTTCACCGTCATCATCGTACTCTTCATCTTCGGAACCCTCTTCAGCTATCGGTCCTGCGATGCCGTCTTTATTTATGACGTACTGTTGGTAACTACTGCGATGATCCTAAGGAACACAAATTGAAACCATTGAATCATGATAAACTCATCTGATAAGTACCTAAAGATATGTTTGAAACACATGCAGTTTGCAATAAAAATATATATCTACAAAAGCGAAATAATAAGTACCTGGCCTACCCTTACTTATAAAGATTGAATGTTTAACCCATTAAATGCCGAGGTTTTGCAACAGGCTGCAAATGGGAGCCAACACACAAATAGTCTACTATGAGATATTTCATATTTGGCGCTGAAACTATGAGGGCATATTCATAGTTCTCTTTATTTCAACAAATCTTTACAGATTGTAGAAACCTATATACAAGACAATCAAAATTAAATTAAAAAACAGTTTGAGCAAAGAATTAATAAAGAATAAAGAAGAAATCAACAATTGAATTGAAATATATATATATATATATATATATATATATATATATATATATATATATATATATATATATATATATATATATATATATATATATATATATATATATATATATATATATATATATATATATATATATATATATATATATATATATATATATATATATATATATATATATATATATATATATATATATATATATATATATATATATATATATATATATATATATATATATATTATATATTATTTTGATAATGAATTGTACTTTTTTTTTTATATATTTCATTATTTAATTTTTATATATTAATATATTTATATATTTAATCCTACATTACTTAACATATATTAAATATTAATGACTGTATCTTTCTTTTCTCACATATAACTTTATTTATATTATTTAATCGAATTTTATATTATTGCCGATTATATAATGGAATTGCATTTTATTTATTATATTATATTATCTTTTAATATTTTTTTGAAGACCACACTTTAGGGCAATTTAGTGTTGTTAGCTTTTTACTAAAACTTGTACATTTGTAAGCAATCAAGCAATCAAGCAAACTTGATTGTAATATTAGAGTCCTGTCCACCCTAGAACGGGCTAGTCGCAGTTGGGTGACAGAATCAAATAAGCAAAAGGTTAAGGTTTTGCCATTCGGATCCTGTTATTTTTGTAAGCAAATCAATGTTTTATAGTAATTAATTCTTAAATAAATAAATAAAAATAAATAAATAAAAAATTACAAATTAACCCGCTCGCTACGTAACATCCCCTACAGGACATAAATGTCGGCCGCCTAAACTCCGTAACGTCCGCTACCGGACCAAGCGCTCGCCGCTGCGAAAAATGCAATTTACGATTCGAAACGTCGTACTATATGCTTTCTGAGGGCGCAACGATATGGCCAAAATATCTTTAATTCAAGATTTCCGTGTGGCAATATCGAACAACGATTTAAAAAGTGAGCATAGACGTCAAACGCCTAGTCTCCCGTCGGCAAATCACACGGCCGCGTACGGCTCCGCGAAATTGGTGATAAAAAGTGTGTGTGTGCAGTGTTTGAGTGTTTGTTACTGGAGAACAGTGAGTAATTTGCATTTTAAGTAGTTTCTGAATGAGTATTAGTCATTTGAGATAGTCCATTTGCTGTTTTTCACGAATTTTTAAAGAAAACACTTCGGCGACAACAAACGGCTCGCGAAAAAATGGTTGTTATTATTTTGTAATGTTTATGAAATATCCCGATATATTGCGAAATATGACGTAATGTCGCTTTAATTTACTAACAAAATAAGTATTGCTTCATTTACATCTTAAGTTATCACATAATTAGGCGTATTTTCAACATTATATCTTGTTTTGTAATATGAATCGCGCAAAGAAACTTGTTTTGATAATTACTATGAGAGAATAAAGTGCGATTTTCCATAGTTTTTCGATGAAATGTGACTCTTTGGAGTATAGTAATTAGTTATTAGACATATAATAAGTCTATGATAAGACAATATAATTGAAAAAATCTAACGAATTTTATATTATGAGCATTCAAAGTTTATTATTAAGTTCGGACGCGGAAACTCTCAAAACTTTAGATTTTTCTATAATATCAGACAAAGCTCAAAGTTCTGGTGTGATTTCTAAGAAGTGTAATGTAGTAATAAAGTTATTTTGAAAGAATTTCATATAAAAAAATACCATAAGTAGTCACAAATTAAAATTTTTTTTTTTTTTTTTTACGAGAATACATAAAAATTTTCTTGGCTGAATAAATAAATATTTTTCTATGCAAATAAGTAAAAAAATATATCGTTTTGGTAAAGCATTTAATAAAGAACATAACTGTATTTACAATTTTTGCATATTTTACGTATTTTGTGACAAAAAAATCGAAATGATTTTATAGTTTTCAGTTTGCCAATTTTGTAATATTTATTCATTATTATCTTAATTGTTTTACGAGATAAGGTTATAATGTTTTATATGTCAGATTTCAATGCGATCATTTTCCTCTTTATCTTTTTTTAATCCGTTTAGTGGTTTATAAGTTATGATCGTTTTTCTCAAGGCCGTTGACTCGCGTCGATTTTTTGCCCGAATATGTCGCGCGCAAAAGTGATAGGTGAGTTTTTACTTCGCGAGAGGAGGGGTTAAAGAAATCATAGAAAAAATCAAACCAAATTAAGACAGTATCAAATTCAGTTGGTCAAAAAATATATATTTACACTTATATCAAGTCCCCTTATGGGTAAGATAAAAATGTAATATCAAAAATTCAAATTTAAAAATCATAAAATAAAGAAAAAGGAAAATAATAATAATTAAAAGCATGTGAAGTAATTCAAATTTAAAGAATAATAAATTAAATTACATTTTTTTACCGATTCAAATTAAATTAAAAATATTATTTAAAATTAGAAATCACAATAATAATAATATTTAGTCCCATTCAACTTAAACAAATAAAGTTTAAAAATATGTAAAATTTAGAAACAAAATTACAAATTATAATCATCTACAAACAACATTCATCATTTACAAAATTAAAATCAATTTATACTGTTTGAATATCGCCCGTGGTAAATTGTACGTATTCTTCAAAGGTGTAAAAATTATTTTCTAAAAGAAACTTTTTTAACGACTTTTTTAAATATATTGTTATTTTTAATGTCTTTTAAGATATGGAGGTAACATATTAAAAAAATAGGGACCGGAGTATTTCTTGACTTTTAACTTTGCACTAGGTAACATGTACTTTGATTTATTTCTGGTGTTTTTGTGATGAATATCGTTTTTCTATGGTCTTTTTTTGTGGAAATCTGTTAGTACATTGAAAAGGTACAATGAAATGAACGTTAAAATTTTCAATCGTTTAAAATGATTTCTAAAGGATTCGTCCCATTTCAAATTTGTTATAATGCTTATTGCTCTTTTTTGCAGACTGTGTGGCAAGCATAACAATTTCCCCAAGTACTAATAGCGTAACTTAAAATACATTCAAAATAGCTAAAATATACATTTCTAGTCTCGGCTTCATTTAGCGTTTTCCTTATGATTCGTAATGCATAACATGCCTACTATTTACATACATAACAACATAACATACATAACATAACAAAGCTACTATTTTTCTACTCCTTTTTTTATTTATGGTGCTGACTAATAATATCTCCTATTCTAGACGCCCATCAGACACTTCCTTTAAATTTAAACGGAAGACCTACATAATATTACGTAGTCGGCAACCAGACCTCCTGCCAACTACGCAATATTGTTAAACAATCTACCAGATTTTAAAAAGAGGTTTCTAACCATCAATGATTTTAATTTAAAATCGATGGAATGAATACTTTTTTGCAAGCTGTCATTTTAAAAAATCATTGGGGGTCGCATTTGTTTACTCTTGATTAAAAAATATTTCCAATACAAAACACTGTTTGGACCATTTTAAGAAGAATAGAGTGATATTTTTGCAAAAAATTGTAACAAAAGATGAAATGTGGGTCCGACCACTATATACCAAATCCAAAGTGAAATCAATACTGAATCTGGGCGTATCGCTCCAAAGAAAGATAAGCTGAGAAACCGGCTGTGAAAGTGATGGAATCCGTCTATCCTAACACATTTATCATATTCCGCTCTAATGTATTGGCCTGTCTCACTAGCATGATCTAATTGTGATTTCAGTTCACGAAGAAACGCAATCGGGCCCAGTATCTAATCTTATGCTTCCATTAATCTCAAAAATCTGATATTCTCTTTCATCATATTTTTTATGTTTCACTGATTTTATTTACTAAAAACTTTTTTTTTATTCAATTATGTACACAAAGATTACAATTTTCAGTGAGTGCTACTTTAATACTAGGCTCCTCGAGACGACACGTATCGTCCGATGCAAATGAATGTCTGCCTTGATGGAGCCATTGACCTCTTTTTATACCGACTCTTCTTATTGTCCTATCTTAAATAAACAATGCTAAGGAGTACCTACGCCGGCGTCCTATCAAGGATTGGGACTGGGAGGGAAGAATATTGTGTTGAGGTGGTCGGCCGAGGCGAGCTTCTACGCTAGCCCAAATAAATATGGGAACAATCGGATGGAAAAGAATAGACTTCGAAAGAATGGATTCTAATACAATTGTCTGAAAAGGAAATGAGGTTCTTTATCGTACTGATTGCGTGGTCTGAGGAGTATTGTTAGATTAATTCCTATATGCTTTTACATTATAACCATAATTATATTCGTATTAATAATAAACTATCTATAAAGACCGATTGTGCGAAAGAATAATACATCATTTGTAACCTATAAACTATCGGTAAAGCAACAATCGAACTGATAATATGATTCGCCCTAAATCTACTTAACTACTTATGATAGAGACGATGATCGTTGGTAGGTCGAGATGAGCGTTGATCTGCAAATCGGGTGCAAATATCGAGGAGTGGTCGCAGCTGGTGACGTAACATAATGCAGAAAAATTAAGGCTCAATCACATCTGAATCATATTTTATATAGGTATATTAGAATTCGAAGAAAAATAATATGCTAATTAGTTACTCAAAAAGAATGAATAGCACGTAATGTTTAAAAAAAAACAATAAAATATATTAATTATATTTGCTATTGTTTAACCCATCGAGCGCTGACGTTTGAATTGTAGTGTCTCTTAGAGAATGCGAAGAAGAAGATTACATCACAACAAAAAATATAGCGTTTCAGGAAAACGACGATTACTCCAAAACTACTATACGGATCGTATAAAGAAGACATGTTTTATATTCCTGTTGAAATTTGCTATTAGATAACTGAAACGTCGTTTTGTAAAGCAATAAGCAGTATTCAGAATTATCTGTCAAAGTTGTGGTACAGAAAAAAACTGCCTTGTCCAACATTTCTATGTTTTTTCTGGAAATAAATCACCCTATGCAAGAAATTGTGAATACTTTTATTATAATAATTATAATATGCTTCATTCAACCTATGACTTCGTTTTACTTATACCCATACAAAAATAAAAAAAATATTCGGTGTTGAAAATCAACATGAATGTTGAAGTGTTTGGTTTGGTTTGGTTCAATCATAGATTAAATCGGCCGATCTCGGCTGGGACAGATGTCCCCTTTGCTGCTCTATGGTAATTTCAATTCTGGGACAATTGTCTTGTTTGCTGCTTGAGGGGTTAAAGAAAAATCAATGAAAGTAATTAAAAAGCAGTTACTTTCTTATTAATTATTTCTGAAGGATCCGATCGTGTGCCATGTACGATAATATAATCTAAAGCAGATTTACCCATACTTTTTGTCCTGTAGACCACTTGCTGAGAGTTGTAAAAAATGAACGTGCATCATTTTCATTTGTAGCTTTATTAAAAAGTACTTAATTAAATTTTACATGGTGTGAATTAATTTTTAAACGACCATGACCTTGAAATACAAAGCATTGAGAAAGCCACACATAACTGCACATGTAGCACTATCTCGCTTGCTCATTCACTGAAGCGCATTCATTTATATCCATAGTCATGTGCGTGGTCCTCCCCAATCAGCTAGTGATGCGATTTGAGTTAAGTGATTTCCTTCTATACATTTGTGATGCGCGCATTTGTTTACTGTAATTAATTCAAGTTTAAAATGAATTATGCAGTTACAAATATTGTTTTTATGCATTTTTTTAAATAAAATTATTTAAGATTCTATCCGTTGTATTGGCATTTCTTCTATTAGAAAAATTATATCAAATATCTTTGTTAAAATATAAAGTATTTTCTTTTAACCCTTGGAGTAAATGGGTATTTTCATGGATGCATCTGTCTCTTTTGCAGGATTTTCGGCGACATCGACTTAAAGTACTATAACTACGAAACTACTACACCAATCATAAAAAGAACAACTGCACAATGATTGCATTGAAATTTCGAATATAGAATATTGAAATATCATTTTGTAAAACAATTAGATAATTATGAATAAATATGAGAACGTCAAAGAAGTGAAAAAAACGCGGAACCAGATCTGGTCGTATCATACTCAACGGATAATTGTTTCAGAACCAGATTTGGTCGTATCATACTCAACGGGTTAAGACAGTTTGATTATTTCATCTATTATAGCATCTTCTCCTGGACTCTTTGCTTGCTTTGATTGCATTACTTGTATAGCTTCTTCTATATCCGATGGCAATATGCATGGTATTTCCTATTTGTTATCTCCTGATAGCTTTAATTGGTTCAGGATCGATTTGGCTTTAGTGCTCTTGTAGAAGTTTCTTTAGAATTCTGTCCCATGATATATAATATTAGACCATCTTTTGTCAAGTAAGACAAGCCATCATTGGACTTAAGGATTGTTAACAAGTTCTTATGAGTTGCCAGCTCTTTGATGGCTTTCCTCATATCTGTGTTACCCCTCTCATATCCCTGTTACATGTCTCATACCTCTGTTGCCATTCTCATACCCCTGTTATTCATCTCATACCCCTGTTATCTCAAACCTCTGTTACCCCCTTAAACCTCTGTTACCCCTCTCATGTCCCTGTTACCCCTCTCAAACCCTTGTTACCCTCTCACACTCCTGTTAACTCCATTAATAATTTCTTTACTTGTACATATACATATAGGCGGTGTGCTATATTGGCGCTGTGCTGCAAATGCATATGAATGAAATAATTTCATATTAAAATTCCTTTCTTTAGCATGAAGTATCGAGTAGTTGTAGTAAAGATCAATAGTGGAGTGTTGTCTGCTACAACGAGCGAACCCGTCAACCCAGGAAGGTATAACAATATATAATCGTTCTTTCAACCTGGCCTGAGCATAGAGACTTAGGGACAAAACAATCCACCGACTAACTCCGTCAACTGGCACATCAGAGACCAACGCCTTACGCAAGCACCCAGTGGGCCACCTCGCCCCTGGTTACCAGTTATGGCCGGATTTCTCCGCCCTTCCGAGTGGTTACGGGTTCGAGGTCGATTACGCGGTCCTCTACCTGTTGTATGTTCAGCGGTGATTCAGTTTGAAACTGTCGCGGACCATGAATCTGTACGAAACCAGTTTGAATATGTACGAAAGACGAGAAGTGCTTATTAATGTTACAGGAATTCCAATGTAGCCGATCAAAAACACACAATCGTCCTTTTCCTCTCTCTTCTGTCTAATCTCTGATTTTTTAGGGTCCCATCAAACTTGCAGAAGGCAAATTTGCAGACGGCAATCTTGCAGACGGCATTCTTGCAGGCGGCAGTTTTGCAGAAGGCAATCTTGCAGAAGGCAGTTTTGCAAATGTCAAAATGACCTAACCTAACCTAACAGAAAAACTTAAAACATTTTTTTTAATGTTTAGTTTGATGTATAAAAGTCATCCACTACAAGGATGCCGGTAATTAATGTCACTTCGATTTTAGGGAAAGAAAAACCTAACCTAACCTAACCTAACAGAAAAACTTAAAAACTGTACTGAAGGTTGCCGCCTGCAAGGTTGCTTCCTGCAAGGTTGCCTCCTGCAAATCTGCCCTCAACAAATTTGGACCTGTCAAAAGTGACATTTGTGCAAAATTGCCGCATGCAAAACTGGCGCCCCCCGATTTTTTATTACATGAAACCCACTTTTATATAACTTATATTAATTATATTTTCCAATTATTAGTTTATCTGTCTGTGGTACATTAAATAATATAAGGTTGGTCATATCGGTCATAGCGGTGAATGCGGTCAAATTTAGTTTCTGCATTTTGTCTTCAAACATGGTGACGTTCATTAAAAATTCTTTGTTTTTTAATAATTCATATTATAAGGTCTGAAATTTGTAACAGTTAATTGTCAGTTTCTTGTTTTCCTTAAAAAGCAAGCATAGCTCAAAACCGCATTTGTAATTTTTTTGTCAGGATTTAGACATTTTGGATTAATCCTATAAAAATATCATTACAAACTCATATTAGGGATGAAATAAAAACTTACGTCGTCTACGTCTCCTTCCGCGCTTGAAGCTTTTATGATGCACGCTTCCCAGCAGCCATCCTGATTTTTCATGATGATGATGATGAGATGATGCACACCGAGGTTAGCGACAGATAGTTTTTTACACAGAACATCCATGCGGAAACACGTAAGAAGAGAGCGCAGTAAGCGAAGAGTTATTGATTTTATTTTACAGCCAAGGCAACACCGCCACCAAAAGCCATTGTGAGTGAGGTCGTCCGAGCACACATACAAGTAAAGAGAAAGCAAAAACAACTACATGAGAAATGCGACCAGTGAGATAGATATGATTTTATCTACTTATGAATCTATGGATAACTGGAATGATAACACTGATATAGGATTTAACTACATAAACAGTGTTTCTGCAAAGAGTGCCTTAAATTTGAGAAATGACTCTTGAGAGGTCTAATAGATTTTTTTTCATTTTCCTGATTTTTTCAAGTTAGGAAATTTTTAACTAAAGAAAATTATTCTACATAAAAACTGAGTTGAAAATAATCTATAACTTTTGTTGGTTTAGGCCTTCATTACTGTTTATGTTCTACTTTCAGATTTTCAGTACTTTTTTTCTCTTTAACTAAGTCTTGGGCAGATGGGAAAAAAATAGTTCATGAAGCAATCGATAATGTCACGCGGGAAGATTGGACTAAGTACTTTAACCCCTCGAGCCGCTAGATTTCGCGAGCGCATGTCTTTGAAAGACTATGTATAATTATGGAAATTTTAGATTTATTATGGCGGCCAACCAAAATATTAATTTCTCCCAAACCGTTGTTGCACTTTAGAATTGTTGCATATTAGAACTTTGGAATACTAACTTTAGAGTCCGATCGATCCCAACGAGGCTCGCAATTGAGCTTTTACGTTTGAGTCCGATCTGTCCCTCTGAAGCTCGAGGGGTTAAACACGCAGACAAACTGCACCAAGAGGACTACCAAAAGTTTAAATCATATGATGTTACACCACCACTTATAATTAGTCTCAGAGAAGACGACGGCGACAATAGATAACAAATAGAGTGAGCAAACAATCAGTATGATTGACAACCTGTGCAAGGAGGTGGCACCAGCAGAAGTGAAAGAAGCCTGCTATTTTGAATCAAATTGATTGAGTTTGAAATATTTAAAAAAAATATGGTATTAAATATTAAATTTAAAATAAATTTATTTCAATCCGTGTGGAGTATAGCAAGAGAAGCCTGCTATACCACAAGCAGTCCAAGCGGTTATTTTTTGATGTATTGTCCTAGTTGTATTGAAATAATGAGACGATGACGACTGTATTATGAAATTAAAGACTATCGTGGTTGTTTGACATTATAAATAGGATAAAAACGATGTTACCGCAAGAAATTTGTAGCACCCGCGTTTCGCTGATGTTGCAACCGCTGTTATCCAGAATAGACTGAAGTACTGTCAATGGTCATCGGCGGGGACGCGGCAAACTGCTGCTGTTACTTTGCAGATTATAACGGACGTAACGGAAGATACAGTGAGTGTTGTGTACACTGTGGATTTTGGAAATTCGCACGCGCTGAACCTGTCGCCCCACCGTTATAATCTGCAAAGTAACAGCAGTAGTTCGCCGCCTGCTCGCAAATGACGATTGACAGTACTTCAGTCTGCCCTGGGCAACGGCGGTTGCAGCATTGCTGAAAAGTCGGGTGCCACAGACTTCGTTCGGTAAGTTTGTTTTATCCTTTTGATAATTGTATTGCCGATGCATCAGAAAAGAGCGAAAATATCTTTTACCACTTTGTCGCCAGACTTTCGCAAACTATAAGCATCTTTTACTCTCTCTTATACAGGGAATATTTGTATCTCTTTTGCACCTGTTCATCCACAAGGGCTGTGTTAATAAAAATACGCATCGCTAAAAGAGACAGGAAGCTCACCTTCCATAGGAAATCTTCACTGGAATTCGAGTGGGAGTCGTCTGTTTCACTCTCCCAGTCCTTTCCGTTATTTTCGATATGGACGGATGGCTCTTTTGCGGCAGTTTCCGCATCCGAGGGCAGTTTTGGTTCCTCGTTAGTCGGAGACGCTTGGTTGAAGGATGTGCTCATCATATCATCGCTGCTTAGACCTGGCGGAAAAAAGCAGCGATAGCATTATTGTTAATCGTCAAGAAATGTGTGGAGATTTTTACTCATAATAGTAATATTTATTTTTTTTATTATTGCTTCTTTTTTATTATTATTCCATTCAATTCAATTTAATTCAAGAATTAAATTATTACTAGTTTAATCTTTAATATGTTGTAATATATTGTTGTTTAGCCCTTCGAGTAGAGGCATAATTTCATGGCAGACCGTGGCAATTTATTGGAATTTCTTGCAATATCGCCGCGCTCGATAAAAAGTACCATAACTATGGAACTACTATAGCAATCATAAAAAGAATAACTGTGGTACGATCGCATGGAAATTTCGTATATAGAATATTGAAATCTCATTTTGTAACACAATTAGATAATTATGAATGGGAAAGTCGAAAAAGTGAAAAAAAAAACTCGACATTTCTAACTTGTACTTGTCTTACGGAAAAATACGGAACCCTATTTAGAAATTGTAAATACTACCGTGATCTTTATTAGATTCTCTATCAACGGTAATATTTGGTTTTGTTTATTTACATACAAACATATTTAGATATTAGCTCATAAAAACCAATAAAAATTTTGATTTCTCGAAAAAAAAAATGATGATGTTGGACAATGGAATTTTATCAGATATATCCGCAAAATGACAAGCGAAATTATTCTAACGGCCGTCTATGTATCTATGGTGATAATGAGGTATTTGGTATGGATTTTAGGATGCGTTCGAATTAGAAAATAATATTACTGTGCGCTCCGGGAGCAAGCCGCCAATATTGGTGTTCTGATGTGCAACCAAATTTGGTCGTTACGTAGCCGAAGGGCTAAAACTCTATACCGAATATCTAATCTCCAGTAATAAACTTGTAATGTCAGCTTGCAATCTTAAGCAAGTTCGTACGCACAGGCGTAAGCTTAGTTAGATGTGTGACGGGTTGCATGGGATTGGGATGAAGCAATTTGTTGCTTTATTTAATTAGAAAGTTATTATTTTTACACGATTGCCCAACCAAAAAGGAGTGTAATGTGTTCAGGGTTCATCTATGTATGTTTTGCATTTCTTTTATCCACCAAAACTTTTACGCTTGAGCGCTTGAGCGACAAAACGCCTGAGCTGAAGTACCTGGGCTAAATAATATTTGCAAATTCAACGTCAACATAAAACTTCGAGGTCACAACAAAAAAAACTCAACTGTAAACAAAAATAAATCTAATCCTCTTAAGAATGTTCTACAAAATAGAGTGGTGGATATGTGGGATAAACTACCATTTAAAGTGATTAGTGCAAGCTCTGTCAACCAATTTAAAAACATACTCGATTTGAACCTAAAAATATGTTAATATTATTTAATGCCTATTGTTTATATATTGTTTAGCTTTACGAGTTCTGATCTGGATGTATGGGCAAAGCTGCCTGTCCAGAATAATAATAATAATAAAGAAGAATGGGCTCCGCTCAAAAAGCATTAAAATAGTTTACATTTTTATATCTGATTAGCTGTGCCTCGCCAGCTTCACCCGCCGTTAAATTTAAAAGAAATGGGATTATTTAAAAATAATTTAGAGTACTTCGGCGTAGACAATATATTTAGTCCTTGTGGTATTAGTATATACTGGTTTTTGCCGCAACCTGATCTGGATAAGGCATGCACAGTTTGGCGTTTGTCAGTAATGCTAGGTTGTCGTCGGGCGGCCGCCGTCGGCCCCCGATTCACCGCATTGTATCGCCCGCCCGCCCATTACTTTGTTATTGATCAGTGTTCTATTTGCTCGGATTCTAAGTATTTAGATGTGATGTTAAATAACCTATAATCTCCCTCAAGAATTGGGCTATCAAATGCAAAAACAATTTTTCAAATCCAACTGGTAGTTCCAGAGATTAGCGCGTTTAAATAAAAAAACAAACTCTTCCGCTTCATTATTAGTATAGATTCGTTTTTGATATTCTAAAATCTTTCAGTGTCAACCGCGTATTACGAAATAAATGTCCATATTTGCAAGCACCAACCTGGAAATGAAGTCCTAGCTATGCAGCTGTAGTACTCAGTTCCGGAGTTGTGAGACTCCCTCTCCCTGTGCAAGAAGTCGCTTACGGCGGAGTAGAACTGCGACGACGCCGAACTCGTGTCTCTCTTCAGGGAGTCCTGCGATTCGAGGGTCGACTGATCTCCGCAGCTGGACGGCTTCGACTCTTCGCGGACGGGAGACGGGGGAGGCTCGTCCGGATTCGCATCGGTCGTCGTCTCGCCCGCTTCAATTATACTATCGAGCACGCTAGATTCGATAAAACCGCAGTTCAGCGTATTCCCGGAAACCGATCCGCTATCGTCGACGGATTTGTTTAAATTCGATAACGGGGTGCTGTGGCTCGCGTTTTCTAAATCGACAACGGGAGAATCCGACTCGACGGACGCTTCTTTATTTTCGTTTTTATTATCCGAATCCGACGATGCGAGGCCATCGCGCGCGGCGTTCAAAACGTCGAAATCGGAAGGGGTCGTGTTATTTTTATCTTCTATCTTTCCGGCGTTAATTTCCATATCGATATCGATCGACGCGCCGCCGGTAGAATTCTGCGCTTTCGCAAGAGCGGAATTTAAAAATTCCAAATAGCCGATGGTCGTCCCGCCGATGATTTCGTTATCGGAATAGGCGGCGTCGCTTTTATTGCTCTCGGTGGTGGAGCTCTCGCGGACCCCGTGCGCGGTCTTGGTGGCGGAGTCTTGCGGCGCGCCGCGCGCCGACTGCTCGAAGCGGTCGAAGCTGTTGATGGGCGTGCTGGCCGGGGCGCAGTCGATGGAGAAATTGGCCGTTTCCTCGGCGGCCGCGGGTCGGAGCGAATCGTCCCAGTCCAGGAACTTGAAGTGCGAGTCGATGAAGCGGTCGGCGCATTCGGCGGGGGCGGGGCCGTCGAGCGACAGCTGATGGAGCGGCGCGGCCCGCCGCATGCGCTCCGCCTCCGCCTCCGCCTCGCCCCTGAAGACGGCGGCCGAGAGCGGCTCTTTGTCCGCAGGGAGCGCCGCCGCTAGCTTTTCCCCGATGGCCAGCGTGTCCGAGTCGTCGGCCGAGTCGCCGCCCTTGGCGATTTGCGTGGCGCACTGCGCCTCCTCCATCGGACAGGTGGAGTCCGCCGACGGGACCGGCGTCGGGATTTGCGTGGGCGTTTCCCCGTTCGGAGTCGGGATAAAGTCGTCGAAGTTATCCTCGACGTTGAACAGCGTGTCGTTCGAGCACCACGAATCGATCGTGGTCGATTTGCCTTGAATGAACGATTTATCTGACCCTTTTTTTGACAACTCGGACGGCTTCGATTGAACTTGTCGGACTCCAGAACTCGTCGAAGCCTCCCGCTTCTGCGGCCCCGGTAAATCTAAAAATGAAAACCACATTTCAAACCATCTCATAAAATTTCATCTTATCTCATCGATAATACAAATATTATCCATTTTTGTATCAGACTGCATTTATCACAGGCGCGGTTGGCTATAATTCTCTCGTCTCGGAAGTGGAACGCCGACCGCACCGTGTTTTTGTACTCGATCGCACCGTGTTTTTGCAGACACATTCTCGCGCAATACTAGCCTTCGAGGTGGAATTTGATGGTACGTGATTTGCGGCGCTTAACACGATGCAGCCAGATTTCAATATTTTTACCCCAAACCCTCATCTGTTTATATTATTATTAATAATAATAATATAAAATGCTTTATTCCTACGAAAAGACGAGCTTATTCTTATATGATAGCTATTATTTTAAGCGAAATTCTATTTGTATAACTACTAGATGATGTAATTATTAATTTTTCTTTTCAATACATTAGTTTTTCTGTAATGCTGATTATTAATAACTGAATAAACAAATAAATAAAAGCAAATATATAACGATTTTACGGGGGATTCTTCGCAGCAATACCAGATTTTGAAATACAAAATTGAATTCACAAATGCTCACTTTTGTATCAACTGCTCACAATTCCAAAGATTTGAAACTTTCGATATATCTACCTCTGTAGAGTAAGGGTTAAAGTTATCATTCTATATTTTATTTACTTGTAATATTAAATATTATTTGTGATATTAAAATAAAGAAAAACTGAAATAACTATAAATTTGAAGCATCGTGTTTAACAGAGGTAGTTATTATCTGTTATAATTTTTAATGTTCATAATATGAACAATAAATAGCATCTAGTATCACTACACAAAAAGGTCGCCTACCCTTCTTGTATCGATTACTATTGTTAACACTTAAAACCATAGAAAAAATACAAATACCAATTAGCCCCCCGACTTTAAAATTATGTTCGTTTTGACAATTGAGTTGAATAAATTCCTTAGGGAAGACTTTTCAGAATACATGTATTATGCCTTCAATAATTAAGTCACAGATCAAATTCATTTTTATGAATGTTTTTACGAATTTAATGAAGTTTTATATGTTTTGAATCAATAAAAGAAATAAAATTCAAGGAGCCGATTTTTTTCTAATATTATGACAATAAATAAAACACAAACGGAGCTGCCATGGAATTCACCGAACAAAAATCGGGCCCATCATATATAATTTTTACACTTCTGGGAGGTGAAGGGTGGATTCCGGACTAACGACCGGCGGTGGTAGGTTTAGGACAGTTGTCTTGCCACATGTGAACATTCACCTTACCACCCATTCACTCCCCCTTCGAAGCCATAGAATTTGAGATGCAGAGATCGCGGTTTTAGATAATTTTTCTAGAAAGGAGTTGATTATTTTCCTGGAGAGACCAAGATCTTTAAAAAGGTGAAAGATTTAGCTGGCACGCCACGAGCGCCTACTTCCACCGCGTGAAGGTGAACAGTGAAGCCGTTCCGGGTGACGGCATTTGCGAGGTCATGGTATTTATTTAATTTGTACTTGTGGTCTTTTGGGATATTTGATTCCCATGGAACAGTTAATTCTACAATAAGGACCATCTTCCGAGATAGAGAGTAAAGAGTTATATCTGGACGCAGGGCTGTGCATCCGAGACATTCAGGGAATTTATACTGCTTAGAGACCGAATCGACCTCCATAATCCAATCTGAAGCTTTCTCGATTATTGAGAAAGGTTTTGCAGTGAGATGTTTTTTGCCTTTAGAGCCAACCCGCACAAACTGTATTGGGGGTTTGGAGGATACTGTGGAACCCTTGTTGGCACGAGCCACTGAGAGGCTAAGTACCTCGCGAATAACAGCAAGGACTTTGTCGTGGCGGTAAGTGTACCGTCCTTGATCCAAGGCCACCTTGCAGCCAGCTAGAATATGTCTAGCTGTGCAAGGGGTGTTGCTACAGAGGGGACGTGAACTATCCTCGGCATAGCTCCAACGAGCGAGGCTACTGGGGTCTGGAAGTGTATGCTGAAAGGCATTTAATTAAAATTTCAGCATCTCTGGCGTCCAGTCATACAACATTACTTTCCAGTGCATTAGAGGAGGAATGCAAAAGTCTCCAATTGTTGTCCAATCATTTTGGCAATAAAGGCCAATAGCGTGAGCTATACTATTGCTGTCATAATCTCCCCGCAAGAGAGACTTCTTCAAGTCCACATCGCTCATGGTTGTACTGCCATACCCCAGACCAGTGCCATTCTGGCTGATTCCAGTAAGGAACTTTTTGTGGAAGTCAACGCGGGCTTGTAGATCATTTGACTCACTACGGCCACTTACTACGTGCTTCGATATTGCCGGATCCTTGGAATTGCTTAGAATCGAATTTTTGGTTATTCTGGAGTTGGCGTAGAGCAGAGAGGGCAGTTTTAGAGCTAGCCCAAAATTGTGTTTGGACCTGAAGAGAGTCGAGGGGTCAGCTGGTTTGGCTAAGGACAACCAGGATTTTAGACTAGCTGTCACCAGTGCATCCAGACGAGACAACTTGGGTTGTCGACTACAACGGGCGAGCCCGTCACCACAGGACGTTTTAACGATTTTTCGTTCTGTCGCCCTGGAGTGAGCGTAGAAGACTTAGGACAAAAACAATCCACCGTCTAGCTATGCCACAACCCGTTAGAGACCAACGCCTTACCGCGAGATAGCCAGTAATGTTACCTGGCAGGTCCGACACTCACGCCCTAACTTCCAATTGTGACCAGATTTCTCCGGTCTCTCGATTGGTTCCGAGTTCGAGGTCGCTTGCGCAATCCTCTCCCTTACGAAGCGGTGAAACGGTGTATACCGAATCTATTGCGGACCATGGCGTCCTTTGCCCGTCTCTTACCCAGGATCGGATGGCCAATGGTCATTTCAAGAGCAGTCGCCGTAAGGTACGCAACCACCCCCGCTCTATAGGAAACAATACAGCTTCCAGACTCCCCCGACTGTTAGTCAGAGTGCACAATCGATTGGCTTACGCTGCACGGTGCGCAGACCGTCCAGGAGCGCCAGAAAGTTGATTCCTATGGGAAAATAGCCCTAGGGCCACAGTCCTGCCCGGGCTCGCACTTCATGAGTGGAGGCCGTCGGATGGGTGTTTACCCGTGAGTGTGACCGACCCTGAACACATGGTCTTCGTGGCCAACCCATCATGGGCTCATTAGCTCCCATCCAGACGAGACAGTTGGGTTTTGGTGAAATAGTAAATAAGAAAGGGCCATGACAAATGTAAAGTTAGATAGTTGTCATAGGTCCAAGCCTTACGAGGGCCAGAAATTAGCAATGCATCTATCTTTTCCAGGCAACTACTGAAATGTTCTATAACATGATCGCCAGAGAGGTCTTTTCCCTGGCAGGTGATTTTCCTGCCAAGAAATTTGAAGTGGTTATTTGGGTCTATAAGGGAGATAATAGAGCCCTTATAGATCAATTTTGGGTCATAGGACGTAAATTTTGTGCCTATGCGGGCGAGTCCAAGGCAAAAACATTTGGAGGGCTTCACTTTTATACAGCCTGACCAGTCGCAGAACAGCTCCACTTTCTGTAATAGCAGGGAAAGCTGCTTGGGACTCCTGGCGATAAAAGTTAGGTCGTCTGCAAAAGCGAGGCACGACGATGTGTATTGGCCGTCTGTTTTAAAACGGTAACCCCATTTCTTGTCGAACTGGGTCAGGCTTTCCAGCAGTATATTGAAAACGATATTGAATATCGTCAGAGAGAGGCAACAGCCCTGAAACAGTCCAATTGAATATGATATACAGCGGGTAGTCCATTCTTGCGTTTTGACTTTTTAATTTAAATGTTCCGAAACATTTCGTATGGATTTTAGGACGCTTTCGAATAAGGAAATAATATTACTATGCGCTCCGGGAGCAAGCCGCCAATATTGGTCGTTACGTAGCCAACGGTGTTCTGACATGCAACCAAATTTGGTCGTTACGTAGCCGAAGGGTTAATTAATATAAATAGTGTGGATACCAAAAAATACTACAGTTTGAAAGCCTGGGAATACTGAAATATGCCAATTAGTACTGAAGTTGCATGGGGTTCCTAATGTAATGGCCACCCACTGTGGACTAATTGTGTTTAGAAACTAGACAACAAAAAGCAGAGCAGACTATCAGTCGTATCAGTAATGACAAACCGCCGCAGGTCGCAGTTGCCAACGTTGTGAATTTTACAAGACTATCAATAAAAAAACGTTAAGAAACTTACTATTCTTGTGAGTATTCTCAAAAATATCGAGTATATCGAGATCGCTCGAGGTCTCTTCGAAAATAGGGCTGAGGGCGACTGGGTAGTTTGTGTACTCGATCAACACCTCGTTGATGATGTCCTTGACAGAATTCTTATCACTCTCGGTCATCTGCATCTCTTTGCCGGATTGTTCATTAAAACCGACCACCAAATTACATAGAGGAGTGTCTTCTTCTTCCTCCTCCTTAGCAAATGTTAAATGTTTTAATATTTCACTTTCATCGTCGGAGAGCTCGCCCATTACGTGTTCGTTGTAAGCCTGAAAAAAAAAACAAAATATTTCTCTCTCTCATAAACTCATCCATTGCGAAATCACAGTGGAAATGTAACAATAATTACACAAGTCAACAGTGAAAATGTAACAATAATTATACTAGCCGACAGTGAAAATGTAACAAGGAAAAACATTGGCATGACACCAGGAATAAAACCCTGTATCTCCAACCGTTCGTAGCACGTACTGCCAAGTTCCAGGCGACTAGTCGATACTTAGGCCTCAAACTTTTCAATAAATTGCCCGAAAGATTAAAAGCGATTAAAAACATAGAAATTTCCAAGAGATCCTCCCGAGTCTATCTGCTTAAAATCAACATGTATGCTCATAACGAGTTCTTAAAATATTTTGAAAATACATAGCATCGTATCTACCCATTTAATCTAATACATATTATTTACCGTTAATTGTTTTGTTGTAAACTGTTATCATATAGTCTTTGTTTTTGTAAATTGGTAAGTTTTAAGTTATATATTGTATATCATCTCTTGGCTAAATTAAGTAACTAGTTTAAGATTAATTACTGTCATTCCTACACAATTGTATGGTTGTATTGGAAATAAATACTTTTTATCTTTTTATCTTGTCTTTTTTATCTTTAACAATAATTACACTATCCAACAGTGAAAATGTAGCAATTATTTTTGCTAGCCAACAGTGAAAATGTAACAATAATTACACTAGCCAACAATGAAAATGTAACAATAATTTTGCTAGCCAACAGTGAAAACGTAACAATAATTACACTAGCCAACAGTGAAAATGTAACAATAATTAAACTGGCCAAGAGTGAGAATGTAATTAAAACATAGTCAGTTGTTCTGTACTGAATTGACCTCGCTGATCATAAAAACGACCATGAAAATCCCTGATTAGCTGTAGTTTGTTTAACCCGTTGAGTATGATACGACCAAATCTGGTTGTGAAACATTTATCCGTTGAGTATGATACGACCAGATCTGGTTCCGCTCGGCGCGCGCGCTTTCGAACTCTTTTTTTACCATCGAAAGCATTTTGTCTCTTTCATGCGTATGGCAGATCGGTATAGAATTAAATTCTCTCTGTTAGCATTCGCAGCAGCAACTGCGCAGTCCATGTAACATATTATTACGGACCGCTGCAAATTGAACGCCCGCCTTCCCGAAACGTCAAAATCCGCGGAGCGTGTGTTTCGTTTTCGGATACGTTTTTCGTGTAGTTTTCGGTGTTTATTTGAACGAATCGTAAGTAAAACCATTTCTACAACATCATATAGTCCCCCTAAACTGATTAGATGTACCATTTCTCGTGTATATAAAGTATTTCGGGTCTTTGAATGTCGCGTCGCAAATGCCAAAGTCGGCCATTGTTTTTTCACTTCTTTGACGGTCTCATATTTATTCATAATTATCTAATTGTTTTACAAAATGATATTTCAATATTCTATATTCGAAATTTCAATGCAATCATTGTGCAGTTGTTCTTTTTATGATTGGTGTAGTAGTTTCGTAGTTATAGTCCTTGAAGTCGAGCGCCGTCGATGTCGCCGAAAATCCTGCAAAAGTGACAGATGCATCCATGAAAATACCCATTTACTCCAAGGGTTAAGTGTCCAAAAACTGCCTTGGAGATCATAATGAAGAGAACTATAAGAATCTTGTGGAAAATCTTCTGCAGTGCTGCGATAGACTGGGGTGTAACAGTCTTTAACCGGTCGAAAGCCAGCCTTCGCATGCAAAAAACTGCACTGCAAGTTTTTCGTCAATTTTGTAAATAAACACTAACAATATCGTTTTCTCATCAATTCCTTCTAGTAATTAATCTTGTTAGTCATGTATGTTATATTATTATATTTATAAATAAAATACAAACGGACCTGCCATAGAATTCACCGACCGCAGTCGGTCGCAGTATCATGATGCTATTTTTTTACACTTCTGGGGGGTGAGCAGTGGATTCCGGATTAACGACCGCCTGTGGTAGGTTTAGGACAGCTGTCTTGCCACATGTGAGCGTTCACATTACCACCCATTCACTCCCCCTTCGAAGCCATAGAATTTTAGACGCGCAAATTGCGGTTTTAGACATTTTTTCTGGGAAAGATTTGATTATTTTTCTGGAAAGACCAAGATCTTTAAAGAGGTGAAACAGAGATTTAGCTGGCAGGCCACGAGCGCAAACTTCCACCGCGTGAAGGTGAACAGTGAAGCCGTTCCGGGTGACGGCATTTGCTCATGATGGTATTTATTTAATTTGTACTCGTGGTCTTTTGGAATATTTGATTCCCATGGAACAGTTAATTCTACAATAAGGGCCACCTTCCGAGATAGAGAGTAAAGTTATATCTGGACGGAGGGCTGTACATCCGAGACTCATACGCACGGCAACGGATACCCAATGTGTGGGGGGAAGGGACAAAAATAATAATTCCAACATTTCTGCTTGGATATTTTTTGAAAAAGTATCAATAAATGGATTGAAAATAATGCTATTGAAATCATAAAACAGAATTTGTTGGAATAAATATCTATTATACAAATTGCAAGTAAAATTATAGAAAAGAATTTACGTGGAATGAACTTACAATGTTTTATAATTATAACTCGCTTGTTAGCGGAAAGTAGCTAAGAGGAGATTCATATTTGATTTATTTTTTTATTTTACCATCAATAATAACTTACTTTCCGCTAACAATAATTATAACACATTATACTAGTTGTAGTATATTATAACTACTATGCACAGCGATTTTTGTAAATCGTAATTTTGAATATTCATAAAAATCTTATTTTCAAGATATGTTTTTTTTTTTTTTTTACCAATATTTTTGTCATATTTAGATTAATTAAAAAATATACGTATATATTTAACTAGCCCGTGGTAAGTTATAGCTACTTGTTACTATTTGGAGCAATTTAAACTCTATATTCCCACCAAATGCAACGGTGCCCAGTAACCAGACTACCATTTTTGTAGTCCTTAGATATTGGGGACACTAATCAACAATTTTGCCATAAAATTATGTAACATTTTTGGAGGCAGCTATTGGAATATAACAAACCTGTGCCAATGGAAGTTTCATCTCCAATTCATCCCTGAGTATTTTAACACATTCTTCATCCAGGCCGAATCCTTCCCTGTAGCTGTTCTCGCTTAGAGAATTTGGACTGTTGTTGGTGCTCCGATCTGAGGGTTCGTCGTCGGCGTCATCGTCATCCTGTGCCGCCGGAGACGAGTGCTCGATGTTCAGGTTGTTTTCATTTTCGGCGATTGCCATTTTCGCCGTGAGTTTTAGATCGGAGTGCGAAGGGGTTGATTGATCTACTGGATGCCATCCCGCTGCGGAGGACGCATCCGACTGTTCAGTCTTTGGTGGTTCCGATTCGGGTTCAGGATTCGAATACTCGACGAATTCTAGATAGCTCGTTGAGTCGAGGGAGCCTTCGAGATTGAGATTGTTTTCGTTTTCGGCAATCGCCATTGTTGTCGTCGCCTCGAATCCGCAGTTCGCCGATGGACGACAAAGGGAGTCAACTGTATACGTTTCATCAGTCTTTAGAAGTTCAGATTCGGGGTTCGAACCGTAGGCGTCTTCTACATCAGCGGAGCCTTCCAGATTGAGATTATTTTCATTCTCGGCGATGGCCATTTTCGTTGTGACCTCTTGTTGTAATTCAAAGTGGTGCGTATTCGCTTCTTCAGTCTTGTTCCAAAGGGGCTCCGGTGGGGTTTTTGGCTTTGAAGCGGTGACATCAAAAAAATGATCCATCTTAGTTTTAAAATCGCGCAACTCGTCAGCGGTAACGGGCTTCGATATCTGCGATACATTATTCAGACTGGCGACGGGGCGGAGCGTTTTAAGCCGCCAATTCGCTGCGTTTCTTCGCACTTTCAAAATATCGATTTCCGGGCGTAAGCTTTCGCTACGCCTCCACTCCGGCATGTGAGAAAAATGCCGTTTGAATAATCTCTCTTGATTTTGGCTCGGAGTTAATACGTCGTCCGGATCAGCGAGGTTCACCCGAAAATCCAGTGAGTTTAGCGGCGTCGAATCGCTTTCTAAATCTAGCGTATCGATATGCGTCAGAATCATCAAATCCGTGACGGATTTCGATTTCATTTTTACTTTTTCCGTTAAAGCACCCATTTCGACGCGTTTCTTCCACGTCTCATCTTCTGTTTCGGATCCGGACGAGTAATAAACGCGCTGCGTATCGTAGAACCCGCTCTTATCGTCGTATCCGTATTTAGCGATCGATTTCGAGTCGAATAACCCGTAGCTGGACTGCTTCTCGTCCGGTTCGAAGATGGGATGGCCGCCGACGCTCGAGAGCGAATCGAACCCCAATCTAAAATCCAGCGGATGATTCATCACTTCTTCGACCGTCTCCTCTACAGTGTCTCTGAGCGGGCTCGCTTGATGACTCGACCCCGAACTAGACGTTTTCTCCAGACTTAAAACTTTATCTAAATCGCTGATGACGTTTCCGATTGTCTTCATATACGAGATGTCCTCGTCGCAAGTGACCGGGACGTCCTTCAACCACGGAGTCATCTCGATATTATTCGTATCTTCGATCCCCTTATTAAACCACTTGCGGGGTGATTTCACCTCACTTTTTTCTACTGCTCCATTACTCAACGTAGAAACCTCTCTATCGACGTGCTCGTCTATCACCGGTATACTGTTCGGTTTCAACGCTTGCCATCTACCCTCGAAATCATCAATATTAACACTCGGCCACGATTGGTCGGAACTAATCTGTTGATGATTTTTTAACAGGTGGTACAACAGATCTTTAACGTGTTTAGCTTGAGGTCGCTTTGTAGGATCTACGCTCCAACACATTTTCATTATTTGGTATCTGTAAAAAAAAAACAAATGTTTAATCTCTCAAGCAGATTCGGCGTACCATGTTTTATACAGTTGATTTATTTACAAAGTCTAATTAATGGATAATAAATTAATAGTTTAAAAAAAAACACTAAAAACACGCTTTTGGGCTATGATACGATATTCACATACACACGGCTATGATACGATATTCCATCATGGAATGCCAGTGCCTATCTTCCGGCTTCATCATCAGACCTTGAAACCTAATCGTGGTCAAAGTTCATTCCAAGACTTTTCTAACAAGTTCAAACACAGCTATGATACGATGTTCCATCATGAAGTTCCAGTTCATATCTTCCGACTCCATCATCAGATCAGTTCGACAGTACCATATTATTGTATTGTCATCAGAACTACATACAGCTGCTAATTTTCATGACGCTACGATCCTTGGAAGATGGTTAAATTAGTTACCTTAGATTCCATTACATAGTTAGTTACATACAGGTGGACCTAATAAAAGCGTGTTAAAAAGACCAGAAGTCCTTATCTTACATCATCGTCATTACATTGAAAACTTAGCAACTAACTAAGTAGCTAACTACATGTTTTATACTTCTAATATCATTCCAAATTCATATTATTTAAGTATATAAACTTTATATCTTTATAACTCTATGAAGAGATCCGTTTATTCAAGAGCCATTTTTTAGTCCACAATAATATAAAATTTTGATTGATTAAAAAAAAAAGACATCTGCAATTCTTTTCCAAGAATATACAAGTAGCAGTAGTCTGCAAGAATAAGCATATATCCAAGTAGCTCAAACGACTTGTATATTTTTCTACTGCTTTAAGTTTGTAGGTTTCTTTGTTTTATTGGTCTACACTATCGCGCTAACAGATCTGAACATAAAATTGTAAACAGGTAATAATATACATAATTAGATATATAACTTACAAAAAATAGGAACTTACAAAACATAGGCATACTCACAAATGATTTCTATATGGACAAGGCACTGACGGCTCTGGTAGAGAGAGAGGGAATACTCCCGATTGTGAAGCATCAGCTAAGGCTGTGATCACGGCATCATCATCCACGCCTTGGTAGGGCAGCTGGCCCCAGGAACACACTTCCCAAAGGAGGACCCCCAAAGACCACACGTCCGCCGAGAGTTCCAACTGTCAACACAAAAAAAACAACAGATAAAGTAGAATTAAATTACAGCAGGTACAATAGAAATCTTCAATTATGTACTTGTGCCGAATCAATTACGCAGCAAATGATGACCAGACTACAAGTAATGAGCAGACTTTGTCTAAATGCCCTCGCCTCGGCTCGGCCCACCGATAGCCTCCATACTTATGACACTGTAACGACTGTACGTCACACTGGAAAAATATCTATCTTCAACTAGTACTACCATCAAGGAAACTCATATGGATATGATTGTATAGCATCCTTGCAGCTGTCCGAGGCCTTATATGGTTGAAGTTTAAATTCACTTCCTTTAATTTTTCCTATTAATAGATCTCTGTAACGACTATACGTCACACCAAAAATCTGTCTATCTTCAACTATAGCAAAACTTGCATAGCAGATGAGAAGTGCATCCTTGCTGCTGTCCTTTAATTTTTCCATACTTTGGTCAGGAGAAACCCGGAGAATTTGGAGAAAATGCTTTTCGGGGGTCAAGTGGAGGGAAGGAGAAGCAGAGGCAGATCGCCGGCCAGATGGAACAACCTCATAAAAGAAATTACAAAAGTCCGGTTAATACAATCTGCAACCCGCCATGCAGAAGACAGGTCGAATTAGAGAAGCCTTGTAGGCAAACTGTTGTCTAGTAGCCACGATCCTCAGTAATGAAAGAACGACGGAGAAGAAGAATTTTTCCTATTAATTGATCATTGAGATCCCGAGACCTGTGCTAGATTCTTTGATTAATAGGTGTTATCGACAGAGGAATCTTCGAAAGAAGTTTTCCTGCATTTTCTCTGATCATTATGGGGTGGTTGCACCTCACAAGTACTCCTTCCTCTGATCAATGCGCAGAAGCTGATTCTGAAGGTCATAAATAAAAAAAACCCTAGATACCCCTCAGCGAAACTCTATACAGAATATGGAGAACTTGATGTGAGGCAATTATTTATAAAACAGTTACTAATTCAGTTTCACAGAATTAAGGATCAACAGGCAAAAAGCCAACAAATTAAAAACACAAGACAAGCTACTGGGTCAAATTATAATATTCCGATTGTAAAGTCTTCATTTGCGCAAAGGCATTTTTACTTCCTTGCGCCGAGATTTTATAATAATTTAAATGAGAGTTATAAGAATGCAAGCAACTTAAATTCATTCAAAATACTTATAAAGAAGTACCTGCTTG
This sequence comes from Micropterix aruncella, assembly GCA_944548615.1. NCBI lineage: Eukaryota > Metazoa > Arthropoda > Insecta > Lepidoptera > Micropterigidae > Micropterix > Micropterix aruncella. The sequence goes on along the minus strand of OX155964.1, from coordinate 27,652,514 downwards.
AAAGGGGTCCAATGTATGCTGAGTCTCAATTGCTCTCGCTAATAATTTAAGTTGTTTTATTAAATTATGTATTACTAACTAATATCAAATCTCGTGTATTATTTGCTTATGTATATATAGGTGTAGGTATGTATATATATATTTATGTATGTGTGTATGTATGTGTATGTATATATGTATATATTCTTATGTATTATGCAATGCAACGTAAGTTCATAACTTCAAAAGAGTCAGCTCATCGATACCATTGATTTTTAAAAATCAATGTCGATACCTTTAAACAAAAAGCAGCATCCCTAGATACGGGTCTCTGACCTAGTTAGGAATGCGGATAGACATTTTCACCATAGGATGTGCTCAATCTCTCCCAACTCAACCATAGTATGTTAATGGTGTGTATATGACATAATTATAAAGTTATTGTAAATTAATAAATAAATAAAAATAAATTATATTAGCCATGTCTACAGCAGCGGGTAGAAATAGTGTGGGGATTTTTGCAGTTCGATATATGTAACGTTAAGTAAAGCCATCAAGGTATTGTTGGACACTGATGCTTGATTAGTGAAAAGATGTTTTTGGTGGTGCAAAAAATATTTTTTTCTGCTAAAATATTCTCGTGCTAAGATGTTGAGGTTGCTCTTTTTCAAAGATGCCATTTCAACATACCTGTTCATGCTCTCGGATGATAGAACTTTAGATCACTCACTGTGGTCTCTCTTTATCTTTGACGTCTATTGAAGTGAAGCCAAAATCCAAGTAGCGGTTTTCGTATTGGCAGCATTTCCGCTTCTCTCCTTGCACGCCACTTGCCGATAAATAATCATTAGCACTATCGCTTTTTCGTATCAAAAATCAACCCATTTTCATGAGAAATGACTAAGTACAGCTTTTTCTTTTGACTCACAATTATACAGCAACCACTAGCGAGATACTCTGATAATGCGACTTGATGCAACGCAACAGATTAACTACCTGCACGAATATTCAGACATTCTGAGCAGTTAGAGGTATAAGGGGGGAGGGGGGATCATGGGCGGCTTGCCCCACTCCTGATCTCTCTACGTGGCACCCCACAGTGCCGCGGCACACACTTTGGGAACCCCTGTGCTAAAGTATCGTCTAAATCTTGAGTTGAAATGAGTCACGTCGATTTGTTTCAACTATTGTTGAAACAAATCGACGAGCTTATGAAGCAATATCTTACAGAAAACCTTAACACAAAGGGAAAAAGTAAGGTAAAAATAAGATAAAATTATTATTTTAAAAAAACACATAAAGGCAGATCGTTTAAATTCCATTATTAACATTAATAACATTAAAATTCAGTAGAAAATGAAACATAAATGAAAAACTTCAAAAATCAATAAATTTATAATGAAGCATCGTAAGTTGAGGTAGAGGATGAGAGAAATGTATGTGAGCGTTAAGTGTTCTTTGAGCCTGCCTTTAAAGCAATACAAATTCGGTGCTGTCCTTACACAAGTGGGTATAGCATTCCAAAAACGGATATGCGGTTGCTCACAACTTTAGCGAAAAATTTGTAGGTTAGTATGAGATAATAATGATCTATCTTACCCTATTAGGTACTATATCCGTTTTGGTGGTCTGCAGGGATTCGGGCGCACACCATCTTACTGGCAATGCCAGCGAGCCGCTGGTGCAATATTCCTCAGGCCGGCGAGTCACCGCATCCCCGTAATCGCCGAGTCGAGCATGGATATCATCAGACTGCTGTCCGCACACCATGAGTACAGTGCGGCAAGCTACATCACTGGAAGCAAAATTGAGTATTTCAAATACGGTACAGGTTGCGGCCTAGTTAGGCAGATTCTGCCATAAAAATAATTTAAATGTATAAATAGAACGGCGGCTGCAACATCACGGAAACGTCGGGTGCTACAAATTTCATGCGATAAATTCGTTTCTATCCCATTTATAATGTCGAACAACCGCGATACGTCTTTGATTTTATGTTACGAGCCTCTACGGAGAGGAAATCTCGTATAAAGTGCGTCAGTTCAAACGTTTGCGAAAAAAACGCGCGCGAATTTTGTCATGTTAGTGTTCTTGAAAGTGCCGTGAAAAGAGTCTATCCTGGACAACGGCGGCTGCAACGTCACTGAAACGTCGGGTGCTACAAATTTCATGCGGTAAATTCGTTCCTATCCTATTTATAATGTCAAACAACAGCGATAGTCTACGATTTTATAAATTTAAATGTATTTTCGAAAGAATAAAGTATTATTATTATTATGAAACATATTAATAAAATTTAATAAATCATAAAAAAACATTGATTAGAAATAGCTAGTGATGAAGCAATTACAATGGCAATTATGGATCAATCTTAATTGTCGATTATTACCAATAACTATTTCACAAATGGCAAATATTATAAGCTAAAGAAAAAACTACCCTCTTTGTCTGTGTACTATATGGGTTACGTCTATGAATATTCTATGAAATATGAATATGAAAAATGTATATCAGTGTGAAATGTATATCGAATCTAATATAGTAGTCCAGTTCGAAGTCTTCCAAATGCGATGCTTGAGGTAGATTCTCGGTGTCTCACTCCGCGACCGAATTCGAAACGAGACCATTAGAGAAAGATGCGATCTACTAACAACGATAGATGAAGAAGTACAAAAACGTCGACTACGATGGTTCGGCCATGTTTGCCGAATGAACGATAAACTTCTTTGACGAGACCGTCCGATAGAATGGAGAATTCAGCGATTGGCACCGAAGAAAACCTGGCTAAATAACATCAAAGACGACCTAAAGAATCAACGATTATCGGCTAGGGATGCTCGAGACGTGGCAAAAATCGTCAAGAATGGAAGCGAATGGTGAATGGAGTACGAGATCCAGCGGCACCGACAGCAGCGTATTGGCTGCCAGGGCGACCCCCTCCCCAATCGCCGCCAAGGAATAAATAAATAAAAAAATAAAATAGTAGTTAGTTAGTTAGTTATACTGGGCGTTCCTCCGCAAGTCGACATCCAGTGTGCCTATTTTGCGTGTAATGGGGGTAGCGCTATTCCACCCACCCCAGTTCCTCGACGAAAGCCAGCAGGGCTTTCAGGTTTCCTGCCGCCTCGCGCAGGGTGCCTGGGGTCCCAAGGTGTTTTGTCCTGTATACTTCTACCTGTTCACAATCTAGCAGAATGTGTTTTGTGGTTTCTTCCGCCTCCATGCATGCTCTGCACATAGGGCTATTCGTTCCGCCCATTTTGAAGAGGTGTTTGTTTAATAAAATAGTAGTCCAGTACATTGCACCTAGTACATTATAAGTTGCATCAAGTGAGGGTAGTTAGTTTAGTTTTTTTTTTGTATGGGATGTGCCTGAAATGCAAAATCCAAGTTCTCGACCTTGGCATCCCTACGGAACACTTTTGAATATCTCAAAAACTGCAAAATGTTTGCACTTTGACTTCAACGATGAAATCATCTCACAAACAAATACCTATTTTGATGACCTCGACAAATCTTATTTTTTGTAAGGGATAAAAATATTGAAGAAACGTTGGACAAGGTGTGTAGAACTCAAAGGAAACTATGTTGAAAAGTAAAATATTTTTTTATCGAAAAACCTGTGTTTCATTCAAAAATTCACGGACTTATTGACCATTCAAACATATCAATCAAACAACTTACGTATGAACCAGTCCATTGGAGTGGACAAAGGCCAATGCATCGGCCACTTCATTCTGCAATCTTAGAGGGATTCCTTTTTCATTTAATGATGCCATTTTTGGTTTGTTCGTCGTAAGGTACTGTTTTAAGTCTCCCTGAAATAACAAATATTACACGGTTTTATTATTATTTATTATTACTCATGGCCCACATTTTTTTTTTCGAGATGACGATGAAAATATCTATTTTGAGCCCTCCAGAGATGATTAATACCGTTTCCAGATTGAATTATGTCTGTTTGTATGTATTCCTCCACGATAGTGCTCAAACGCTTAATCCGATTGAGCTGAAATTTGGTATGCAGCAAGAGTTGAAAAAATTGTGGTTGAAATCGGTCCACCAAGGTGCACACTAGTCATATACCATCCTTAAAATATAGGACTTAGACTTGAAATTCGGTACACAGATGCCTTGTTGGATCATAATCACATTGTGAAATTTTGGTACAAATATCTCACATACAATCTACACTAATAATATTTAAATTCCGCCATATATTTTTTTTTTTTTTTTTTTTTTTTTTTTTTTTTTTTATTTGTTACAACTTGGTATAGAGTTAACAGTGAGATCGTACAGATATGATTTGTAATTATTTATATAAGTAATAAGAAAATGAATACATCCCATACGATCATTCTAGACGAATGCCCAACTAGACCGAACAGCCTGTATCTGGGCATACGAAATATATAGCCTTTGTTTTTTGAGTAGTAGTGACGTTTGAGTAGTACTGACTAATAGACTACTTTCAATACTAACACTATATTTTATTTAATATTAACTCCCACTCGCCCGAGGCTAGTCGCGAAACAAACGGCGCTACCTGAGGCATCGCAATGGGGCCCGGCTGGGTTTGACCGCCGGCCGAGAGAGGACGCCCATCGATATTATTTATGAAATTTATATTCAGATGAAATCAGCCCTTGGCCACTTGCCGGGAAAGTCTTGGGGTGAAATGATTGTCTTCTCTCTATATATGAATCAAAAGAATAAAATCTAACTTACAATTGGGCACAACTCGAAGATCATGAGCCAGGGATCTTCAGTTAGATTCTTGCCAATGAGGGAAAGGAGGTTGTTGTGTTTGACGTCTCTGTAAAGACGAGCCTCGTTCAGGAAGCTCTTCTTCTCCTTCAGCGTAACGTTCTGATTGAGGATTTTCACAGCCACTCGGTTGGACGCAATTACTGATTGGGAAGCTTCTGCTGCGGCAGGCCGGCTGATCTCCGCTTCTACAATCTACAACATAATTGAATCATTTATCAGAGGAAGGATCACTCTCTCCAGTTTGTAGAAGCTCTCAGGATCGATTAGGTCCTTATCGTCGAAGTTGTCGTACTATAAATAAAAACGTTTAGACCAGAAATTTTGTGTGAAAAAATTACATATAACTAATTGTAACATTGACCCAGCCGCGGATCTATATAAGGGCTTTTTGGGCTGCAGCCCAGGGCCCCTTGGATATAAAGGGCCCCTGCGCCCATTGAAAACAATGGACAATATTGTGAATTAATAACAAACGAAATCTAAAATCTAAAAAAAGAAAAACACTATCTAAAATGCTTTCACGTCGAAGAAAATAGACCTAGAAGTACTCAGGATGTATAAAGTACCGGACGAAAATATTCTTTTTCGTCTGATATTCTTCTTTTTCTGTTGGTTCCTATTCCGCCTTATCTAGAAAGCTTAGGATGGAAAAAAGGTTTTGGGAGGGCGGTGTTGGAAGAGGTAGGGTTGTTAAAGGGGCGAAGGGTTGGTTGGGGGGTTGGAGGGGGGTGAGGGCAGATTACAGGGGGAGAGGGGGCTGGGCGGGGAGGGGTGGGAAAAGCAGGGGGTGGGCAGGAAGGGGTAGTTGATGGTGGTGAAGGGGTTAGAGAGCGGGGGCAGGGAGAGGGGTGGTTGAGGGTGGGAAGGGGATGGGGAAGAAAAAGGGTATGGAGGGAGGGGGAGGGAAGTGGAGGGTGATTGACAGGGGTAGTGGAGGGAAGGGTCTGAGAGGGGGTGGAAGTGTTTAAGTGGGGGGGTTAACCCCTCAGGCCCCGATTGGCCGATATCGGCCACAACACGATTCAGCGTGACGGCCCCGTTTTAATTTAATTTTAATTTAATTTGTTTTATTTTATTATGTTTTATTATGTTAACCCGCTCAGCACGTAACATCCATTTGGGGACATGTATGGCGGCCGCCTACAATCCGAAACATCCGATTTTGGATATCGCGCTCGCCGCTGCGAAAAATGCAATTTACGATTCGAAACGTCGTACTTAATGCTTTCTGACGGCGGAACGATATGGCCAAATAATCTTTAATTCGGCGGCCAACGGCGATAAAATCGATCGGCGAATTAAAAAGTCAGCATAGACGTCAAAACGGCAGTCTCGATCGGCCAGCGCCGCGGCCGCGTAGTTCCGCGAAATGGTGGTTTTGTGCAGTGTTTTGTGGATAACAGTGCAGTGTTTACTGGATAACAGTGAGTAATTTGCATTTTTAAGTAGTTTAGGCATTAGGATTAGTCAATTGAGATAGTCCATTTGCTGTTTTTCACGAATTTTTAAAGAAAACACTTCGGCGACAACAAACGGCTCGCGAAAAAATGGTTGTTATTATTTTGTAATGTTTATGAAATATCCCGATATATTGCGAAATATGACGTAATGTCGCTTTAATTTACTAACAAAATAAGTATTGCTTCATTTACATCCTAAGTTATCACATAATTAGGCGTATTTTGAAAATTATATCTTGTTTTGTAAAATGAATCGCGCAAAGAAACTTGTTTTGATAATTACTATGAGAGAATAAAGTGCGATTTTCCATAGTTTTTCGATGAAATGTGACTCTTTGGAGTATAGTAATTAGTTATTAGACATATAATAAGTCTATGATAAGACAATATAATTGAAAAAATCTAACGAATTTTATATTATGACCATTAAAAGTTTATTATTAAGTTCGGACGCGGAAACTCTCAAAACTTTAGATTTTTCTATAATATCAGACAAAGCTCAAAGTTCTGGTGTGATTTCTAAGAAGTGTGATGTAGTAATAAAGTTATTTTGAAAGAATTTCATATAAAAAAATACCATAAGTAGTCACAAATTAAAAATTAAAAAAATTTTTTTTTACGAGAATACATAAAATTTTTCTTGGCTGAATAAATAAATATTTTTGTATGCAAATAAGTAAAAAAAAAATATCGTTTTGGTAAAGCATTTAATAAAGAACATAACAATTTTTGCATATTTTACGTATTTTGTGACAAAAAAATCGAAATGATTTTATAGGCGAGTTTTTTCAGTTTGCCAATTTTGTAATATTTATTCATTATTATCTCAATTGTTTTACGAGATAAGGTTATAATGTTTTATATGTCAAATTTCAATGCGATAATTTTTCTCTTTATCTTTTTTAAATCCGTTTAGTGGTTTATAAGTTATGATCGTTTTTCTCAAGGCCGTTGACTCGCGTCGATTTTTTGCCCGAATATGTCGCGCGCAAAAGTGATAGGTGAGTTTTTACCTCGCAACAGGAGGGGTTAATATGTTTCATTTTAATTATGGGTACAGTGGTTTGGCAGTATTAATGTTTTGGTAAGACAGTGTCGTAATTCAATTTTTTTACTAATTTTTACTATTTTTTTTTGGGACAGCAACTTGTCAATCGGCTGAGGGGCCGAGGCCTGAAGGGTTAAAGGGGGTTTCGGGAGGGGGGGCTTTAGGGATTTGGCGCGCAAGGGGGTGTCTTGCTTGCCAGGAAGGTCTTAAGGTGACACAGCCGAGTTTTTTCCTATACCTACCTACCGTGTACCTAGTGACCTAGACATCATTATCGAAAACAGTTTTTTGAGAAAACGGCAATTAGTTGATTAATTAGGCAGGCCCCCAAGTAATATTACCCCAGGGCCCCACAAACTCACGGTCCGCCCCTGCATTGACCTGTATTATATATGCAGTTTTGCTACTTCATAGAAGTTGGATAATCCTTCTGTTGTAAAATTTTCATGGACAGAAACTGTTGTGTCAGATAGCAAGAAGCTGTAATGGATGACACTTGCACAGGACCTTGTATTGGAAAACATTGCAAAAAGTTTTACTTTTCCATTATAGGAAAATATCTGAGCAATAACACAAATGTAGTACTGATTTAGATTTTTTTTTAATATGCAGTTCCAACTCAAACCATAATTATCCGAGTTCATTGTCCAGTTGTGAAAAAGACGGCAATTACATAGATAAGGACGTAACATTTTAAATGTTCCATAAATGGAACATTATAAATGTTCCATAAATGCAATATACAGAGTGATTAATTTTAGATGCAGAATATTTAAAGGTGTGACAGATGAACATATGGCTATTCTATCACAGATAAATTCTATCACTCTAATATCATATTGAGAGATGTCAATATAGATGTTCAAAATATTTTTTATAAATATTTTATTAGGATGTGCCTACTGTTTTATTATTATTTTAGCAAACTATTCAACACGAGCATTTTAGCAAGCTATTTAATAAGAAAAAAGAATAAAACTTTTTTTTTCTGATTTGCTCCCAATTCCAATGTAGTCACAGTATACCAAACAGTAGCTTCTCTCAAAACCCAACTGAAATCGAAGCGAATACGTCACGAGTCGTAAGGGCTCGCATATGGCCACCAGATGTCTGCTACTCGGCCCACGCGGATATGCAAACGTTCGATAAAGTCGCCAACCGCAGTCGCTCGGGGCAAGATAGTGTCATGCAACAATGCGGCGAAACAATCCTGGCACACCTGAGTCCGGCAGTTACAATTTAATGAAGAAGAAAATGAACATGTCTTCAACGATGACTACCAGCCCTATTCTGACGACTCCAGAAGCAATTTGGACATTAATACTTCTATATAATAAAAATGAGTCGGGTTTTATGTATGTTACCTAATAACTCACGAGCGCCTGGCCCGATTTGAACGATTCTTTTTTTGTTTTGTTCGTAATCATTTTGGTGTTGCTATAGGATATAAAAAAATTGGAAAATCTCTCGGAAAAGTGAGAAAAATGAGAAAAACCAAAAATTATTTTAGTACCGAGTTCGGCCAATAGATGGCGCGGTTTGACAAGAATAAAAATACGAAAATTCGAAAATCAAGATGGCGGCACGGCGTGAAAACTGACATTTGACAGTTAAGTTGAATTTTACGAATTTTTCATAGCGTTTTCGTGTTTTCGTGATTCTGAAGGTAAATCAAGTGAATTAAGTGAATTTGTGTAATTCGTGAATGTTTTTCCAGGTTTTGCAATCATTTTTCACAGTTATGCCCTTGCCCAGACGCTCCAATCTCAGCAAGGTGACCGGTCGAGCGAGACGACAAAGAGAGGTTCGAGCAACTGAAAACGATGAGGATCGCCAAGAAATGAATGAAGCGACACGTATACGTAATGTTGCAGTGCGAAGACGATTGAATTTGAGACAAAACACATACAGAGAGGCTTTCTATTATGATCTGGCGATACAATACAGCGATTATGAATGCGTGCAAATTGGAGAAATGGACCATTTGTGCCAATATTGCAGTGCCTTGAAGTACCGCCACGAACCACTTGGTTTGTGTTGCGCAGGGGGTAAAATGAGATTGACACCATTGGTTCCACCACCAGAACCATTAGGATCGTTGTTGTCTGGAAATGCACCAGATTCTAAGCATTTTCTGTCGAACATACAATATTACAATTATTGCTTCCAAATGACTTCATTTGGTGCAACACATATTGTTCGCGACAATTTTATGCCCACAGTAAAGGTAATTGCTGCACACTTATTTACAAATTTATTTATTTTATTTTTATTCATTATACAACTCAAAAAGTTACGGATTATGCACAAAAATATTTTTAACGTTAAGCCAATATCAGAAAATTGAATTCCATCGCACAATCCAGTGGCAATGTCACCTAACTAGGCCGGGACCTGTTCTAAGGTAGATATAGGGACTAAATAAAAGAACAATTGAGATGTAAATAAATATATATACATATACATATACACATATCGGCTAAACTCATTTTTCTTTCAAGTAGAGTAAAGTAACTCCACTTAGTGGGCAAAAAAGGTGCGTACTGCTGATATAAAACCAGAGTAACTCAAAAATAATATAAAACATGAGTTAATTAAACAAGGTTAAAAAAATGTTAGCTTCATGGATGTAATATTAGATTTTTTATATCTCCCATAGTTATTATAAAATCAGGTTATCGTCATTTCTGAAAAAAGTGTTATTTTGATTTACCGGAGCTTTCATCTAGGGTTGCGATTTACATTCACAATCATACACTTAGAAATCATACACTTAGAAATCTATATACCTGTGATAAATACATGCATACAAAAATCAAGGATACCTTTGGGATAAAGAATAGTCGAGCTAAAAGAGTCTGGATTTATAATAATAATGTAAAACAAAAATTAAAATGATTCAATTAATGATCACTTCGGTGAAACATTCTTAACGCCAGAAAATTTGTGATTGCAGATTCAAAGCCAAATTTTCCATAAGCTGGGTTCGCTGTTGCCGGTGCCAGATGCAGAACATAAATTTCTGCAAATCTTTTTCATGGGTAATTCACGGGAAGAAGTGCAGCAACGATGTGCTTACAATCCAAAGACAAAGGAACACATTGTTCAGCAGTTGCAGACATTTTTTCATGAACACAATGCGTTGGTGGCATTATTTAAAACTGCACTTGACCGAATGCCCTCTGATAACCACCAAATCGTTATTAGAGCAGACAAAACTCCAGCTGGGGAACATTCTCAGCGCTTGAATGCTCCAACGATTGATGATGTCGCCATTATTATGGTTGGCGAACACTCCGATAACCGTGACATTGTATTGCATCGCCGTAACAACCAGTTGACACGTGTTTATGAAACTCATCGATCGTATGACGCCTTACAATATCCGATATTGTTTTGGCAAGGAGAAGATGGCTACGACTTCGCGACACATCACGTGCAACATTTCTAAAAATTCTGCAATGGCGCGAGTGCTTCAAACATGTAGAATTATTATCTGGGATGAATGCACAATGGCTTACAAACGAGCGTTGGAGGCTCTGGACCGAACGATGAGAGACTTGCGCGATAATCAAACTATCTTCGGTGGTGTAATGATACTCTTAGCCGGTGATTTTCGACAAACTCTTCCTGTGATTCCACGTTCAACAGCAGCCGACGAATTAAATGCGTGTTTGAAAGCGTCCGCATTATGGAGACACGTGAAGACGCTGAAATTCACGACGAGCATGCGTGTCCAACTCCAGAATGATCAATCGGCGGAAGTTTTTTCGAGACAATTGCTGGACATTGGGAATGGAAACGTTCTGCATTAAAATACATTCCATTCGATTTGATAAAAAATCACTTTGTTTCAGATTTTGGCGAGACGAAGTTCGCCGGGTTCCGCTAGTCAATAATAAATGTAAGTGGCGTTTGGCATTGTCTTCCACCTAACCTCAATTCCCAGTTTTGTGGCTTAGCAACTCAGAGCTGGTATAGCACTCTTTATTGGTATAGCTTTGATCTTATACGTTTATTCTTAAATTTAGAGTAAGAGAATAACAATCTAGTCTTCATTATTCATTGATAATTCCACTCTAGAATACGATATACCTTACAATTTGAATAACTTTTGGTGCAACATAGTGCCAAGCGCCTGGACAAAAAAACAGAATTCTAAACAAATACGCAAAATAGGCCTAATGTTAACAAAAAATGGGGTGATATACCCATGAAGATATGTACAATTGCTTTCGAAACTCATCTAGCCTCCAAATCAAATTCCCAGATTTGAGGATTTGATCAAACTTTCAAATGCGTTTTTCTCAAAACTAGAAAAATGGCGTTTGGCAATATGTTACCACCTCTTCATTTACATATAATGTATTTAAATACACTCTGACATATTCAGATTTATGCTGGTGCTTCGGATTCATTGCTCCCGAGCGTAGTTTGCTAAAATAAAAATAAATTAGAAAGCATGTCTCATTCAAAGTTGTCTTAATAAGGCCGGGACCCGTGCAATCTGATATTTTCATGACAATATCTTTGAAATGTTGTATGGGAAGGAGTATCCCTTTGTTGTTTAACCTCTTTATTTAAAAGCCCCGAGAATACTCGGAATTTTTATTTTTACATAAGCGCTCGTGGCCTGCCAGCTAAATCTCTATTTCACCTCTTTAAAGATCTTGGCCTTTCCAGAAAAATAATCAACTCTTTCTTAGAAAATTTATCTAAAACTGCGATTTGCGCATCTCAAATTGTATGGCTTCAAAGGGGGAGTGAATGGGTGGTAAGGTGAACGCTCACATGTGGCAAGACAGCTGTCCTAAACCTACCACAGCCAGTTCGTAAGTCCGGAATCCACTGCTCACCCCCCAGAAGTGTAAAAAAAATAGTATTATGATGGGCCCGACTCCGGTCGGTAAATTCCATGGCAGCTCCGTTTGTATTTATTATTATAAAATCTCGAGAATACTCGCCTATCTATACAATATTGTTTAGAAATTTAAACCCTGGAAAAATTCGTTGCGTATAGTTGGTTAAAAATGTGGCTATAAAAGAGCAAAAGAAAGCTACTTTTTCGGTTTTACACTGTTAAGCTAAGAGGTAAATGTTTGCTTTATAAGTCCGTCTATCATCTATTAAACTATTCTGTATCCGAAGTGATACAGTGTATGCAACTTTATTATTTAATTTTTCTGACAAGATATCACTTCTTACTTACCGCTCCAAACCAGCCCCTTCCAATTTCTCTCAGGTACTTTAGATTGTGATGAGGGGAGTCTTCTAGAGGGGAACCTATGAAATAAAATTGTTTATTTTAGTTTTAGTTTATTTTAAGTACAATACAAGTATGACAACCATAGCTATTGTTATTTTTTTATAAAGCCGAGTTTTGGTGGAATAACATTTCTAATATAAAAAAATATTTTATAAAAAAAAAAAATTTTTTTTTTTGGTTTTTAACGGAAGTTGTTTATTTTGTTGTATTGATTCACCTACTAAAAAAAATGCCCGTCCAGTAAAAACACCCTGTATAGGCTTATTATATAACAGAAATAATACGGAGAGGTAGAATGCTGTCTATTTGTCTATTTGAACTTGATAGTGGGTAATTATTATGTACTGAAACCTGTATACCAAATTAAAAATGGATGAATTGATGAAACATAATAAAAGCTATGATTTAAAAATTCGTTTGTTATTACATATTATATTATTTCAAGATAGGACACTGTAACGGTGTGTTTAGAACGCCATCTATCGGACTACTGAGCATGAGAGAAAGTTTGAAACTATGAAACTATAAGTGCCATCTATGCGTTGAGTTTCATAGTAAAATACTAGCTGCCGAAAGATAGTACGGCATTGCGGAATCTAATACCCTATAAACATCAATGCGACAGGTAGACGGACGGTTTGTTTAATCATTATTGTTTAGATAGAAATTGTGCACTCACTAAACCAGTCTCTATACTCTTGTAAATTATCACAGGCTAGCGGAGCCCCCGGGTGGGGGGCGGGGGGGACGGGCGGAGGCGGGGGACCGGCGGGCGACGGGGGGGCCTCGCGGCGACTGGGCCCCGGCGCCGGAGCAGCCGGAGCCGCTTCCACTTCCACTTCCACAGCCACCGCGATCCGCCTCGCCGCATTCTCCCGCGCCCGAATCTCCGGACTCAAACTGTTGCGGTCTTCGTTTTCGCTCACTGCAAATACCCACAAAATACATTTATTTTAAAAAAGCAATTAAGCAATGGAAAGATCACGGAATAACAATTAGGTAAGATCTCTAGTAGGACAGACACGCATAGTGCAATCGCTAAAAGAGCCAACTCTCTATCTGATAAGATAGGGGTTCTAAGTATGGGGACATGTCTGGGCTTTTTCCTGCACTTGACCTCTTGATTGGGCCGTTGTGCGTGAGTCAGTAGTATGGGGACATAACGGGTACCAGAACTAATAGCCAAAGGAAATAGTTTTGTCTAGCGGTGGCTTTGTATGGTAAGATAAAAATGCAACAATTACCAATATAGGTGGTGGCGTTATTGTTTTCGATGTTCTCGAGCTCCTGCGGCGAAATGGGTCCGTTGTTATTGTCTTCCTGCGGCGGCAGCAGGTTGTTGTTGGGCTGGTTGTGAGGCGCGGCTAACAGCGGCGCCTCGTCGACCAGCGCTGGGCCGGGAGCCGCCGCTGCCGCATCCAAGGCTCCCGCCAGGGGATTTTCGATGCCGTTCGACGCGCTCGCCGCTTCCGCATCGCTGTTGGTAAAGTTCTGCCGACAAAACGAAACATAGCCATGCGGTTATATGCTACATTTTTTATCCCATTACAGAATCAAGCTCTTCTAAATCTAGTGATCAATATTTTTAAATTCGCAGACTGACTTAAATGCATTGACATATCAATGACATAGTTTTAGATTGATGATTAATTTGTACCTACCTTGTTTATTATTACTGTTTATTACTGTTAGTTATAATTATTCGTTTTCAAGAAAACTGGTTTGAAATGTTATCAATGGACATTAACACTTTAACCCTTCAGGCCTTGACCCCTCAGCCGATTGACAAGTTGATGTCCCAAAAAATTTTTAGTAAAAATTAGTAAACAAATTGAATTATGACACTGTCTTACCAAAACATTAATTACTGCCAAACCACTGTACCCATAATTAAAATAAAACATATTAACATATTAAAACATAATAAAATAAAAATATATAATTAAAATTAAATTAAAATGGGGCCGTCACCCTGAATCGTGTTGTGGCCGATATCGGCCGATTGGGGCTCTAGGGGTTAAGGACCATTATACATATGTGTCCCATAGCTACAAAATCATTTTATAAGTTATGGAATACGGATAATTTATAAATTATATTTTTCCCATGTTATTGAGACACCAGAATTTTAATATTACAAAAAAATATATGGTTTAAAAATAAACGTATTTTTTTTATTACACAGAAATTGACATTCGAAATCTAGATAGCAAATTGATGAAGAGTAGATTTATGATTATTAGATAGATAGCTAGATAAATAGATATTTATTGTATAACTGTATGTTAGAAGTACAGATGTTTCGGTACAAAGTAAATACAGTAGAGCGTCGATTATCCGAACGTCGGTCAACCGAACGACCGCTTAACCGAACTGCTGCGGCCATAGACTCTCGGTTAATTTATCCTCTCTCGCTCGCACGCGGCGCTAACCCTCTCCCCCGCCGCTCGGTTCGTTCCTGCACCTGTGCCGCGAGTTGTCGACGCTTAGTGACCGTTAGCGCTTTATTGCGATCGATTGTGTCAATTTTCACTGTGTAAAGTAATCTCACGAATCGAAATGCCTAAACGTAAACGTATTGTTCTTTCTATGAGAGATAAATATGAGATTAATAAACGGTTAGAGGAAGGCGAGTCTGCAACCAAGTTATCTAATGAATACAAGGTTGGCAAGTCGACAATTACGGATATAAAGAATCAAAAGACGAGCATAACAAATTTTATATCCATGCTTGATTCTACTGATGGATCGTCAAGTCGTAAAACTATGAAGCTCGCCACAAACACGGATCTAGATGACACTGTTTACAAGTGGTTCACACAAAAAAGATCTCAAGGAGAACCTATCTCTGGTCCTATTCTTTGTGAAAAGGCAATTCAGTTTAATGAAAAACTTGGAGGCTCATCGAATTTTCAAGCAAGCACGGGCTGGTTAAAACGATTTAAGTCAAGGCATGGCATTCGGCAGCTTCAAATACAAGGAGAAAAACTGTCTGCTGATTCTTCAGCACCTGGGCCTAAAGTAAACAAGGATCGTATCACTGCTTTAGCTTGTGCTAATGCTACTGGTAGCCATCGCTTGCCTATGCTCGTCATTGGTAAAAGCAAGAAACCACGTTGTTTCAAACACGTTAATATGTCTGCGATGCCTATTGTTTACATCTCGCAAAAGAAGGCCTGGATGGAAAGTAAAATTTTCACGGAATGGTTTGTGGGAGTTTTTATACCTTCTGTAAAAGCCCATCAGTTGAAGAACGGAACAAGAGAGAAAACATTACTGCTTCTTGATAACGCACCAACTCATCCATCGTGTGACATTCTAAACGAAAAAGACGAGTTTATAAAAGTGATGTTTCTTCCACCTATTACAGCCCATGGATCAAGGCGTTATTGAGATTTTCAAACGGTATTATAAAAAAGAGTTGTTACGTAAGCTATTGTTAGATAAAGAAGAGGACGGAGAAGAAAGTTTGATAATAAATCACAAAAAGATTGATTTGAAAGAAGCATCCTACATGATCAGAACAGCATGGGACAGTGTGAAACAACAGAATTTGAAAAGAGGCTGGAATAAAATTTTGGAAACAGAACATTCGCAAAATGATGCTGGAAATGAGGAAGAGGATGATATGTCTGAAATGCTAAATATGCTAACAGAACTCGATTGCCATGAATGTGATGAAGAAGACGTTCAAGAATGGATGAGGGTTGATGATGCAGATCCAGGGTACCAAATCATGCAGGACAGCGATATTGTAGACCTTGTGACTGATAATGCTGACGCCGCCAGCACCTCATCGACTAGTGATTCAGAAAATGAAGATAAAAAAATACCTACACCTTCTGAAGCATTTACCTGTCTAGATACTGTCTTGCGATGGTTTGAAGCTCAAAATGAAAGCGACCAGTATCAGATATCTGTACTGAAAAAAGTGCGGGAATTAGCTGCTCATAAGCGGGTAGGCTTGCTTCGACAGACCAAAATTAAGGACTTTTTTAAGCGTTAATTCGTTCTTCTTCATGTACGTATGTATTACATACACACATATCTATTATGTTCACTGGATTACTACTCACTATTGTAATAAATAAAAAAGTTAAAACAGATTACATAGATAACACATGTTATTAAGTCCATATATGGTTTTATTAACACAGTTTTTTAAACAGTTCGATTATCCGAATAAATCGGTTTTCCGAACACCCTTGTCCCCCAATTAGTTCGGATAATCGACGCTCTACTGTAGATAGTTTGCCCAAATGGTATACAATTTTAAACGCATGTTTATTATAACACAGAACAGTCTCTGTGCTTATTACTTATTCTATTTTTTCCTTTGCTGTATGTCCTCAAGATTTATAGAGTAGTAGAGTAATTACACAACAGTTACTACTTTCATTTAGACTAATAATCATTTAACAATTAGTATAGATGACAACATAATCAAAAATAATCACTCAAATTTAATGCAAACTATATTAAATTTATAATAAACAATCAAAGTAACATTTAAAACAATCCAAGGTTGATAAAAATAATATTTAAATAGTCGAAAAAAAAATAATAATGTCAAGTTCTTCAATTTGTCAGATGATAAAAAATGAACCTATATAAATAAAACAAATATTTTAAATAATGAATAAATAGCAAAGGCAGGATCATTTAGATTTCCATTATCGATTGAAAAATCATTTACACTAAAACAACATTTATCTTTTAGCTATTTTTTTAAGTGTTCTTGAATACTCGTTGTTTCGTCGATTGCATATTTTTCGGAATACTTTTTGGTCCTTCCGGCTCAATTCAGTCCTTTTTAATGGACAATTGACGAGGTATTTTTTTCCGTAGATCTTATGTGCACATCACTTCGTAATTTATAAATATCTGGATTGTTGTTTTTATAAATTTGTAACACCAGTATACAGGGTGAGTTTTAACTAACCGGCATCCTTGAAGAGGGCGAATCATTACGAGAAAATAAGCAACTTTTGATAAAAAGTTATAGGAAAAAGTAAAAAATTAAAATCGAAATATGGAAAAATATATGTTTTCGGAAATTACTATAAAAAGCGCTGAGTGCGCTGCGCCATTTAGCAGCAGGTGAAATTTATTTATTTATTTATTTATTTAAGAATTAATTACTATGAAACATTGATTAGCTTATAAAAATAACAGGAACCGAATGGCAAAACCTTAACCTTTTGCTTTTTTGTTTCTGTCACCCAACTGGGACTAGCCCGTTCTAGGGTGGACAGGACTCCAATATTACAATCAAGTTTGCTTGATTGCTTGGTTGCTTACAAATATACAAGTTTTAGTAAAAAGCTAATGACACTAAATTGCCCTAGAATGTGGTCTTCAGAATAAAATAAAAAAATAATAATAATAAAAAAATATTTAAAGATAATATAATAAATAAAATGCAATTCCATTATTTAATCGGCAATAAATATCATATAAAATTCGATTAAATAAAATAAATAAAGTTATATGTGAGAAAAGGAAGAAACGGTCATTAATATTTATTAATATAAAATTACCTAGTCTAAAAAGTATACTTCATTGTCAAAGTCAAATAATTTTTGGTAGTTAGTTCAATGTTAAAATATACTTAACATATATGTTTAAAAATATGTTAATAATTTGTGCACCTAAGTTTTATTATACTATTATTTCTAACATTTGATGTATGGTTTGTCTGTCATGATTCGATAACCATTTCTTTAGTTTATTTTTGAATTCCCTAAATGTCAAGTTCATTTTTATTTCCATATTGATCAGATTGTAAAATCTCGGCGCAATGAAAGAGTAATGTCTTTGTCCAAATGATGTTTTCCTTCTGGGTATTATTGAGCTATTTTCTAAAACTTGTCTCGTTGGTCGCCGGTTCTGAATGATTCCTAAATTTGAGTTACTGTCCAAAAATAGCCTTAAGAGGGAAGTTTTTAGAAAAAGTTGCCTACAGTCAAGAACTTTAGCTTCCTTATAAAGTTCATCAGTGGGATGGCGATATGGTCTACGTAGAATAAATTTCTGCGCAACTTGCAATGGCTCTAGCAGGGTTTTACCACATCCACCCCATCCAATTATGCCGTAAGTAATAAGCGATTCACATAAAGCATAATAAACAGTTTTTAGTGTTTTGGAATCCAGAATATTCCTCAGTTCTTTGAAATATCGCAAATATTGTTTATTTGCGATATTTTATCTACTGCTAGATGGCGCAGCGCGGTCAACGCTTGTCAAACTGTATTCACAAGTCAAGTTGTTCAAAAAAAACATTTAAAAATATTTTTTTATTTAGTTTTTCTACATATTTTTATTAAAAGTTGTTTAGTAGCTTCTACTGATCCACCCACTTTAAGGATGCCGGTTAATTAAAACTCACACTAGATATAAAGAGAGCACAGTGAGAAGTCATTAGTAATAAGCTATGACAAAAAAAATATATTCGCAGTAAAAATGTCAAAAATGACAAATTCAGAGTGATTATCAGAGTATATTAAATGCACACAAAATGAGAGGTTTCTTTGGCGGTTACTAAATAACTAATTCTCAAATGCAAATATATTTCACCTTTATTGAAGATACGGAATTTTCGTTTTTACGAAATAGACGCGAAATAATTTGAAAATTTTGCGAAAAAAAACGCATCTGAAAAAGTTTGATTAAACTTTTCTGCACATGACATTAAATACAATACAATTGTAACCTACTTTCATTTCGGGCAGTTGTTTTGCACATCTGCGGCTGCAAGTATGAATACCTTGAATCAAAATACATTACTTGAAAGCTTCTCAAAAAATCTTATCTTCAGAGCACTTCCTCAAAACGAGTTCATCGATGGTTATACTCACTTCCATCGCCTTATGCTTTAATCAATCAACAGGAATGAAGACCTCAATATTAAGGACATATTGTAGGCTACTAAATACTGCTTTTCAACCTTTGCTGAAGTAGCGTTACAGAGCATTAGGAATCGAACAGCATTGTGGTAGGATGCTTCTTTAGTGAATATAAAGTCGTCATTACGGACAGAAAAACGACTCTAAAATAGTCAAACATTAGTTTTTCAACAATGTTAGCTTTAATTAAAATTAAATATACATTTCAGGTGTATACAGAAGTTGTTTTATTTCATATATTCGATGGCTTAGAACGCAAATGTGTCAAGTGCAAATTTCTAAATTTTACAGGAGAGCTTTTTGAAAGTTTAGGTATAATAATCTCGAAACAGATGAATAAATAATTTCAGTTAATATTTTTAACCTATAGTATATGTATTTGGCTTACACTATATTATAATAATTGTATTTATTTATTAGTATTTTATGTATTAATAAAAAAAACCGACAAGAGGTGGTACTTACCACATTTTTATATGGTAATATAATAATGTATGTAGTTACCACATTTTCATTTTTATTATATTATTTATATTTTATTTTGTTCTCATCTTTCTACTTTTAGAATTTGTTATAAGAGTAAATAAAACCATTAAGCATGTATAGGGTTAAGCATGCTTTGGAGAATATTGTGTCAACTGATGATAACACATATGCATTTTATGATGATTTAATTTTGATTAGATATCAATAGTGGTAAATGATTATGCAACATTACCATTCCAAAAACTTTGTTTGATGCACTTACCACAGTTTTTACGAAGAAGTATTCGAATCCTCGGTTGTTAGATGCTTACCACATTAGCACAGAATGTGGAGATCGATATATTGGATGTCATGTAGTACTTAACTCATTTTCGTAAAAAAAAGTCACTTAACACATTTCACTTAACACGTTCTAAGCCATCGATATGTAGTAAATGCTAATTAATCGGCATCCTTGAAGTGGTTGAATCAGTAGGTAGGTACGAGCAAATAACCAACGTTTGATTTAAAAAAATATAAATTAAAAAAAGAACTTTTTTTGTTTATTGGAGCGTAACTTTTAAATAAAAGTTTGACAAGCGTTGAGCGTGCTGCGCCATCTAGCGGTAGGTAAAACATCGCGGGAGCAAAAAAAAACGATATTCGCGATATCTACCGAAAATTATTCAACTTTGTTGTTAGGTATATATTGTTTAGACAATGATTTGTACTTTTTGACTGGGTATTTTTATATTAAATTTTATATTACTTAACTAGTAATTTTATATTACTAACTAATTTTATATTTATATTAAATATTAATTACTTTATATTTCTTTTCTTATATATAACTTTATTTTTCTCTTTATTAACACTACTCTGTTTGTCTATCTCTATTTAATTGTATGTTATATTCCATTTAATGCCGATTATATAATGACATTGTATTTTATTTATTCTATTATTTTTGAAATATTTTTTATTATATTTTTTTTTTTGGAAGACCACATTTTAGGGTAATTTAGTTTAATTATCATTTTACCAAAACTTTTACATATTTTTTGTAATATTAGAGTCCTGTCCATCTTAGAGCGGGCTAGTCCTAGTTGGGTGATAGAATCAAATAAGAAAAAGGTTGATGTTTTGACATTCGGTTCCTGTTAGTTTTGTAAGTCGAATCAATGTTTAATAGTAATTAATTCCTAAATAAATTTTACCTACCGCTAGGAGGCGTACCACGCCTAAGTAATTTTAGACTATTTTTTGAAACAATTTAATTTTAAAAATTTCATTGAAAAAAATATATTTTTTTAATTTTTTATTAAAAGTTGCCTGTTTGCTCGTACTGATTCGCACACTTCAAAGATGTCACTGATTAAAAACCAACTGTCTGTATAATGGATTCGTTCATTTTAAACGTTACCAAATGTTAACAAAATTTCGGAAAAAAATTTTTTTTTTTTAAAGTTCTATTTGTTTTGTCATACTAATTTATATTGAAAGTTGATTATTTGCTCACACTGATTCACCCACTTTAATGATGCCGGCTAATTAAAACTCACTATGTAATTTGGGATTCCTACCAAATAACTTATAGAGAAAGAAAAAAAAAGAGAATTACACAAAATACTGAATCATGCAAATAAAATTACGTCGCATAAATCTTATATTCACGGAAATATATCTTAGTATAAAGATTTACAAACAAAAGAAAAATATACCTGAGAAATGAAGTTGCATATTATGTCGTAGGGCAACTACTGTACGATAGATAACTTTTTAACTTTGCATATAGCTTAACATTTTTTTTAGCTTAAAACGTATAGCTTACATCTGTTTATTTTGCTGTCAAACTATTTATTCATTTACGATTGATTGTAGAACTATCTAGCATATGGCATACGGCTTATTCAAAGCCATTATTGCGGTTTATTAACAAAACTGTTTTCTAGGGGTTTAAGTATTATACAGGATGAGTTTTAATTAACCGGCATCCTTGAAGGGGGAGAATCAGTATGAGCGGTAGGTAAAATATCGCTAATATTGTTTATTAGCGATATTTTAACTACCGCTAGATGGCGCAGTGCGCTCAAACGCTTGTCAAACTTTTATTTAACTGGCAAATTCTTCAAATTTTAAAATAAAAAAAATTGTTTTGATAGTCATTTCTTTAATTAAAAGTTGCTTTTTTGCTCATACTGATACACCCCCTTGAAGGATGCAGGTCAATTAACCGGTCGAAAGGCAACCTTCGCGCGCAATAAATAGCGCTGCAATTTTTCGGTCGATTTTGTAAATAAATACTAACAAATATCGTGTCTTTCAAGAATTCCATCTTGTTACCTAGTAATCAATCTGTTAGTCATGTACATGGGTGTTATTACTGCACGGGCTTTTTTCTTTGGGTGAATAAGTACAACGAAGTAACAACTTTTAATTTAAAAAAAAAAAAAACCTGAAAAATATAAAAAATAATGTTAAAAAAATGTTTTTTTTGAAAATTTGTTTTTTTTAATTTTTTGATTAAATAGTATGAAAAGCTGTGATCACGATGCGCTACCAAGCGGTTGGTAAAATGTCGCTGATATTGTTAAGTTATTGCATAGCTTTTATCGCGGGCCTAGCTAGGCCAGCGCGGCGACCGAATGAAGAAATTTCTTAACGAAAATTAATTATTTTAAACTGATAATTACGTCTAAACGAGTACTGCTTACGATTCGAAAAAAATATATGTTAAACAAGAACATTTTCCTAATATTCTTAGCTTTGAATATTTTAGATTTTGTTTATATTACATAGTGTAATTAATTTGTGAAATTAGGTCTAACCGAACACAAAAACGACTACTACGCTAATACTATCTGGCGTATTATTATGAAACCTGCACCATTTTAAAGATAATTTTATTATCTATCTTTTTATCTACGATTTTTTTCGAATAGTCAAAAAATAATATGCGTTTTTTTGTTTTATCGAATAAAATTCGTGCGCTCTATCGGAAGAAGTTTAAATTATTCCGAATCGATTCGGAATAATTTCAACGTTTTCCGATAGAGCGCAGTTATCTGATATCAGAAAAAAATTTCATCATACTGCATAAATAAAATAAATAAATAATTATAATTGCATAAGTTGTTAAAAAATGCTATGCAATAGCTTTACCGCGGCAGTCCCCGAGTGCCACACGTATTTTTTTTATTTACGACTTAATACCTACCGCTAGATGGCGCAGTGCGCTCAAACACTAATCAAACCTTTATTTAACAGTCAACTTCTTTAAAAAAAACAAATTTAAAAAAATACGTGTGGCACTCGGGGACTGCCGCGGTAAAGCTATTGCATAGCATTTTTAACAACTTATGCAATTATAATTATTTATTTATTTTATTTGTTTTATTTTTTTTGATATCAGATAACTGCGCTCTATCGGAAAACGTTGAAATTATTTCAAATCACTTGCGGCTGCGGAAGCAAATGATTCGGAATAATTTAAACGTCTTCCGATAGAGCGCCGCGCACGAATTTTTTATTCGATAAAGCAAAAAAAACGGATTATTCGAAAAAAACGTAGATAAAAAGATAGATAATTAAAATTTCTTTAAAATGGTGCAGGTTTCATAATAATACGCCAGATAGTATTTGCGTAGTAGTCGTTTTTGTGTTCGGTTAGACCTAATTTCACAAATTAATTACTTTATGTAATATAAACAAAATCTAAAATCTTCAAAGCTAAGAATATTAGGAAAATGTTCTTGTTTAAAATATATTTTTTTCAAATCGTAAGCAGTACTCGTTTAGACGTAATTATCAGTTTAAAATCATTATTTTCGTTAAGAAATTTCTTCATTCGGTCGCCGCGCTGGCCCTAGGCCCGCGATAAAAGCTATGCAATAGCTTAAAAACAGACAATATATTTTTTTTAAGTTTTTTTTTTGTTTTTTTTATCAAAAGTTGCTTTTTACGTTGTACTGATTCACCTACAGAAAAAAAAATACGTGTGGCACTCGGGGACTGCCGCGGTAAAGCTATTGCATAGCATTTTTAACAACTTATGCAATTATAATTATTTATTTATTTTATTTTTTCTGATATCAGATAACTGCGCTCTATCGGAAAACGTTGAAATTATTCCGAATCATTTGCGGCTGCGAAAGCAAATGATTCGGAATAATTTAAACGTCTTCCGATAGATCGCCGCGCACGTATTTTTTATTCGATAAAGCAAAATTACCGGATTATTCGAAAAAAATCGTAGATAAAAAGATAGATAATTAAATTATCTTTAAAATGGTGCAGGTTTCATAATAATACGCCAGATAGCATTTGCATAGTAGTCGTTTTTGTGTTCGGTTAGACCTTATTTCACAAATTAATTACACTATGTAATATAAACAAAATCTAAAATATTTAAAGCTAAGACTGTTAGGAAAATGTTCTTGTTTAACATATATTTTTTTCGAATCGTAAGCAGTACTCGTTTAGACGTAATTAACAGTTTAAAATCATTAATTTTCGTTAAGAAATTTCTTCATTCGGTCGCCGCGCTGGCCCAGGCCCGCGATAAAAGCTATGCAATAGCTTAAAAAGCCCGTGCAATAATAACACCCGTACATATATTTATTTAATATATATGGGGGCCGGCCGAAACGGTTACGCGCGGATCTGTCAAACGACGCAAAATGCCTATAGGCACTGTCGGCGTCCGACGGGTTAAAACTCAGCCTGTATTACTGCCATAGGACTGACTCAAAAACTTTAAAAAAAACTGCATTCGGGCCAGTAACCCGATTACTTACTATGTCATAATGGTAAAGAAAACGACAATATTTTTATTTTACCTTTTTCGTATTATACAGAAAGCCATTCATGATAATACATTAGTATGCCACTTCGCGCACTTACTTACCTTGCTGTCTGCTAAGCAATTGTAAAAAGGTGTTGCATTACGAAAGCAAGTGATAAAAACATACGAGTATGTAACCATGCACTACTAGCGAATACTCATAATTTACCTGATTTCCACGCTTGTCGAGCTTGGAAAGAAAAGAAAAACAGTGTAAATTTTAGCCACAATCACAAGTGGGTATTTATATCTAGCGTGTGTGTAGGTGTAGATAGCTTAAATGAAAAATACGTAATTGCTTATGGATATAGCAGAAAAACATCCTGAAATAGTGACATATATTAACATATAATTTGTACCTATTTTGTATGCAACCACTGACAACTTCTACAGCTAGAAAGAATGCGGATAACCAATCTCCTTCGCAACCTTATCTGCTTAGGTTAAAGTTTAGGTGTATCTCCTGTAGAATCTCAGACCGATCGTCGAGGAGTTCTACCGTCGAAAGAAAACGAATCACTATTATTTGGAATGCAGGTTGTCTTTATTTTAATTATATATTTACATGCTTTCACTTTCATAAAGAGATGTCCCTCATTTTCGGCGAGGACAATGTAGGTTTAGGCCTATTGTCCACAGATGGACAACCGTGAAAATCTACGGTTGATTCGCCGTGTCGTCAGTGTTGTATTGGTCACTATGGAAACATGTCTACAGAAACGGCGGCGGCGCCGTCGATTTTTCCGCCGTGTCCGTCCGCCTTCTATACTGATCCATACAACACTGACGACCGCCGACTACACACGGCGAATTAACCGTACATATTCAAGGCAAAAAATGTGTGTGGACAAGAGGCCTTACGGGCCCTTTTTGTCCTTGGCGAACGATCACCCTCCATTCGTTTATAACAAAAACAAAGCTTACACTCCTTGAAAATAAAGTCAATCAATTCGTGATGAAATCAAACGAAAAAAGTGAAATCAATGAAAAAGCACGTAATCACATTGGCGAATACCGTCTCTATAATATATTGAATAATGTTTACCCAAAATAAATGAGGTTCCATTTTTTCTAAATCACAGTATAAATCACATCAATATGGCCATCCACTGTTTAAGTATATATTAGTGTAGAGTAGGTTATGCTAGTTTTAAAAAAAATAAATAAATTAAAACTACGTTTCGAAAACAATTATATTTTCGATTACAATATTACGATTATGGTGTTGTAAAAATAACTCGGATATTGAGGTGGCATTCATACCTTCAATGACGCGACTTTTATGCTGTTTTCTATTGGTTTTTGGTACCCAAATCCAATGAAAAGTGACTTTGTGCAAAATCGTTTTCGCCGTTTCTCACGGCGTAGTTGACACAGTCGTTAGCTGCATACATAAACTCACACAGAGGGAAGGAATTTTAATTAGACTAAGTGTTACGACTCATTCCGAAATGTTTTATGTATATGTATACAAAGGCTGTTAGTTGGGGGGGAGGGGGGGATTATTGCTGAAGATTTGAAATTAACGAATTATTCAAAAATTATAGGAATTTATTATTATTAAAGTACCTACCATAATTCGATATATAATATTACAAATAAAAAACTAGCACTGTTCAGGAGTAATTATTTTATTGAAATTTGAAAATTAGTACAAAAATTCAGTGTATAGTATATCCCCTTGAGTATGATACGACCAAATCTGGTTCTGAAACAATCATCCGTTGAGTATGATACGACCAGATCTGGTTCCGCGTTTTTTTCACTTCTTTGACGTTCTCATATTTATTCATAATTATGTAATTGTTTTACAAAATGATATTTCAATATTCTATATTCGAAATGTCAATGCAATCATTGTGCAGTTGTTCTTTTTATGATTGGTGTAGTAGTTTCGTAGTTATAGTACTTTAAGGTCGATGTCGCCGAAAATCCTGCAAAAGAGACAGATGCATCCATGAAAATACCCATTTACTCCAAGAGTTAAATTAATATGGCCACCCACTAAATGTTAGTAACAAATAAACAAGCAAAATTTCTGTTTTATTTGTTGCAATACAAAAATATGTAATCATATGAAATCGAAGACTATCGCGGTTGTTTGACATTATAAATAGGATAAAAAACGAATTTACCGCGTGAAATTTGTAGCACCCGACGTTTCGGTGACGTTGCAGCCGCCGTTGTCCAGGGTAGACTGAAGAGCTGTCAATCCGTTGTTTTGCGGGTAGGCCGCACACTGCGTAGGTTATAACGGTGGTAGGGGGCCGGGCTCGGAGCGCACGAATTTTGAAAATCCGTCTTGCACACAACACTCACTGTATGAACGCCGAACGCCGAACGCAAGGACCGAACGCCGAACGCAAGGGCGTAAAACAGGATACAAATTTCACGTGAGACAAATTTCACGTGGTAAATTCGTTTTCTATCCTATTTATAGTATGAAATCATTTCGAAAACCACATAAATTAAGGACATGCTTATGCATTTGTTTTGAACACAACAGAACAGATATATTCGACCGAGTAGGTATTACATTTTAAACTTTTTTTAATGACGTAAATTAATTTTAAAACTAATTATGTATTCAACTTTAAAAATAGCATAACAAAAGCTCCTGAAATACGTATTCACTGTATGGTACTTATGTTGCTTTAAATATATATGATCGGTTCAATTATTATTGAATCATAATGCAATTAAACGTATGTTACCTCTACATTGTATGACACTACAGTGTTATATGTGTATACACAGCCAAATGGTATCATGATGAATTCCCACGAATAGGTGATGAGTCACGTGTTTCTCTCACTGCCGGGGCTACGCATACATCGTAGACTGAAGAGACTAGGAAGGCTATTTTTAGCTTCAAAGGCGGTAATGAATGAAGGTCGCAAGGTCGTCCCTGGCGCCTGCCGACGACGAACTGGTTTCGCGGGATCGATGTCAATGGGACTTTTTTAATGCACAGATAGAGCAAGCCGGTGAATGGACGACAGAAAATACGCCGAAAATACGACTTTCGTCTCAAATACAATATTTCCCCGAGACTTTGACTTTTGACATCGGTTGATACACGCGTCTGTTCTACATATTGTGTTTATTGTGATCTTAGACACTGGATACAAATCTACCCTGTCATCCCGAGTGTCATAAGGTACCCTAACCACAGTATACCAGACAGTAGCTTCTCTTAGAACAAAATGAAATCAAAGCGAATACGTCACGAGTCGTAAGGGGTCGGATATGGTCGCCAGATGTCCCGCTACTCGGCCTACGCAGATATCCGAACCCTCCAAAATCCACCAGCCTTTACCTGCTCGTAATTCTAACCGTTCGCGTTCGTCGGGACGTACCCCTCTGCCCACATTCCTCGCACCCTCTTCCCGCATTGCCCTGTAGCTTGAGAGTAAAACTACTGGTTGGTATACTGTGCCTAAACTGTCCAAATATCAAGTAAATAGTTGACGAAGTGTTCAAATGTCAATAAATTAACATAAATATATCGTGTTTAG
This sequence comes from Micropterix aruncella, assembly GCA_944548615.1. Lineage (NCBI taxonomy): Eukaryota > Metazoa > Arthropoda > Insecta > Lepidoptera > Micropterigidae > Micropterix > Micropterix aruncella. The sequence continues at coordinate 27,624,260 of OX155964.1, read as the reverse complement.
TTTCAAATGAAAGGTCTGATTGTGTACATTCCGGAAATATACACGTATCTATATGGATAAATACATATTCCACAAATATTTCATAAGAAACTATAATAAAAATAATTATAAATACAATACTTCACTTTCTGTAAAAGCAGTCGTTTTTATTCTCTTTAATATATTTACTTGTTCAAGTTAGCGGCGCACTTTAAGTTCGAAAACCAGTTTATACCAGTTTACATCAATAAACTACCAGAATAATTCCGATAACAACCCCTTTTTCGCGCTAACTTGCACTGGCCTTGTACGCCTCATGCAGCAATAGTAGATAGAGATAGTGGGTCACTGGTCAGTGGGCGGTGACGTAGTTGTTTTGGTCGCTTTATTTTCCGGGGCGTTAGTTCGTAATAGCAGGAAAATGCGGGTAGAAGCGTCATAAATAACAATAAAGGGGCGGAAAGAGGCGAGGAAAGAAGGTGCGGCTGATCGGTCGCCACGATCGTGGCAATGACAAGTGTCACTCACACATACACACACCTTATGTGTACGGTCAGCATATGTGTACAGGCATATGTGTACGGTCAGTTATGTTGAAATTTGGTTAGAAGAATAAAATTTTTAATTTTTAATTCACGATAATCTATCGTAAATTGGACTACATGTACAATTATATAATAGTAAAATAAAAAATATATACTATTAAATTGACATAGACAAAAATCCAGTAGCAACCAGATTGAACGTGTAACACGGTCCTGTCTTACAGCATAGAGACTGAAGTGTTTGGGCGAGTTGGAAGCGAGGAGGGCACAATCACCCTGAGCTAAACCTCCCCCACAAAAGGCCATTCACCATGACCCAGGATCGATTACTAAAAAGAAATTGGTAGAGAAATCCTATAAAATCCTAATCCTTACCAAGAAAGACTGGAAGAATCCGCATTGGCTCCAAAGCCACAAAGCGTACGCCTGGTTTACCGGCGGATCAGGAACAAATAGACGTTTAGGGGAAGGCGTGTACGAACTCAAAACCAACCACAGAATCAGCATCCCCTTAGACAATATGCCACGGTTTTCCAAACCGAGGTGTTTGCCACATTGGAATGCATAAAACTCCAAAGCCGACTTGAGGTAAAAAATCTTCATCTGCTCTGATAGCAGAGCAGCATTGGACGCTCTGGCTAAAGCCGCCACAGAATCTTCAGTGGTCTGGGACTGTATGTAAGAGCTCATCAAATTGGGAAAAGCCAACAAAATCACCTTAAGAGGCCGTACACGAATTTTTGCGCATTTCGTTAATTTACGTAATTTTGCAGACGTGAATTTAAGGTTAAAATACTGTATTTCTATAAGTTTTATTGCACAACATAAAAGATCATTTATATTATTGTCTAATGAGTAAGCTACTTTTTTGAAAATTATTATAGAATTTTGATTAATTGACCTTAAACCGGCGACTGTTTGTGAATTTTTGCTGTAAGAGGTTTAGAATATAACATATTTACAAATCGTTTTGACATCTAAGCTGTATAAAAAAATTACGATGTATTGTTCTGAAAGTCCTCTATATAATAAGTGAATCACTTTTTACTACTTTCATATAAAATTGTTGATAAAAAAATATTTAACTTTGTCAAATTTTTTAGAAAATGGGCGAAGAAATGCTTTGGATATTTGCCTTTTAGAACTCTCGTTCATAAAATAAAAACAACATAAATAAACTTTAGTTCAATATCAATCCATTTCCTCAAAAAAATATGCAAAACATTAATTAAAATTGGCAATAAAGTCTTTTAAAACAATCTAATTCTCGCGTTATGATACTCGCCTATGATACGATTCACGCCTCAAGTCAGCTAATCCCAGCCGAGCGCTTCCAAAGGGTGGACGTATCTCTTTGGCTCTGAAAATCCTACCTACCTATAGTTGTATTATACCATTGATTATAGAGGTATCACGGCCCACATCGATTTCTTACACGGCCTCTTAATGTGGACACCGGGCCATCAAGGCATAATCGGCAACGAAGAGGCCGACAGACTGGCAAAACTGGGCACACTGGAATGCCCGGTGGAGCCAGTTGTTGGGGTCCCCTTCGCTATAGGTAAGAAAATCATCAGGGACTGCTTGGAGCAGGAACATCGGGCATCCTGGAAACAAATCCAAGGATGTCGCCAGACAAAGGCCTTGATGGAGCAACCATTTCCTAAGAAAACCAAGGCCATACTTTACATGAGCAAGAAGAATCTTAGAACCACTATCGGTCTCCACACCGGACACACGACCCTTAGAGCACATCTATTCAACCTTGGCTTGACCGAGAGCAAGGACTGCCGAATACGTGGCGAAGAACCTGAAGACAGCATACACATCGTTGGTCGCTGCCCAGTCCTCGCCGCAAAAAGACACAGTTTACTAGGACGAGCCATTCTCGAACCCAGCGATCTGCCCAACTTGAAGATCAGTGATCTGTATGGACTAGTAAGCAGTACCGGGCTTCTAGCAGACCACTGACCCAACCACAAAGTGGGTAGTTACAAAAGATCTTTTAGATCTATCTAGGTGACATCAAGGGCTGGAGACAAACCCTCCACTCCTTTTACTACTACAGTATTTTTTGGGACTTTATTTATTGAAACTGCCTATCTAGTCGGCGAAGCAAGCCAGTATATGATCGAAGATCTAACCATGGCCCATAAATTAACGCCGCTTTGGCTTCTATTCTGCTAGACAAAGCGGTGAAAGTGTGCCTCTAGAATAAAAGACAATGGCATGAAAAATTCGGATTGTCATTACATCAGCAGATTAAGGCGAATAGTCGAGTGTTAGACGTGCTTACGGAATAACCACCTTTGCTATAAAATCGGCACTGCACGCTCCTTAGAATGAATGGCTGTGTAAGTCCAGGAACGGAAAATACGAACAAGATTTAATGTTATGTACCAATTGTCATTGGTTATACAGGGTGAGTATGTAATTAGTGTCATCTCGTAGTGGGTGAATCAGTGCGACAACTAAGCAACTTTAAAATAAAACACATATTTTTTTTTGTTTTTGAAAAATAGTATTAAAAGCTATGAATGAGCACGATGCGCTACCTATCAGTAGGTAGAATATTGTTTATTAGCAATATTTTACCTACCGCTAGGTAGCGCAGCGCGCTCAGCGCTTCTCAAACGTTTCTTCGATTGTCAACAACCTACGAATTGGACAAAAAAAACAAAAGCAAAATATTTCTGACCAATTCTTTTTTTTTTGTTTTTTTCCAAAAAAAAAACATTAAAAGTTGCTTACTTCGTCGAACTGATTCACCTACTACAAGAATATCACTAATTAAAAACTCATGCTGTATAAGGTATAAAATTGATCAAAGCCATAGTACGTTTTGACCACCCTTCTTCGCCGTCGACATGCAGATGGCGCTGCTAGCATTGTCCATTTGTTGGCCATTTATAATAACATTGATTATTAATGTTTTTTTTTTATAAAGGACTGATTGATTATAAAAAACCCAATAATACACCGTAGAATTTAAATTGCGCACAAAAATTTAAGGGGTGATTCTACTCATCAAATAGATCACAAAATCTGTATTTTTTATTAATTTTTTTTCGATACAAAAAGTTTTAAAAAAATAAAATAAAATAATAAAGTACGGCAAATGTCTGAAATCACATTGAATTTCCGACGGTATATTTGTGTAAACAATTGAACCGAACGCATTATCACTATCTGCGCTCGTCGCCGACTATCCTTTTCAAACAGATCAACCTCCTTCCCGAAGGGATATCACGCCCGAAATCCATCATTTAAGTCCTTCGCTACTTGCCGAGAAAGCCTTGGGGTGAAATAACGGTTTTTTTAAAGGACTGGTTGATTATAAAACCCAATATTTAACCAATGGTAACAATAACATGAAATTATTAGAGCCAACCATCGCATTTCTATATAGGCAAATTACTCACAGAAATAATACGGAGAGATTAGAATACCATTATTATAATATAAGAACATTAAAGCGCTTCATTATGTAGTGACTTATGTAAGGCAAATAAAAAATTTACATCATTATGTAAATAATAAATAATAAGAGCTGTGATTTAAAAAATCGTTTGTAATTATATTTATGGCTATATTTTCAGAAAGGATACCGTATAGGCATGTTTATAACGCCATCTATTAGGCTACTGAACCTAAGATATACAGGTTGAGTTTTAATTAACCGACATCCTTGAAGAGGGTGAATCAGTACGAGCAAGTATGCAACTTTTGATAAAACATTGAAAAGAAAAACAAAGATTTTTTTTTTAATTTGAAGAATTAATTTTTGAAAAATAGTATAAAGTGATGAGCACGTTACGCTATCTAGCGGTAGGTAAGATATCGCTAATATTGTTTATTACTGATATTTTACCTACCGATAGATGGCGCAGCGCGCTCAAACGCTTGTCAAACTTTTATCTAGCAGTCAAGTTCTTAAAGATCCTCATATCCCAAAATTTTCAAAGTTGCTTAGATGCTCGTACTGATTCACACCCTTGAAGGATGTCGGTCAATTAATACTCAACCAGTATGTTTGGAACTATCGATAATTAATGCTTGGAACTATGAGTGCCTTCTAGACGTTTCGAGTAAAATCCTAGCTGCCAAAACGCAGTACGGCATTGAGCAATCTAATACCCAGTATTATAATCAATGCCTGCATCAACGAGGTATCAACCAGAGTCGATTTGTTGGATATTGGCTGCGAGCGTAGTAATATAATCCCCTCCAACTATAGCACTGGTGTCGTCTGTGAATTGGGTGACTACCATCGATGTATAAGGCCTTGTATGTTATCAGGTACAAGTGAGTTGTCATAACCGCTGCGCGTAAAAACATGTGTCAGAGGGAGAGAGAGAGAGAGAAAGCACGCCAATATTCTTGGGGGAACGCTCACACCGGAAAGTACTGGCGAAACTACTACTGGCGGCAAACCGTATTGGTATTTAAGTGGTCATTTTCGCGTGCAAAATGCCTATCTAGGTCTTTATATATCGATGGGTGACTACACATTTATATACATTTAGGCTCTGCTGTCATACTGAACATAAGAGAACGACGCCATATTGAACATAAGATTAATCAATATTTGGAACTATGAATGGAATCTACACGTTGCATTTCAAAGTAAAATACTAGCTGCCAAAACGTAGTACGACAGACAGTAAGCAATCTAATACCCTATATACAGGATGAGTTTTAATTAACCGGATTCCTTGTAGGGGGTGAATCAGTACGAGCAAATAAGCAGCTTTTAATAAAAAATTGTGGAAAAATAAAAATACTTTCGAAAAAACAAATTTTGTTTTTATTTGAAACGCTGAGCTTGACGCGCTATCTAGAGGTAGGTAAAATATCGCTAATATTGTTTATTAGTGATACTTTACCTACTGATAGATGGCGCACCGCGCTCAAACGCTTGTCAAACTTTTATTTAACAGTCAAGTACTTCAAATAAAACAAAATTAAAAAAAAAAAACAAAAAATATTTTTTCCCATTTTTTTTAATCAAAAGTTGCGTATTTGCTCGTACTGATTCACCCCCTTGAAGAAGGCCGGTTAATAAAACTCACCCTGTAATCAATCGTATTATTTAGGGTTTTTAATGATAACAATAATAACAATACGTTTAGGGTTTTTAATGATAACAATAATAATATTCAATTATTAGTGGCATCTATTGCATTTCTTATACGGGGTGTTATTACTGCACGGGCATTTTTTTTGTGGGTAAATCAGTACAGTAATTTATTTTTAAATAGTTTTAAAAGCTATGATGCGCTATCTAGCAGTTGGTAAAATGACGCTGATATTGTTTATTTACGACTTATTACCTACCACTAGATGGCGCAGCGCGCTCTAATTTATTTAACAGTCAACTTCTTTAAATTTTCAAATGAAAAATAAAAAATAAAAAAAATAAATAAAAAAAAAACATTTTTTCTATTTCTTTTTATTTAAAAAATATCAAAAGTAGCTTACCACGTTGTTCTGATTCACCAACAGAAAAAAATGCCCGTACAGTAATAACACCCCGTACGTATAGGCTGATTACATAACAGAAATAATACAGAGAGATAACATGCAATCTATTAGTCTATTTCAATTTAAAGTGAGTAAATTTATGATAAAATATGCGTAAATTTATGATAAAATAATAATTATTATGCTTTAAAATGTGTCTGTTATGATATTATTACTTTATTTCGATATAGGATACCGTATAGGAATGTTTAGAATGCCATATATTAGATACTGAACATAAGAGAAGATTAATCAATGTTTGGAACTACGAGTGTCCTCAACACGTTGCGTTTAATAGTAAAACCCTAGCTGCCAAAACGTAGTCCAGCATTGAGCAAACTACTACCCTATATAATCAATGGTATTGTTTAGGTTTTCCCCCAGCCTGCGTATTTTCTCGCTTCAAGCGAAACGGAACCGAAACGATTAATTAATTCAACTTCCGAAAGCGAATCGACGCCACTGAGTCTCTCTCCATTATCGCTGCTAGAAGACGCAGGTGCGGCATCTCGCCCACGCGATAGCGAAATTCAACCGGGATTTGGTTATGTAATGCTGTTTTAGTTTATTCTCCATTGCTGTAGCATGAATGAGAGGCAGAAGCATGCTAATCATAATATTGAAAAGAAATACAGTCTCCAAACACAAGACCAAACGCATCACCATAATACTAAGTAGGCAAGCAAACAATTCTGTGATTCCGCTCACGAAAAGGACTGGTTATAAACCAGGCATAATCATAATGCTCTCAAAAAATATACGTCAAAATGCTACCATTGATTACACCGGGTAATAAATTGCTCAATACAGTACTACGTTTCGGCAGCTAGTTAGCTTATGTTTGGAACAGACAAACATTGATTAATCTTCTCCTATGTTCGGTAACCCAATAGATGCGTTCTAAACACTTTTAATTTTTAATTAATAAATATGTAAATTTTTAATTTGCTATTACATTAAATAAAATAAACGATATAATGAAAATAATAAAAATAAGTATGTATTATGAACATGTTTAAAATCAATTGTTTAAAATAACGGTAAAAATGAGAATATTTATTTTTATAAAATCAATAAATGTAGTGTCAAAAATAGCGAAAAAAAATAAGATTGTCATAAAGTAAAATAAAATGTCTTATGTGATTACATTGCAAATGTAATCACACAAGTTACAGTCAATATGTTATATCTGTACCTAGTAATAGAAATAGTGAACAAATTTTAGTCAAATAGAAAATCGATTAATTACATATTATAGAAATAGAAATAGTCAAGATGCACACAGTTTTTAGAGATCGTTAATATAGTACAATTTTCTATCGACGAGATATATTTTGAGCATATTCTCAAACTGAGGCACTTTTACTTTCCAGGATTGCTACTGATGGGTAGCATATCATTCCGACGTAGTTCGGATCCCTTTTAAAAAATACGTGTGGCACTCGGGGACTGCCGCGGTAAAGCTATTGCATAGCATTTTTAACAACTCATGCAATTATAATTATTTATTTATTTTATTTCTTCTGATATCAGATAACTGCGCTCTATCGGAAAACGTTGAAATTATTCCGAATCATTTGCGGCTGCGGAAGCAAATGATTCGGAATAATTTAAACGTCTTCCGATAGAGCGCCGCGCACGATTTTTTAATTCGATAAAGCAAAAAAAACGGATTATTCGAAAAAAATCGTAGATAAAAAGATAGATAATTAAATTATCGTTAAAATGGTGCAGGTTTCACAATAATACGCCAGATAGTATTTGCGTAGTAGTCATTTTTGTGTTCGGTTGAACCTAATTTCACAAATTAATTACACTATGTAATATAAACAAATTCTAAAATATTCAAAGCTAAGAATATTAGGAAAATGTTCCTGTTTAACATATATTTTTTTCGAACCGTAAGCAGTACTCGTTTAGACGTAATTATCAGTTTAAAATCATTAATTTTCGTTAAGAAATTTCTTCATTCGGTCGCCGCGCTGGCCTAGCCCGCGATAAAAGCTATGCAATAGCTTAAAACTTCTAAATTTGGACGCGGAAGAATCAGATTATTTAATTTTCTTCTTCTGGTAAAATAATTATGGGCGCATCTTATTGTATCTTCAGCTTAGCTATGTTGCATTCTAACACGTATAGAGATGGAAAGGTGAGAATTTTAAGCCTTCTGAAATGACCATGGCATAATTCTCCATGACCATGGCATAATTCTACATGACCCCGATTACTTAAAATTCGAATGGCCCGTTTTTGCACTGGAAAAATATGTTGCCTTAGATCGATAGTGCATTGCGCCCAGAAAACAATACCGTAACGGAGAAGAGAAATCGTTTTCGAGTCCTTAGAACTAATAAGTTATCGTATTTGGCGCAGTAGAAAACAGGCACTAGAAAGTGTGTCTCTTAATTGTTCTCAGTGTGCGCATTCCATCTCAAGTGAATATCTAAAACTAAGCCAAGAGTACTAACATCGGCTATGTTGCTTGTCCCAACGTGCACATGTGGAGTATTTTTTATTATATTTTGCTGATATAAACATTGAAACAGTTTTGGGCGTGTTGAGTGATAACTTTTTGCTCTCAAACCATGCATTTAGTAAAGGCAATTCAGCATTTTAAGTTGTGACAACTTGGTCAATATTAGAATGTCAATAGTTTACGCTGGTGTCATCCGCAAATAATGTGTAATAAATGACCTCCCAGCTGCCTTTCCTTTGGAATGTGTCATGTCAGGCAGTTAGGTCATTTATATATAAAAGTAAAAATGTTGGTCCCAGAATATTCCCTTGTGGAGCTCCGCACTTCACTTCGCACTCATTGGACATTACATCCTTTAATATTCCGCCTTCGTAGCTACTAAGTTGTACTAATTGTTTCCTATTTAATAGGTAACTGTAGAACCACTTAAGACTGTTCCATCGGATGCCGCTTTTGTCGAGTTTACTAAGCATTATATTGTGATTCACCATATCGAACGCTTTTGAGAGATCGTAGATGACCGTTTCTGGATAAAGTTTCGCCTCAACGATACTGTACATTGTTGATAACATATTATGCAGTGCATAATGTGTCCCTCTATTTCTCCTAAAACCAAATCGAGTTTTTTTAATTATGTCTATTTTCTAGATAGTTCATTACCCTGATTTTTTTCAAGATTTTTTTAAAAAACCGGCAGTAGAGCTATGCCTGTAGTTAGTAATATCAGTTTTCGGACCTTTTTTATACCCATTTAATGCAACAATCTTTGCTAATTTCAATTGATCAGGGAAGACATTATCTCTTAGAGAAATATTAAATAAGTTAGCTAGTACGTTCGGCTGTTACAGGCAGTGTAAGTTTTACTGTTTCAATAGTAATATCACATCATCAACCCCAGACGATTTTGTGATTTTCATTGAGTTCACAATTTTTGTGAACTCAACTGCATCGGTTGGTTGCATAAAGAAAATATGGCGGCTGTAACAAATACTGTGTCCGCCTAACTGACTGGGTGTCGAGTTAGAATTTGTGACTTGCCCCAATTGTGAAAAATATCTATTAGACATATTTGCTACCTCGCATTGAGTATCGACAGTGTGTTTACACTGAGGGTGATATCTCTTTTTCCTTTTGCCCAGTTTTTCATTTACGAATTGCCATAGCGGTTTAGTATTGTTTTATGGATTCAATATATTGTTTCTGACACTGTTTCTCTTAGCATTTCTTATCACTCGCGTATATATTATTTCGTACCTACTTATGTATACTGAAACATATTTATTGCATTCCAATTGGCCATTGATTTAATCAGTAGATCGTTATTCAAGGACCTCACATCTTTGTTTTTCTCAGTGCATCACAGCTCAATTGGTAGGATGCATTAGAGCTGGCATGCATACTGTTTGCTAAATGCTTATGGCATTTTATGATATATTATGAGTGGGTGTGTGAGCAAGACGAAACGCGTGCCGCAATTAATTAATGAATGAATGAAAAAGCGGGGGCTATCAGCTCAGCGCGCGCCGAACGGGTCAGGGAATCCGATTAATATTCTGCTGGTGCAAAATGTATCACCGCAGAGATTCGCCCACGCATTCATATATCGTGATATGTGATTTTATTTAAAACATCAACACGCACATGGAATTTTAATAAACGATCGTAACGTTTTTTTTCATCCCATCCATTCGAAATGGACGACTTGGTTCGCCTTTAAGTGCGCCCAAAAGTGGTGTTTTCTATAAGAAACTCTATAAGTGCGCCGCAATTATTTTTGCGGCTCACTTTTTGAATAAGTGCGCCGCAATTTATCTTTGCGGCGCACTTTTTGAATTTGGAACATCTTAGTCTTCAGCGCCGAAGAAATCGAACGCAAATATTGTTTGAATTAATACTGGCTGGTACGACGGCCCCTGGTCGCGCCGCGCCGGCTGAATAAAAAAAAACAAATGAAATTAAAAACGCGCCAACAAATGCCACTATCGCCGCGCCCATCTTCATCCAACCAACGAGATTCCCCGTCAAATTTTCCTCAAAATGAGCCAGATTCGGACATTATTTCAAACACGCAGAATATGAAATCTACAAAAATCTCAATTCCTAATAAAACTGTAACAATAAATATTCATAATTGCGATGTAAATTTAAGTAAATATAATTCAAATATTCATAATTCAAATGTAAATATAAGTGTTTAGTTGTTTTATTATTAGATAGTATTTAATTTCAATTTAGTTGATACTCTATGTTTTATTAAATAATAATATTACAATAAAATATGAGGCGCCTTTTTTTCTCATAGAGGGTGATGAAAAGTAGAGAGTATCACTCGGGCGCAAAATATTATTGGCTCGGGCGCTTCCTTTAATCCCTCGCTACGTTCAAAATTCTACTAAAGAATCCCTTACTTCGCTCTGGATTCAAAAAAACGCCCTCGCAGTAAAAATATTATTTTGCTCCCTTGTGATACAATCTACCTACTATTTTTTCATTCGATCGCCAGTTTGGAGTTGTCAGCGACTACTGACGAACCCGTCACCCCAGGAAGGTAAAACGGTATGTAATCATTCTTTTCAACCGTGGGGTGAACGTAGAGACTTGTTACGAGACAGTCCACCACGTCTAGCCGCGAATAAACGCCCGTCAGAGGCTATCGCCTTGCCGCGAGGCACTGGGGAGAGTAACAGCGGGCCGACCTCGCGTTCTGACTACCAGATTTGGTTAGATTTCTCCGTTCTCCCGGGTCCGAAGTCGCTTGCGCGGCCTCTGTCTAATGTTAGCGGTAATTCGATTTGACCGATTTGACCGAGGCGTCCTTTGCCCGTCTGTTCACGAGGGATCGGATGGCCAAGACTAGATGACATTAGATCAACAATCACCCTCGCTTCAGAGGAAACCGTATATCGTTTCCAGACCCCCCCCCCCCCCAGTTACACTGAGAGAAATATCCTGACTTACCTTCTGATTTTGTCCTTCCAAAAGCGTTTCCTTTCAAAAAGAAGGACTTTTCCTTCCTTGTTTACCGTCCGAATCGGAAAACTGCAAAATTCCTTCCAATATTTGGAAGGAATATTTTTTTTCCATCTAATACAGAATGAAATAAGGGAAGGAAATTATTTGGAAGGATTATACCAAGTAGGAATCACCTTCTAGTAAAATATTCCCACCAAAATAGGACGGAACAATATTTTTCCTTCCACATTAATCCTTTTAAAACGGTAAGAAATTTTTAGTGGGATAAATAACACCACTTTTCCATCTAAAATGGAAGAATTCGCTGATTATAACCTTCCATATTAGAGGTATTTTATTTGGACGGAATATCGCGATGAAAATCCTTTCAAATTAGATGATAATATCCTTCCAAATTGATTGTAACTGCTTGGTAAGAAAATTTAAAACGGATTAACCTTCCGCTTGTGAAATTTTTATCCAATACAGAAGAATATGTGTCTTCAAAATCAGCGGGAAATAATTGGTAGGTAAAATGTAACCGATTAACGTCCAAAAGTGTAAAAGTACACCCAATTCAGAAGTTACTTACCTTCTAAACCAGTAGATAATATCACCGGGAGAATATTCCTACTAAATAGTGGCGGAACAAAATTATACTCCTTCTAAGTTAGTACCGTTTAATTTGTCCGGTTCTCGAAATGGTCGGAAATTTTAGAAGGGATAATCTGTATCCTTTTAAGCCAGTGGGAAATATCAGTGATAAAAAGCGTTCCCACCAAAAAGGTCGGAACACTATTTTTCCATCTACATTTTAACCTTTTAAAACATTGAGAATTTTTCAGCAAAAAAATAACATCCCGATTCCATCTAAACTGGAGGATTTAGCTGATGGTAACCTTCCAAATTAGAGGTGGATGGAATACCGTGACGAGAATTCTTTCAAATTAGACCATAATATCCTTCCAAATTGATTGTTGCCGTTTGTTAGGAAAATTTAAATCGGATTAACCTTTCGTTTGTGAAATTTTCATCAAATATAGAAGAATATGTACCTTCAAAATCAGCGGGAAATAATTGATAGGTAAAATGTAACCGATTACCGTCCAAAAGTGATAAAAGTGCGCCCAATTCAGGAGTTACTTACCTTCTAAACCAGTACCTTCATCGGGAGAATATTCCAACTACATAGTGACGGAATAAAATTATACTCTTTCTAAGTTAGTGCTGTTTAATTTGTCCGGTTCTCGAAATGGTCGGAAATTTTAGAAGGAATAATCTGTATACTATTAAGCCATGGTTGGATATATCAGTGATAAAAAACGTTCCCACTAAAAATGGTCGGAACAATATTTGTCCATCTACATTTAACCTTTTAAAACAGTGAGAAATTTTCAGCAAAAAAAAATAACATTCCGATTCCATCTAAACTGGACGAATTAGCTGATGGTAACCCTCCAAATTAGAGGTGGACAGACTATCGTGACGAGAATCCTTTCAAATTAAACGATAATATCCTTCCAAATTCATTGTTGCCGTTTTTTAGGAAAATTTAAAACGGATTAACCTTCCGTTTGTGAAATTTTCATCCAATATAGAAGAATATGTACCTTTAAAATCAGCGGGAAATAATTAGTAGGCAAAATGTGACTGATTACCACCCAACGGTAATAAAACTTCACCCATTTTAGAAGGTACTTACTTACCTTCTAAACCAGTAGTGAATATAATCAGAAGAATACTCCTACTAAAGAGTGACGGAACAATTATACCCTTCTAAGTTATTATCGTTTAATTTAGCAGGTTCTTGATTTGGCCGGAAATTTTAGAAGGAATAATCTGTGTCCTATTAAGTCAGGGAGAAATATTCAGTAACAATAGATGATCCTACTAAAATAGAACTGAATAATATACTTTCTTTTGTATTTTATCCAATTAAAACAATAACAAATTTTCAGTGTGAAGAATAAAACCCTTTTCCATCTAAAATGGAAGAATTGGCTGACGATAACCGTCCAAAATAAGATATTTTATTTGGAAAATCTTTTTAAATTCGATGATAATATCATTGCGAATTAAAATCTTAGGTATAAGTTAATTTTTAAAATCACGAACTTCTTCCTTATTAAGGACAAATTCTGCGGCTTCTTGGTCCACGATGTTTTGGCCTCTGTGAGTCCACGTCTGATTCGTATTCTTGCAAAATATTTTGAATAGCTTTAACACCATAATTTCTGACTTTCCTATGCCCCATGTTCTTGACCTTCTTTTTTGAAAAATCTGAAATAGCTATGTGCTTAAGGAAGATACCTTTAGTTACAGTATTTTTTTCCGTTGGCTAACACTATCTGTTATTTCACTACGGTTCAAATATTGCCAAAAATATAATTGTCAAAGTTTACATATACATCACCTTAACGGTGTGTGTGCTACAATTGCGTTCTGAAGTATTCCCGAAATATTCTGAATAATTTCTTCATGTCAGGGGTGTACGCGTGGTCTTCATGGGCTGCCTTGATTGGGTTATGTAAAACGCTTGATTGGGTTATGTAAAGTAGCCATAGCAAAACGTTCAAAAAAGTAATCTGTAAAGTAATGAAGATAATACTCAGGGAGATATAATACTCAGAGATCACTGTCAACCTTCCGAGTTCCGAGAACTAACTTAAATCCCTTTAGTGCAGGCTACCGGATAGGAGCTGACCCGTGAGTTAGGCCGACCTAAGATCACATAAGCAGGCCATCAAGCGCCAAGTTGTTCGGATCCACTAGAATCCAAAACCGGACAGACAGACAGACTTTCGCTAGTTGTAGGTACATACCTTTTGTAAGTACATAAACGCTCGAAAACATTACCCTATCTTTTTACTTTTCCTACCGATTCGTCAATCTGATGGAATTACCCGTTTTTCCTTCTAAATATGCCTGGCTGGCAAAGAGAGGCCTAGAGATGTACCACCTATTTTTTACTTTTCCTACCGATTCCTCAATCCGAGGGAATTACCCGTTTATCCTACTAAATTTGACTGCGGGGCAGATACAGGCTTAGAGATGTACCGTCTGACACATTAATATCGAACGATCCCAAAACATCGACTCGAAATGGGTTCTTACTTTTCAGTATACAGGATGTTAGAAACGACCAGGCGTATTTTTAAGGGGTGATTCTGTACATCAAACTAAACAAGATTTTTTTTTTCATTTTGACTTTTTTATGAAAAAACATTTTTTTGTGTTTAAAAAGATTCTTTTGTATAAGAAATTATTCTACGTGATAAACGGAGTGGAGAATCATCTACAACTTTTTTTGATATTGATTTTGATTTTGATATTGATATTGACATGATATTTTTTGATGGTGTTTGTTAATGGGAAAAACAAACCTGAATATACAAAAGTTAAATAAAAAAATATTTTCCTATGCAACCAAGGCTTGAATCAAAAAAAGTTGTAGATGTTTTTCAACTTTAATGTTCACTAGAAACCTATCTATCGGGCCTAGCTCAGTCTTTGATTTCTAGCGTTCTGGCTACACGTATCGTGTGTTCTCCTGAAAAGTTATTTAGCAACGATTACCTAGACCGTTATGGCACCTGCACATAAAAAAATAGCCCTAGCCGCGTACTTTGACTTCTATAGTTCTGGTTACACGTTTCGCGTGTGCTCCGTCAAAGTAAGTTTGCCACGAGTACCTAGACCGTTATGGCACCTGCACTATCCAAACATCAAAAATAGGCCTTGCCGGGACTATTGTGGTCGCTACCATGAAAATTAAAAAAAGAAGAGGAAGATGCGAGTAAGGCACTACTTGATATTATGGGAAAAGTTGTATAATAAGTTGTCAAATATTAAGTCCACTGAAGCCATCAGATTTGTGAAACTACCGGCTACACAATTTGAAGAAATTTTAAGATTAGTAACTGCTTTTATTAAAAAAAAGACACTATTCTATCACAAAGTGTCACTGCAAAGAAAGGATTGGTAGTTACTTTAAGATTTCAGTTCCTTGATATTATATTATATATAACATAGAGATTGTAAGATACGGCGTGGACCTACAATCTCTACATAAGGTTTAACAACAACTCTTGTCCTTATATTTTCAGGGGAGCTTCTGTCTATCAAACAAAATGTAAAAATCGTTTTTTATTGTAGTTTTTTTTTTATGAAAAAACATTTTTTTGAATGTTAGGAGATTGTATTGTACAGTAGAATATTATACATAAAAAATAACTTAAATTCATCAACAACTTTTTTGATTTAGACCTATGTTACTGAGAAAAAAAAGCTGAATATTCGAATGTTGAATATAAAAAAATATTTTACAAGGTAACCAAGACTTAAATCCAAAAAAGTTGTAAATGATTTTCCACTCAGTTTTTAATGTGAAATATTCTACTGTACAATAAAATTTCCTAATATACAAAAACATGTTTTTTTCAGAAAAAAGCCAAAATTAAAAAAACCAATTTCCTTGTTTAATTTGATGTACAGAAGCTCCCCTGAAAATAATAAGGATAAGTTTTGTTAGGCCTAATATACATAGGTATTATTGTAAATAAACTGTGTAATGTTTTATGTGTTCAATAAATAAATATGAATTAAACTGAGTTTGTCTATTCTGAAATCGTGCAGTATAGTTATTTAAACTATATATTTATAATTTATTATTAACGTATAACGCGTAAAATTAAATTAACAGTAGGGAATTTTGCTCTTTATACATAAAAAAATCAAAACGAGTTTTATATGGCCACTTTATATTTAAAAAAAAATTAAATGTTGTTATATCCTAACAGACAAGCCACATATCCTGCAATAAAAAGGACTCAAGCCACTAAAATGTCTATTTATCTATTTTGGTGTAGATTCATCACTTTTACTTGAACTAGTGGAGAATTTTCCCTATCGTTTACTGAATCGTCAGAGCCAATATCCGAACCTGAACCATACCGTCTATTTCGTTATAAGTCACCTGTTTTCGCTTTAATGATATTCGATCACCTGTCGCCATGTTGACTGTTGTGGCTTATGATATTCTTGTTTTTTAAAAAATCCACTGGTTTGCAAGCCAGCAACAAGTTATTTATAGCTTGGTGAGGACATCTGTCGCGCAATAGCCGTACAACGGGGATATTGGTTTGAAACCTTCTTTACAGATGCCATTTCACTAAAATCGTGAAAATTCAAAAATTGTGTAGATCCGTTATTGCCCCGACCTCTTCAATTATTTGTGGTGACGATGAAACATGCAAGGTTTCCTAGGTGTGTTGCGACTATACAAATAAGCTGGACGCTGTACACTCACTAAATAAAATATCCGCCCTATCATACCTATTTAATAGACTTTAGTAAATACTGTCGATACTTTATATTGACATCATTTATAATCACAATTATATATATTTTTTAAAATTAAAATTCAAATTTGTATATCAAAACTATATAGTTTATTTTATTTACAAAGCCGTCCTAATTAGGCCCCGCCTATACTACGGTAGGCTTATTGTAAATGTATTTAGTGTAGATTACTTGTTTTACGGCATGATTTTTTTATATACATAGTGTCTAATGAATAAGAGTAATATATTTTATTTAGTAAATCATGTGTAGGTACATAATAATATAACAGTATGTGATAAAATAATATTTAAATATACATACATATAATAGATAATATATACATACATATATAGATATACACATATACATACACATATACATACATATACGCATATACTTTATAGATAGATATTTAATATAGATAGATATTTAAAATGAAACTTCGTCATTTATTTTATTATATATCTTATTAGTGTCTCCGTTTCTTGTCGACCCATAGTCAAAAGTGACTTTGTTGGGTTGTATAATACATAGGTTAATAGACTTATCGATCATCCGAGTAATCGATTTACGTCCCGACTGCCGTGACCCTATCCGGCGACCGGCCAGCTTCGCAAATCAGTACATTGATGTAATTACGAGTGATTGCAATAAGTGCGCGCATCGTTGTCAACGGTCAAAAAGTAATGTTTATTCGGAAAAGACAGGTTCTTACTCGATTGTGAAAAGTGCATTTACACAAAATCTAGCGCATCGGAGGCAATACAAGGCCACTCAAGTTTAAATGGACGTTCAGGGACGGCTTCCAGGCATTGAAGTAAATATAATAATAATTATTATTATGTTATATAAAATAGTAACGTTGTCGGTGTCTCTCTCAATTTTGCAGCAATTTAATATATGCAGTATAGGAACCTCTCCTAGATTGTTGATTTTTTAAAGTCACCCGTATATATTTAATACGCTGATTTCGAATCTGCAATAATATTTATTCGGATTCAATAAATAAGCGAGATATAGGCACTTCTAAAGTGTTAAAATCATACATATTGGTAGGTTGTTAGTTTTTATCCTAATACCTATATGGCGGAAGCGATTAGATTAGTTGTTTTAAAAAAGAATAAATTTTATTTTTGGTATTATTCTAGTTTAGGTACCTCTTCTAGTTTGTTGATTTTTCAATATCACCTGACTATATTCACCACGCTGATTCCTAAATATATATATTTTTGAAATTAGTTTTTATGTTTTAACTTAACCTACTGTCATTTAGGTGTTGATGAATTGTTTAAAAAAAAACTAACTTAAACTACCGAAATGTAGGTGTTTGACACTTCCTTAAATGCCTATATCTCGCTTATTTATTTAGTCCGAATAAATATTATTGCAGATTCGGAATTAACGTGGTGAATATAGTCGGGTGACGTTAAAAAATCAACAATGTAGAACTTGTTCCTATACTGCATATATACCAATACCTTTTTATTATTAGGCATTATTTGACTGGAGAAATCCGACCAAATCTGGGAGTTAGGGGGTGAGGCTAGCCCGCCGTGCAGCTTGCTGCCCGGTCTCTCACTCTAACGGGCCGTGGCGTAGTTTGATAGCGGGTATGCATCGTCAAAATTCTGTACATTTCACTCTGGGGCGATTAGCGATAAAGTTCGTTGAAACGCCGTGGGGTGATAGGCTTGCCCATGTATAGTTCTCAGGACTATCGTAACTGAGCTCAGTGGCGTACAGCGCCAAAATGTCGTAATCAAAAAATAGCCGCCTGTCCTGTGGTAATAATACAGGTCATGATTTATTTATAATGTTCTTTTTAATGTCATTTCAGAAAATGGTTATTCTAATGTAGACGACCTGAAGGGCATCACTGGCTTTGAGCTAAAAACTGTTATACCGAACGTATTGCATAGAAAAAAAATCTCAAAAGCATTAATTCCCTGGCTAATTTTACATCAGCAAGAAATCGACGAAGAAATGCCACTGACTGCGGGTCTTCATCCTTCTCAAATCAGCACAATAATAATACCAGGAAAGATTTTATACTTAAGTGTTGTAGTTTTTGGATTAATATATATTTCATGATGAATATATTAACAGTTGTTTCATTTTGTTTTAATCCCAATGTATGTTTAATATGATATGTAGAAACTCATCAAGAGAACAGTAATATTGTGTAAGTATTTGGTGGGTTGCAGAATACGTTTAGTGGGTACTTTCATAACTCTTTCCTTATTTATTTGCAGGAAGGACATTCGAGTGAGTTTCTCCCTTGGAATATCTAAATTATCATCTTGTAACTGAAAAAAATGGAAGGTAATAGTTTCTCTCATATTTACTTTCATTTTTAGGTGGTAATTTCAAAAGTATTTGGAAGGCCCGACCCGTCGAATTATACATGCACATTGCACCTGCAACAGAGAGGAAAACCGAAGGGTAATAAATTTCCTGCGGTAGTTACTTTCTGAGGTGGTAATTCTAAATATTTGAAAGGCTTGTCCATTCGAACAGTTATTCATTGCAGTTGAAGGTTAGAATCAGGAATATTTTTGTTGCAAATGAATAATTCTGATGTTCACATGGATTACCTTCAAAATATTTAGGCTTATGGCCAACAATAGAACGTAATTACAGCAGGAATACCTTCCGTTTTTTCTTTCTGTATCAGATGGCGAATCCGGATTTTTTGATAAACAAATCCTCCCAAATATATGAAATTACTACCTAAAATAGAAGGTAATTATGGCAGCAAAAACTTACCGTCTGCTTTTTCCTTTCTGCCGCGAGAGAATAATTAAGATATTCGAAAGGAGTTATCACCTACAACAGGATGTAAAAACGGGAGGAAATTTTTTCCTACTGGAATTACCTTCTGCTTAGAAGGAATATCCTCGAATCGCCTTCCTAAATTGGGAGGAAAAGGCACAGATTTTCCTTCTGATACTAGGTGGGTATCAGAAGGAAATTCTGTATATATTGGAAGGTAAAACTAAAACAGTCAACTGAAATGGAAGACTATTCCTACTAAATGCACCTTCTCTTACGGTAGGAAATTTTAAAATTTAGACGGAAAATATGCGATTAACCTTCGCATTTAGAAGGCAGAACTAGGTAGGTATCAGAAGGAAATTCTGTACAAATTGGAAGGTAAAACTAAAACAGTCAACTGAAATGGAAGACTATTCCTACTATATGCACCTTCTCTTACGGTAGGATATTTTAAATTTTAGAAGGAAAATATGCGATTAACCTTCGTATTTAGAAGGCAGAATATTACACATTCCTTCCATATTAGAAGGTTTTTTTGGGATTTGGGAAGATTAACCTTCCGCAACAAAAGGTCCTAAAATGCTTCGGACGGAATATCCACCTATAAACAGAAGGTCCATGTTCAAATATTCCATAATTGCCTTCCATTTAGATAGGAATTAGAAGTAAAAGTGGTAGGAAAATGCAATTCCATCCAAATATATCATCTTTGTTGGTAGGATTTTTTGGAGGGTAATATGCCAAATAAGAAGGAATTAGAGGATATTACTTCTGCAAATTTTCCTTCCTTTTTGACAGTTCAGAAGGAAATATGGAAAGCAAAGTTACCTTCCGAATTTTACCTTCCTTTTTGACTCAGAAGGATATTGAGGAAGGAAATAATTTTGATAGGAAATAGGAAATCGGAAGATTAATTTGTATACGTATAACCTTTCGAAATGGAAGGTAAAGTTGGACGGAAAATATTTGGAAGGTAATTTTGGATGGAAAAAAAAGTTCAAAATATCCATTTAAATTAGATGGAAATTTTCCTTCTGAGTCAAAAGGGACGTATCTATCTTCCAATTTCAGAAGATTATTTCTCTCAGTGTATTCGCCGGCGTGCACAGTCGATTGGCTGACGCCGCACGATGTGCGAAACCGCCCAACTGCGCCAGAAGGACAGAATCTCTAGGGGGAAACTGACCCACCTGCCTACTTAGTGGAAGGGAAAAAATGAGGATGCTAATGGGCCTTGTTGCAGTTTGGCCACTAAGAACTATGTGAAGGGTCGACCAAACGCACGGTTCAACACACATCCGGCGGCCTTCACGCAGAGGCGCGAGCCCGGGTAGGACTCTGGCCTGCAGGTCAGCTTCCCCTAGGAGTCAACCTTCGGGCACTCCTGGACGGACTGGGCAACTGCTCTTGAAACGACCATTCGGCTACCCGATACGGGGTAAACAGCCGGGCAAGAGATGCCGTGGTCCGCGATAGATTGGCGTTGGCTTCTTATGGGCGAGTGGCGAACTAGACAGTGGATTGTTTTCGTCCTAAGTCTTCTACGCTCACCTCAAGGGAGATAGGTCAGTAATATCGTTAAAACATCCTGAGGTGACGGGTTCGCTCGTTGTAGTTGTCAGCTTTAGTAGGGGAAACATGACTCCTACCCAGGCTCGAACTTCTACGTGGAGGCTGGGATGGTGGCTGAACCGTGAGTTATGCCGACCCAAAAACAAGCGCGTTTTAGTGGCCCAATTGTACGGGGACCAGGGGAGGGAGAGGGAGGGAGGAGAGAGAGAGAGAGAGGAAGGTATAGGAGCGGACCGAACGCCCCGCGCGCACGCCGCCAGGTAGCCAGGTGCCTAAATTATTGAGAAATGTCTGATAATTAAATGACAGACAGACCCAATTGACATAATATGTCTGAGAATTTGATCCTCTACAGCTCTCGTAGTCGATGTTTTCATTTGGATAGCCGTTTGTGGGTCATGCATTTGCAAATGAGCATAACACACTTTTCAGATAAAATGGTAAAAAAGACAATTTTCGACTGCCTATTTTGGCCATACCGCTGAAACGAATGTATACTTAAAGTATGTCATTGGACGCGTAAGTTTAGGCTCTACAATTTTTATTTGCAAAATATTTAGTTAAGAAGGACCGTTCAGAATTTATAAGTAAAACACCAAAAAAAAATGCCACTATTTTTGGTTATTTAGCCATAGCGTCTAAAGCTCCTCTCAGAAACCGTCGCAAACTTACATTGCTATTATTTGGGACGCCCTTAGTAAAATAAAACCATTTCCAGCTTTGTCGGAATTAGTTCCAGGCACGACCCTTTTTTGGTCTAACTTGACTGGGCTGGGCTGGGACAAAGAATAATATATATTTTATATACTAATTTCTGAACTCTTTCGATGTAATATAAGCAAAATAATATCTTCTGTTACACTTGAATTTAAAAGCTCCAAAGAAAAAATAAATAAATGAGAAGTATTTGGAAGTTTCATCATTTATTTTTTACGACAGACTTTTTTTTCAAGAAAGTGCCTAACATCTGTACTGATGGACTAAACATTAACATGGAAGTGCTCGGGCTCCTGCGTGGGTTTCCTTCCATATACTGATCAGATAACATAGAGAGAAAAGGTTATAATTTATCCTAATACTTTAAATAGGATTCAAAAAGGCAGCAAATCGTTACAATAACAATAAAACCGCCATGGAATGCAATTTAAAAGCGATCTGTTGACTATTTGCCTTGATAACGAGGTAGGAGTGTCACATGATACCATTCAAGCGACAAAATCAACAATGATTGCATGAATTGAATTAAACGATCAGTTTGTTAATCCATCTAAATTGCTAATCAATAAACTATTCATTTTAAAGAATTCTATTAACCCTGGAAGGCTACCTGTAGCACTCTTTATTTTTGGGTTTTTATCAGTAGCCTCCGGTATAGTGACATCGTTGAAGTGGTTGAATCAATACAAGCAAATAAGCAGCTTTTGTTTTTTTTTTAATTGTTGAAAATGTGAAAATTTTGAAACATAGCATAAAAAGAGTTGAGAACGTTGCGCCATCTAGCCGTAAGTAAAACATCGCAAATATTGTTCTTTCGCTATATTTTACCTATTGCTAGATGGTGCAGCGCGTTTAACGCTTGTTAAACTTTTGTTTATAAGTCAAGTGCACGGCCCGGTGGCATAGTGGTTAGGTCGCCTGATCTTACATTGTAAGGTCCCGGGTTCGATTCCCGGCTGGGTCACCATTTTCCGTTGGGATCAAATTAACGGAATTGCATTTTCAATTCTATCGATCGAATGCAATGGCACACACTTACACACATGCTACACGCACACATACATACCTATAACACGTCATAGTAGGGTTGGTTGTAAGATTGTCATATGATAATAAACCCGCCCATTGTGACATTTCACAATAAACAGTATAAACAAACAAACAAACAAGTATTTTTAATTTACCAAATAAAAAAAATATATGTTTTTTTATTAAAAGTTGCTTATTTGCTCGTACTGATTCACCCACTTTAAGGATGTCACCAATTAAAAAATCCCTGTAGATTTAATGACGTACTATGTATCACTTTGACAAAATATATTTTACGTGTGCTAATTCTAATGTCTCCGGTTCTGAAAGAAGTAAGTACACGAAGATAAAAGGGTTTTTGAGACAGTATTTGAGTGTGCTATGTAAGGTTATTTGTAAAATCTACAGATGCAGTTGTTTTAAAAGTTTTATTGCCTGTCGAGGACCCTTCGGCTACGTAACGACCAAATATGGTTGCACATCAGAACACCGTTGACTACGTAGCGACCAATATTGGCGGCTTGCTCCCGAAGCGCACAGTAATATTATTTTCTAATTCGAACGCATCCTAAAAGCCATACCAAATATCTCATTATTACCATAGATACATAGACGGATATTTCGCGGATATTTCTGGTAAAATTCTATTTTCAAACATCATCATTTTTTTACGAAATAATCAAAATTTTTATTGGCTTTTATGAGCTAATATCTAAACATTTTTGTATGTAAATAAACAAAACGAATTATTACCTTTGATAGAGAATCTAATAAAGATTACGATAGTATTAACAATTTCTAAATAGGGTTCCGTATTTTTCCATAACACAAGTATAAGTTAGAAATGCCGAGTTTTTTTCACTTTTTCGACTTTCTCATATTTATTCATAATTATCTGATTGTTTTACAAAATGAGATTTCAATATTCTATATACGAAATGTCAATGCGATCATTGCACATCATTGCATTTTTATGATTGCTATAGTAGTTCCATAGTTATAGTACTTTTTGTCGAGCGCGGCGATATTGCAAGAAATTCCAATAAATTGCCGCGGTCTGCCATAAAATTATGCAGCTACTTGAAGAGAATGCGTAATTTTGTACCCACTTGCGACGGTGATTGTAACACTTTGCCTGTCATACCAAAGCTTATTACAAGTGTAACATTTAATTCTATAGCAGCTAAGCTGAAATGCGTGGCTGAAAAAAGCAGTGTTAAAATTGAAAAATATTTTATTCAATAATTACACATTTTTTAGTAAAGTGGGTACATCATTTACTTCGTTTTATATAAATATCTTGCTAATTAATGTGTTTTCTTGCCCTTTCCTGAAACTTTTCAATCTACCCTCGTATTTAGTGTATGGGTGGCAGGTAAGATTTTCCGCCTGGGCAGTTGTCGTTCCTTCGTTTTACGTTGGGGTGTTCCGAATGTTTAATGTTTTCATGTGATTTCGTTTTAACTTTCTGGCTGTGATACTGGTCTTGATTGATTTATGATTGGATTTTAATTGAACTATTGATTCAAATGACTTCTTCGACGTGCCAGTTCTAAACTGCAGCAACTCGAAATCTTCTGTTGCAAGATAATTGAGTTTAAAGTTTTAAAATGGAACTGCTAATCGAATATTAATAGTAACTTTACATAATTATTAATAATTATTGTAATATGTATACTCTTTTATATGCTTGATATTACCTGTTCCCAACAATGACACTCCGAAATGTTGCTTTTTAGAACATTTATGGATAGAAGTAGCCCACTATGGCAAAGTGCAGTATCTGCTTGTAGACACCGAAATATTTAATTTTTCGAGATGTCAGTGTTTGGAACTTGTAGATAAGGTAAAATTTAGCAATTTTGCATACTTAACTCAAAACTGATGTTTTTTGAGTTGTTGCAGTTTAGAACTGGGGCGTCGTTATAATAAACCCTATTTACATAATAAATGCTATTTAACAAGATTTAATAACTAGTTTATTTTACAAAATCATCCAGATATACAAGACTTCGGATTTTTTATATTATTACTTCTTTAAAAACGCACAATTAACTATAAAATCGAAGACTATCGCGGTTGTTTGACATTATAAATAGGATAGAAAACGAATTTACCGCGTGAAATTTGTAGGACCCGACGTTTCGGTGACGTTGCAGACGTTGATCCGGGAAGCCATTGAAATAAGAAGAACTCCGAACTTCAATAGAGATGACGGCTACAAACTCTCTTCTACGTGGAACCCTCTTCTTAAAATGTTCCCGCCGCCGAACGCCGAACGCAAAGACGTAAAACAGGATACAGTGAGTGTTGTGTGCAAGACGGATTTTAAAAATTCCCGCGCTCCGAGCCCGGCCCCCCACCACCGTTATAACCTACGCAGTGGCGGCAGCGGTTTGCGGCCTACCCGCAAAACAACGGACTGACAGCTCTTCAGTCTACCCTAGACAACGGCGGCTGCAACGGCACAATTAACTGTTATACATCCCTAGTTTTTATTTTTTACACTCTGGGTACACCTTTCATACGAAATCTATTCTACTTAGGTCAATCAGCAGAAATAAGTTGTGCATCTGCAATGATATGAATCCAGACATAGATGGTATAAATAGCGGTTCAAAAGAGCCGCGCCCTATCACGATTTCGTTGAAATCAATGAAGCAAGCGTAATTTTATGAATTAATTGACCGTCCGATCACTTTAACAACATTAGTTCAGTACTTTCCGCGTAGCTACTTTTAGAACTGTATTGACACCGTATCTGAAACAAATACGCTGTGTTTATTTCTTATAATTGTAGAAGTACATGGGACCTGACCTATGTCAAGTTTGCTGACAATAAAATATTTCCCGAGATAAAAGATTTATTTATATATAATAATGATATAAATCAGTCAAGAGGGACAAGTTCATAATAATATAATAGAAACTCTCAATGTATCACTAACTAACTCTCTGAAAGTTACCAAGGTTATCAACGGTCTAAAAATGCAATAATCGCTAGTAAAGACGGCATATCACAGAAATTGTTTAAGGATACCAAAGTAATAAGCCCAACCCACAGCGTAATAAGCCCACAGCGTAAATGCAAGTTTTAAAAGTTATTACCGTGTTGTTATTACGGTTTTATACAAAATATCGATGTTTTCATCGTAATAAATAACAAGGAATTTTATTGAAACTCCGCCACTCGCTTATACAGCATGAGATTTTAATTAGTGGCATCCTTGAAATGGAAAACGGGAAGAATACGTGCGGTTAAAGTCGGACACACGAATAATGTTGAAACTACAGTATACTGTTATTTCCGTATTAACAGTAATGAAAATGTATATACATACAGGCTTTTTTTTATTAGTTACATCCTTGAAGTGGGTGAATCAGCACGAGTAAATAAGCAACTTTTAATAACAAATTGTTAAAACAAATAATAAAATAAAAATATTTTTAAATTACATTTTTTCCAAATGACTTACAACAGCTTGAGAACCGATCAGGTGTTTATTTGACGTTGTTAATGGAGCGAGGTCGTTGGACTCGGCGGCATTGAAGGGCGTTTAACAACACATTAGTCGCGAGGCAAGGCCACAGAAGGCGCTGTGCTGTTACTTCTCAACAGATATATTTGGAATATTTAAGACATTTACCACCACGTATTGAATCCTTTTCACGGAGTACACATTTCAAATAAAACGGCCTCAAATGTACCTAATAGTTTAAAGACAGCTTTTTATGTTATTTTACTATTGCCATCTATTGTTTATGCACGCGACTATTGTGATCTGTAATTGTAAGCTCACTGAAAGCATTCGAACCGCTAGATGGCAATCTGTGTTTTTTTCTATGTTGATTTTATCCAAATTACTGTATTATAATGAAGTATTAGGTAGATTTTAGGCTCTGTTTTATTTGTAATGTCAATTCCATTTTAAATATGGTTCAATAAGTCGTAGCAAATGTCTCAAATATTCCAAATATATCTGTTCAGAAACAATAGCGCACCGCCATCTGTAGCCTTGCCTCGCGCCTATTATGTAGTTGAACGCCCTTCAAGGACGCCGACCTGGACGACCTCGCGCCAATGACAATGTCAAATAAACAGCTGATCGGTCCTCAAAGTTTTTAAAATCATTTGGAATAAAATTTAATTTTAATATAATTTTATTATATTACCTATTGGTTTCAACAATTTGTTATCAAAAGTTGCTTATTTGCTCGTACTAATTCACCCACTTTAAGGATGTCACTAATTTTTTTTAAAAACAGTCTATATGTATCAAAATTTTCCTTGCTGTTAATACGGAAATAACAGTATACTGTAGTTTCAATATGATTCATGTGTCCGACTATAACCGTACGTATGCATCTACATGCTGTCATGCTAGAAGCGAGATTCCAAGGTCGCGACATAATGAAATAACATTATGTTTTAACATTGCGAAACAGTTATAAACGTCAAGTCAACACCGTTACGCGTCATGTTGTCATACGTATGGACCACAGTCCGAGTTAAATACGTAATTCTTGTTGAAACATGCGTATTTCCGTGTAGTACATCGTTATATGTTTCTCAGTGTAACTTCACTCTTTCTCTTTCTCTAGCTATCTCCATCTCCCTCCGCTTTCAATATTTTTCTCTTTTTCCCTTCTCTCTTTTTTATTGCACATACATTTCGTATCCAATTGGCGAATTTACCGCTATTGGATGTGTCTCAATATACTATATATTATATATTAAGGGATTCTATATCTCTCTTTTCACCGACCTTCAGGTTAAACGTCTCAACTAATTGACTTGAAATTCAAAACAGACTCCCGAGGGGTCAAATGAACGGCGTAATTCATAAAAAGTAAAAAAAAAGTTTTCAGATAAAAAAAAGTACAAACAACAAACGAATATCAAAACTATTATATTGATATGTGAGAACTGCGGGCACGGAGTAAACCACGAAATTTGAAACATAAAGGGCTCTCTAGACGATCAAGCATGCATGATCGTAAACCGCAGGAAAAATGCAATTTTTTTTTTTATATTTACGAAAAATGCCTAATTGTGTAGTTTTATACCAGGGAGTCAATCATTCGTCAATCAATTACGTCGAATTAACGTGACTCTCTGGTATAAACTACAAACGTAGGCTTTTGATGGTAAATATTACAAAAATATATTTGCATATTTCCTGCGGTTGACGATCCCCTCCCTGCCTGCGACGCGTCGCAGCTTTTCAGCTTTCAGCTTTTCGACTGTTCAGCTTTTCAAGCATGCTTGATCTTCTACGAGAGGCCCTAAGGCTCCTGATAGGTCAGGTAAACGCTGTAATTTATAAAAAAATAATTAAAACACAGTTTAAAAAGTGCGTTGATCCTTGTGCATAATCCTTGTAATCATATAATTGTTTTGATATAAATTAAAGAGGATTCGGCTCGGTTCGGTTTCGAGTAGTCACCATAGTGAAGCTGGCGTCCCCTGACTACTCGCTGAGTAATCCATTCAAATATAGCCAGAAGTTTACAAATATGCCTGTAAGCATGCCAAACAGCAGCTGCCAATTTCAAGAGAATACAGTACCGTGATGGCAAACGTCAACATTAAACCCGGTAGCGAAGGGGCTAAAGTAGTCCCGGTTTTCACCCACGGCCGCCGATATGTATGTAAAATTGTCGCAATTTTCACGACGCGATTTTCGCCCGCGGCGGGCGCGGAACCGCGCGTGTCGCGGTCACCCGATAGCTTGGCGGCCGTTGCCCACGCGCTCTGCGTTCGATTTGTGGGCAACGCAGTGCAGGCGCGCAGGTGTGGCTATTGACAATCTCAAATAACACCGCGACTTGCGATTTTCTCCCGGCAAGTTTACGGGCCAAACCGCAACCGCGGCGGCTACGTGACCACGCAAACATGCGATGTCGTGAGTTTTGAAACAAAAAAGTTGGCCCACAACCGCGGCGGGCACGAGTGAAAACCGCGCCGTGAGTTCTAAGGCTTATACCCATCGGCGTCGTCTTCGGTCAAGGACATTAGTTAGTTAGTCTTGGAAAACAAAATATGCCCCGCGTCCGTGTTAAGACGCATATGAAACGGAAAAAATAATATTAATTCAAGGAGAATCACTGAAAGAGTTGGCGATATGTGAATCAGTCACGCCATATATCTACAACAAATATATCTACGCCATACGTACGGAATATGGCCATATACCTGATAAATTAGATTTGTACTATGCATTAATTCCTAATACCGATTTTCTTTTTTTTAAATATACGGGCTGTTATTACAGCACGGGGTTTTTTTTCTGTGGGTGAATCAGTACAACGTAATAAGCAACTTTTGATATTTTTTTTAGGATTTTTTTTATTTTTTTTTATTTGAAAATTTGAAGAAGTTGACTTTTAAATAAAGGTTTGAGAAGCGTTTGAGCGTGCTGCGCCATCTAGCGGTAGGTAATAAGTCGTAAATAAACAATATCAGCGACATTTTACCAACCGCTAGATAGCGCATCGTGATCATAGCTTTTCATAATATTTAAAAATAAAATTTTTAAAACACAATTTAAAAAGAAAAAAAATTTTTTTTTTATAAAGTTTATTTTTTAGTTTCTTTCAATTTTTTTAATCAAAAGTTGCTTACTACGTTGTACTGATTCACCCAAAGAAAAAAAAGCCCGTGCTGTAATAACACCCGTATATCTAGACGCAACACTTATGCACGTTGACTATTTTACAAGAAATAAAAAAGACAACAGCTGCTGTTACAAAAAGTCAACTACTGTATTTATAATTATTATTATTACGGTTTTTAATGAAATATTTGTGGTTTATGTATTTATCCATATAAATACACATAATATATTTTCGGGATGTACTATAGTATCCGCAGTACAAACTGGCGACTGGGGCAATTAGAGACAGTTAACATAGGAATGGTACCATGTCGATAAAATATTTATCTATACTAATATTATAAAGAGGTAAAGTTTGTGATGTTGTAGGAAGTAATCTCTGGATCTACTGAACCCATTGTGAAAATTATTTTACCAATAGAAAGCCACATTATTTGTGAGTGTCATAAGTTATATATTAATCCGAAAAATTAAAAGACTTTTTCGTGGTAGTCAGATTTCCAAAGTAAGTCGGAGAATAAGCGGTCGAACAAAAACGTTTCTAACTAACGCTGCCTTAACGATGAGAGATATATGATTAAGTTCTAGAGAAAAGTTGTAGAGCTTGATAATGCCTACAAAAAAGTCAGCGACAGCATATGTCTAACTTTTATATTATATTAATTATGAATTCTTATCAAAATAAGTAAATTTATCGTCTCAAGTGTTTAAAACAAAAGACTTTTCCCCTTTTACTGCATAAATAATTAAAGACGACATAGGTATGGAACCGCGACCGTATCTTAATCTATACTTCTATACTAATATTATAAAGAAGTACAGTTTGTGACGTTGTAGGAAGTAATTTCTGGATCTACTGAACCGATTTTGACAATTCTTTTACCAATAGAAAGCCACATTATTTGTGAGTGTCATAGGCTATATATTAATCCAAAAAATGAAAAGACTTTTACCTGCTGAAATTAGATAGATAAATAAAATTCCTAGATTTAGCCACAAGCGGTGAGTAAATACCGTAATAGGTGGTAAGTAGCTAACCGGACTATTAATTGTGGTAACTGTAACAGTTCAATTTCGACATTTTATGACATTTTAACGACACTTTTGCCAAATTAGTTTTCGTCTACTATAATTATTGTGCGTATTATGTAGGTCATTAGGCATTATTGATAACAAAATATTCTGCTATAAAAGGCTTAATGTCAAAGAGCATAACTCCTTCGTTATACGAACTCTATTTGTGAATCTACATCATGATGGAAGATTTTTGCAAAACTAATTTGACCAAGTTTGTCATTCTCAACATTTATAAGTGGTTGCATAAGTTGAAAGAAGACCCTGATGTCATAAGGAAAATTGATTTTCAACAACCAAGAAAGTTGGCAGCATTAGTTTGTGGAGCGAACGAACGAACTCTAGATCGAATTCGGAATCGATTAAAAAATCTCCAGAACGAAGACCTGGCCAAAGCACATAATATAATTGACAACCATTGTCATGTTATTAATCTACAAGACGATAGTGACAGTGAAGACGAATATGAATAGCTTGCTGACTTTCTTTGTTTAGTTTTAATTTTTTTTGTATAACTATTATTTTATTATCAACTATTATAAATTTGATACTTTTATATTTTTATTTTAATAATTCAATATCAGTATTTATATTTTTAACTTATTTAATATTTATTGTAATGAAACAATACTGAAATATAAATAGGACAGAAAACGAATTTACCACGTGAAATTTGTAGGACATGACGTTTCGGTGAAGTTGTAGCCGCCGTTGGGACAACGGCGGCTGCAACGTCACCGAAACGTCGGGTCCTACAAATTTCACGCGGTAAATTCGTTTTCTATCCTATTTATAATGTCAAACCACCGCGATAGTCTTCGATTTTATAATACTGAAATAATATTTATTTCCTTCGTTTCATTACTTTATCGACATTCCTTTTGAATGCGTAAAACTACCTACACTACGGTTACAGGTATCGCTCCATAAGGCCGTGCAAGAACGAAAGAGATAGCACGATTTCGATGATAAATTACCTGACTCGCCACTTTCTAATGCGGATAGTATAAGCCATACCTTTCATTTGACACTAAACACCATATATTTATGTTAATTTATTGACATTTGGAGATTTGGACATTTAGACAACTACTACCTCGTTATTTGGACAGTTAAGGTACCCTAGGACACTCGGGATGACAACACGATTCTAACAATACCACATACTTCTAAATCGGGTTGACCGTTTAAAAGTTATGGTGGAAAAAAGAAACGGAAAACATACATAGATGAACCGTGAATACATTACTTCTTTTTTGTTGAGCAGTCGTGTAAAAATCAAATAAATGTGTGCGTTCTTAGGTAATACAGGGTTAGTTTTTTTTAATGAACGTTTTTTCAACTTTATTACTTTTTTTTGTTTAGTTTCATCGTTTTCTTTAGTTTTTATCCAGTGGGTGATTTTATACATAAAACTATTCCCGAAAACTACAACAAAAAAAACTAAAATTACATTAAAACCTGACATTACTTTTTTTTTCATTGTGACGTAATTTTAAAAATTTCGTGTCTTGTGAAAATTTTCGCTGCATGCTTTTTTCGATTTAGTGCAATTTGATAACTCAGCAGAGCCTCGCTCAGTTTCAAACTGCTTTTTGCGATGAATCATCAAGCAAGACGACAATTTATAGCTGGTTTGCAGAATTCAAACACGGTCGTGTAATTGCAAAAAGCAACAAAAACATCGATGCTGTGCACCGTGTGATCGAAACAGACAGGCATGTGACCTACCTTGACATTCGGCCATACTTAGGCTTAGGCGTAAGTCAGGTACAATCAATCCTACACAAATATTTCGCTGAGCTAGAGGTGGATCCCTAATTTTGGACCTCAAAATTTAACAGACTAAAAAACGGGACGCGCCACTTGGTGCTATTGCACCCCTTCGTTGAATCTGCCAAGCATGGTATTCCATGCTCGCCAGATTCCACGGAGCAGCGTAAATTTGTCGTGGAGCATAAATAGCAGGTGACGAAAAATGGGTTTACTAACAGTGTTAGGTCAATCGATTGAATATTTTAATCGACTAATCAATCACGATTGATCCAGTCACGATTGATTTAGTCGAGACTAACGTTAATCACGATTGAATTAATCGCGACTAAATCAATTAGTCGTTAATCGGCAATCGTCAATCCCGACTAACTTGCTCTTTAGATGCCACCCGACAATTCATTCTCGTCCGTCGGTCGTCGGCCGACTGACCGATCGACCGACCGACCGACCAAACATCCGGCCGATTAACGGACTGAGCCTCTGACCTGAAGTTGACCGCTGTCGAGGATATCAATCGTAAACGTTTAATCGAAAATCGTGACTAACGATTGAAAATAATAAATCGTTAGTCACCGATTGACGATTAAACGAATCAATCGTTAGTCGTCAATCGCGATTAACGTATTCAATCGTCAATCATGGTCGACTAAATTATGCCCAACACTGTTTACAACTACGACCGCGAAACAAAACCGCAATCGACCATTTAGGTCTTTCAAGATGAGCCGAGCCCAACCAAAGGAGAGCGCGTTCAAAAAGCCAAGAAGCGGATGACCGCTTCTTTTTTAGGAAAACTGCAAAAATGTATACTGTTACTTTGGAGAATCATCATACCCTGGATGCTATTTGGTACACGACCATTTACATACCGGGAGTTATTGACCTATAAACGCAGCACAATCTTGCACTATAACAATGCCCGCTCTAACATTGGCCATAGACATACAAACGAATTTTTGAAAGCGAAAAACATAAACTTGTTAGCCAGAATACTAACATTAATTAGGAAGCCGCCATTCATGGAAAATAAAAACAGAAAAAATACAATTTCCCTATAACCATCACAGGGAGTGTCCTCAAAGACAACACGCCATCGTCGAACAAAATTTTATCTTATCAGTCATATCATATACTCGTATAAATATTCTTCCGTGCCAATTTTCGAGTTCATGGGACGTTAAAACATACCATTGTTAATCCGCTAAAATTTCAATCCAAAATTTCTCACGATAATAGGTACTTACTTACATTCCTTTTTTAAACATTTTATAAAACATTCCATAAACTGTCATTAATTTCGCCAGTACAATCGTAGCATTTTTTTCTTATCAAGCATCTCAAAAATTACAACGCTAACATTTGCTGAGTGATTAGGTAGTTCGTTACGTTACGATCCGGTTTAATAGGTGACATTACTAAAACCAGATTTCAT
Organism: Micropterix aruncella; assembly: GCA_944548615.1. Lineage (NCBI taxonomy): Eukaryota > Metazoa > Arthropoda > Insecta > Lepidoptera > Micropterigidae > Micropterix > Micropterix aruncella. The sequence goes on along the minus strand of OX155964.1, from coordinate 27,590,450 downwards.
TCAATAAAATAAAATATAGCAGTAATACACCGGGGCCTCAGCTTTCGGTTTTAAATATCGGAGGAGTCCATAATTCATTACGGTATCGGTGCAGCGATGACGATAACATGATCACAACTCAATTAATTTTCTACTGTCAAGCGCGTTAGCGTTATATTTTTTTCCTGTTATATGTTTACTTTGTAAAATAAAAAAATGTTTACATCTCATCAAAAAACTGTTAACTGTAGACATTTTTAAAGACTTGGGCCTTTAAGCCAGATAATAAATTACATAACAGTGGGTCAATGTTAGAATCTCTCTTTCTTCAACGCGCGCAAACTGAAAGGTACAACCGCCCGTAGGCTATCGTTTTCATGAAATTATCAATTTCAAAGGTAAAGAAAATAGTAAAATCAGCGTGGGGGGGGGGGAGGGGGCGGTAGCGCGCAGAGGGGCGGGGTCTATCTGCTTAGCCGGGAAAGGCTTAGTGACAACCGATTTTTTTAAACTTTTAGTTTGGAATGTTTGATTGAGTAAATGGGCCTCAACCTTAGGTCTTATTCTTAAAACACGCTTCGAGTTGATGATGCGAAAATATATGAACCACTAATTAGATATCCCAAAAAATATTCAGCACAAAACTGAATTCACATCTTCTTTAGTATATGCTGATATTTTTTTTACAAAACCTCTTGTATTTTCTTAGTCTAGACGTCGCAATAAGTAAATTTTTTCCATTGAATAAATCATACTATTTTCCTTCAAAATGGCTCAACATAAATAATATTACAATTTTATAAAAGGGAAGCGTAGACCGAAAAAAATAAAAAATAAATGAGTATAAAATCATTTTTTTCCAAATATTCAAAGTTTCTGAAATTATGCCTAAATCTCAGCCTCACTTCTAAGAACTTTTTAGTTTATAAAGCTTACTTATTAATTAATTTAAGCTTACTTATTTACACATTCCAAACTAAAAGATTTTTAAAAAAATCATAAATATTACTCATATTTGTTTACTATCGAATATGATATATATTGTTTCCTATTGTATGTTAATTTTAAAAAATTTAAAAAAATACAACTCATCAGAAAAACGTTAAGCGTAAAATGTTGAATTCTGGAGCCAAGAAGTGTGTAAAACCGAAAGAAAGTAAATCGATATGGCACATCAGTTGTTTTCACACAGCATTAATTGATTAATTAAATGATAACCGTGTTTTACCTAACTCATAATTAGCCTAACTTGTGCCCCTAATTCTCATTATCAATACGACTCTTTTTCCAATCTGACTAATTAATACTACTTAAGATTAGTGCTTATAGGCGCAGGCGATAAACAAAGTGAGTCATTTTCAACGAATCTCCGATTTAATTTCGTTGGAATTTCATTGGATTCTTATAATTCCGTATTCGTCTTATCTACTAAAACTTTATTTACCAATGTTTGTTAGTATGTATGTTTGTTTAGGTCAAATCTTACAAGCTGAATTAGAACACTTGTTGCCATTTGAAATTACACTAGTAGAAATTTTACATGTTAGTTCAGTTCCGTTGACAATGCATTTTTATGGTTAGCATGACCTAATTCTACAACTAGGGTTGTCGACTACAGCGGCGAGCCCGTCACCTCAGGAAGTTTTAACTATTAGTCGTTATATCTCCCTTATGTTTGTTTAGGTCAAATCTTACAAGCTGAATTAGAACACTTGTTGTCATTTGAAATTACACTAGTAATAATTTTACATATTAGTTCAGTTCCGTTGACAATGCATTTTTATGGTTAGCATGAACTAATTCTACAATTAGGGTTGTCGACTACAGCGGGCGAGTCCGTCACCTCAGGAAGTTTTAACAATTAGTCGTTCTACCTCCCTGGAGTGAGCGCAGAAGACTTGAGGACAAAACGGTCCACCATCTAGCTACGCCACAAGTCCGTAAGAGGCCAACGCCTTAACCGAGAGATAGCCAGGAGTGTTACCCGGCGGGCCTACACTTACGCCCTTACTTCCAATTGTGACCAGATTACTCCAGCCTCTCGATCGGTTACGAGTTCGAGGTCGCTTGCGCGGTCCTCTCCCTTACGAAGCGGTGAAACGGTGTTTACCGAATCTATCGCGGACCACAGCGTCCTTTGCCCGGCTGTTCACCCAGGATCGGGTAGCCGATGGTCGTTTCAAGAGTAGTCGCCGTAAGGTCCGCAACCACCCCCGCTCTATAGGAAACAGTACTGCTTCCAGACTCCCCCGACTGTTAGTCAGAGTGCACAGTCGATTGGCTTATGCCGCACGGTGCGCAGACCGTCCAGGAGCGCCAGAAGGTTGATTCCCAGGGGAAACTAACCATAAGGCCAGAGTCCTACCCAGGCTCGCACTTCATGCGTGGAGGCCGTCGGATAGGTGTTGATCCGTGAGTGTGACCAACCCTGAACAGAATGGGTCTTCGTGGCCAACTCAGCAAGGGCCCATTAACTCCCTAACCTAATTCTACACCCAGGATCAGCTCCCGACGAGGGGACTCCTCAACGGTTAACAGCAAAGAAACGAAATTCTCTATACGCATTCAATTATAATAGCCCGCTCTAAGTTAAACTACGACTTGGCTGCTGCAACCAGGATTGGCTCGGGACAGAGCATTTTAATAAAAGCTTGTTTTTAAAAATGTGTTGTTTTTAAAAATGTTTTGTTGCTTTTAAAAAAATGTTTTTAAAAGCTTTAAAAAAATGTTTTTAAAAGCTTGTTTTTAAAAATGTAAAACTTATTCTCCATCTGGATTTACCTAAATTTGGTGTGCTGAATTCACTGATAAAATCAGTTTTTCTCTATCACGACATATTTCCTAGATACACAGGAAAATCAAAAACAGTACTGGCGAACATTGGCAGAATTAAAACAATTAAATCGGTCGTGTCACCCCAAGACTTTCCCGGAAAGTAGTCAAGGTCTGATGTCATCTGAATATTATTTTCACAAATAAAACCAATGAGCGCCGTCTCTCGGCCGGCGGATGAACCCAGTTGGGTTCCAATGCAACGGCGCGGTTCGTTCTCGGCTAAGGGCGGGTTCGATCCGAGCGCCAACAGATGGCGTATGTCGGATGGCGGAGTGCGCGGCAAAGGGCGGCGGCGGCCCCTGCACCCGTCGGGACGGGACCGGCTCCCGGGCCCTGACACTGCGGACGCACCAAAAAGCACATCACCGACGAACGACGCCATCGCAATATTCTTATTAGTAGTCCAACAAATGTACCCTCTTTCAGCTTTGCTTCACTCGATGTGGGATTTTTTATACGACTGCCCAACAAAAAAGAAGAGCAATGTGTTCAGGGTTCATTTATGTATGTTTTCCGTTTCTTTATTCCACCATAACTTCTAAACGCTCGAACCAATTTAGAAGTATGTGGTATTGTTGAAATCGTTATGTCATCCCAAGTGTCATACGGTACCTACCTTAACTGTCTAAATATCAATTAAGTATGATACCGTGCGAATTAATTGGAACAAATAGTATTTTTCCTCGAAAACTGCTTGATTGGATATAAACATACAAAAATAGTACTGGTAGGTAGTGATATTGTTAGTTTTAATATAGAATGTGTCCGGTACTTGAATGGCCCGGAAACTCCCCCGACTCGATCGAAAACCTCTGGGTCATTTGCAAAAAATGGTTCTCCAAGATGGATTGTACAACGAAAACCAAGATGATCAGTGCAGTAATTCAAGCCTGGTTTCACGATGATGAAGGGAATGGAAGCTGTCAAAACCTGGTAAATTATATGCCTACAAGAGTGAAAGGTGTTATCATCGCAAAAGGAGGAAACATTCTATATTAAAACTATCAATCTATAAGTACCAGTACTGTATTTTTATGTATATGTCCAATAAAGCACTTTTCGAAGAAAAATACTCTTTGTAAATTTCCAAATGTCAATAAATTAACACAAATACATCGTGTTTAGTGCCAAATGAAAGGTCTGATTAAGTTCATTCCGGAAATATGCATATTTCATTAAAAAACCGTAATAAAAATAATTATAAATACAATAGCTCACTTTCTGTACCGGCAATTGTGTTTTTAAGCTATTGCATAGCTTTTATCGCGGGCCTAGTAGGCCAGAGCGGCGACCGAATGAAGAAATTTCTTAACGAAAATTAATGATTTTAAACTGATAATTACGTCTAAACGAGTAGTGCTTACGATTCGAAAAAAATATATGTTAAACAAGAACATTTTCCTAATATTCTTAGCTTTGAATATTTGAGATTTTGTTTATATTACATAGTGTAATTAATTCGTGAAATTAGGTCTAACCGAACACAAAAGCGACTACTACGCAAATACTATCTGGCGTATTATTATGAAATCTGCACCATTTTAAAGATAATTCAATTATCTATCTTTTTACCTACGATTTTTTTCGAATAATCCGTTTTTTTGCTTTATTGAATAAAAAAATCGTGCGCGGCGCTCTATCGGAAGACGTTTAAATTTTTCCGAATCATTTGCTTCCGCAGCCGCAAATGATTCGGAATAATTTCAACGTTTTCCGATAGAGCGCAGTTATCTGATATCAGAAGAAAATATAATTATAATTGCATAAGTTGTTGAAAATGCTATGCAATAGCTTTACCGCGGCAGTCCCCGAGTGCCACACGTATTATTTTTTTTATTCCTATTTATATTTTTTCTTGTTCTTTCAAATGATCAAAGGTCTCATCAACTTTATCCAGTGCTTTTATAAAGTTCTTCATGAGACCCAAATTGACATGAAACGAAGGCATGAAACCAATGGATATCACATTTTTCTTTCCACATACCTATGCTTCGTGTTAAAACATTTTCAAAGGTAGATTCGGATCACGCCAAAATAAGTACTAATTGATATATCACATCCCAGACGCCGAATGGCTGTTGACTAGTGTTATTTGTAGTAAGTAAATAGTTCTTCGTCACCTTGACCTTTTCGTAAAAATGGGTCGATTGTTCGGAAATTCAGTATATTTGTGAATATTGAAATTGTTCAGCGGAGAACTCATCTGACTGCCTGCCACTTTCGATTCTTTTTCTTGAGCCGGGTCCGCTGAAATATTGTTTTGCTAATGTGTTAGTAAAATATGTTTAGCAAACAGGGCATCCACTGCGATTTTCGAGTATAGAATATTTTTGTTAGCAACTTATCTATTTAAAATGAGTTCCGATTAGTTTATTTTCGTCGGATGTAGCGTCCCAAATATAGCTGGATATAGCGTCCTTTCCCGTATCAATTGTATAAAATAAAGTATTTTCTTCATTCCAATTCATTAAAACGATACACAATATCAAAAAGATTTGACGAGATGTGTCTCTGGCGAGCACAAATACGAAATGAATGATATTGTCCCCCCGGTCCCCTGCAGGCGAGCGCGGGGAAAGTTATCCATTCGACTCGGCAAACAAAAACAGCGAACAAAACGGTTAGGCCACGCCCCAAAATAACATGACCTTGGTTATTATGTTAGCAAAACACAATAACATGGCGCAGATGACCCGGTTTTGCGGTAGGCTTCTACAGTCTAGGGCGTCTAGGGTGTTTAATTATTTTTCTTTATTGATGATAACACAGCAAAGTTTAAACACTACGAGAGATGTCAATGACTACGAGTGTGTTAGGTACGGTCGGCCATTTTTTATAAGGGCTGATTCTGCTCATCAAACTAAACAAGAAAAGTGGTTTCTAATGGTTCAGTGCGGCTTGGGTGGTGTGGCCTTCTTTGTGTTTCCTTGGTTGGCTGAACTCCCGGTTCCACCCCCCATCCGGTAGCCTACTCGAAGAGGGACTTAGCCCGGAAGAGCCGCTGTGAACTCGTCCTGTAGCCTGCAGTCGGAGGCGGTTAGGATGACCTGCAGTCGGAGACGGTTTGCGTACTCGGCGGTGTCAGCCACGCTTACGCGATCCGGAGAATAACCGGGGGAGTCTGGAAACGTATGTTTCCTAAAGAGCGAGGGTAGCTGTTGACCTGGCGTCAGCTATCCTTAGAAACGAGCCTATGGCCACCCGATCCCGAGTGAAGTTGACGTGCAAAGGGCGCCACGGATCAAGGATAAATTCAATATGAATTACCGCTAACGTCAGATAGAGCACAGAGACCTCAAATCCGTGACCAGACTGGAGGATGGATAATCCTGTCCAAATCTGGTAATAAGGGTCACGCTTACGCAATTCGCCGGATAACCGGAGGAATCTAGAAACGAATGTTTCCTAAAGAGCAAGGGTAGCTGTTGACATGGCGTCACGTATCTTTAGAAACGATCCGATGGAAACCCGATCCCGAGTGATCTTGAACTAAAAAGGTTGTTTTCTAGGTAGCTACCGCAAATCAAAAGTTATAGAAGGTATACATACAGTCAGTTTTTCATGTAGACTAATCTCCGCCAAAGAAAACCCCTTGATGTGAAAAATAAAACTATAAAAAAAAACCAAAATTCATCACAGTGGGTGACCATATTTTTACAATTGGGACTGTGAATTTTGGTACTAATTCTCACTTTTATTTTAGTGATTTTAGTAAAATAATAAATTAAGTTTAGCTATCAATATTATAAAAAACGGATCTTACCGCGCAAAATATTGAAATTATCAACTATCTTTGGACTCTGTGTTATCTTTGGAGGAGTAATTCTGCTTTTACGGAATGACTCCTTGAAAACAAGTAAATATATTAAAAGGAATAAAAAACACGACTGCCGTTACCAAAAGTGAACTACTATATTTATAATTATTTTTGTTACGATTTTTTATGAAATATTTGTGGTTTATGCATTTATCCATATAGATAAATATATATTTTCGGAATTTACTCAATCAGGCCTTTCATTTGATACTAAACACGATATATTTATGTTAATTTATTGATTTGGAGATTTGGACATTTAGACAACTATTTACTTGATATTTGGATAGTTAAGGTACCCTATGACACTCGGGATAATATAACGTTATGGTGGAATAAAGAAACGGAAAACATACATAGATGAATCCTGAGCACATAACACACATTTTTTGTTGGGCAGTTGTGTAAAAATTCCGACCGTCCCAAACACCACATATATTGCGCTAATGTTCCATAGCCATTAGCTAAATAAGTCAATAAAACTTTGGTGCCCACGGGCCACTAGTGGCATCGTGCTGCGGCTTGGCCACCGCTGGTAGGCGGTGGTAGCTCTGGCCACGGGCCAAGAGACGCCCAGTGCCGGTCACAGTCAAGGCGCGATGGCCGGCTGTCTAATAAAATATAATATCAAAGCGTTCTGTGGCATGTTTGTGCAGCGCTTATCCTAACAAATATTCCCATGAATTCCCATTCCTCCCATCGCCCTCTTCCCTAAAATCCTTGCTTTTTCATAAGCTTTCTGCTGCCTCTCTAGACATTAAAGAAGATCTAGCCAACAGGGTTGAAAGGCTGAAAAACGTATGCATTCGCTTTATTTATGACCTAAGAAAGTATGACCATATTAAGGAGCACAAAGAGTAACTTGGGAATGTGGTTTTTTTTATTTAACGTTGTTTGTTGTTTTATATACACTTGACATGAGCAAGAAGAACCATATAACCACTATCGGTCTCCTCACTGGACACACGACCGTTAGAGCACATCTATTCAACCTTGGCTTGACCGAGAGCAAGGACTGCCGAATATGTGACGAAGAGAACCAGCATACATATCGTTAGTCGCTGCCCAGACCTCGCAGCAAAAAGACAAAGTTTACTGGGACGATCCTTTCTCAAACCCAGCGATCTGCACAAAGTGAAGGCTAGTAATCTGTTTGCGGGCTACTAGCAGACCATTGACGCAACCACAAAGTGAGTAGTTACAAAATATCTTATAGATCCAGGCGAAATAAAGGGCTGGAAACAAGCCCCCCACTCCGTTTACTACTACTACTACTACTACTATATCGAATCTGCTGTTTGCATAGACGAGAAGTTTACGCCATTTTGCGTTGCGTTTGCGTTTTACGCCATTTTTTGATAAAATTAATAGAAAGTCAGCAGAAAGTATTGCAGTTTAGCTTCAGCTTAGAAATATTTTAAAATGCCAATTAGTACTGAAATTGCATGGTAGTCCTAATGCGATGGTCACACACTGTAGGTAGGAAACATACTTATGTATTTTTAAAGTATTTTATTGTATTTTTAAAGTATATGTATTTTTAAAGTATACATAGTTGATATATACTTAAGACCTTCAGCTGCAAAATAGTAAAGAGCAGTGCCCAAAAACTTCGACAATCGTTGGTAATGTCTTTGTATAAGATGTATTCATAAGATTTAAGTACGATTAAAATTCTTACCTCAAAGCTTCCGTACTTTTTACGCCACCAGTCTCGGATGTCTTTGCACCAATGGAAGCAACAGGCGTCCATGACGAGGGCAGTCACGACGATCGCCGCCGACACCACACTAATGACGGCGGCGAGTATCCATGACACCCCAGGTCCTGAGAAAAAGACAACACAAAATGTTTACAGATGAAATAGCAAATCAGACAGATACCCCCACTACACTGAGAGAAATATCCTGACTTACCTTCTGATTTTGTCCTTCCAAAAGCGTTTCCTTTCAAAAAGAAGGACTTTTCCTTCCTTGTTTACCGTCCGAATTGGAAAACTGCAAAATTCCTTCCAATATTTGGAAGGAATATTTTTTTTCCATCTAATACAGAATGAAATAAGGGAAGGAAATTATTTGGAAGGATTATACCAAGTAGGAATCACCTTCTAGTAAAATATTCCCACCAAAATAGGACGGAACAATATTTTTCCTTCCACATTAATCCTTTTAAAACGGTAAGAATTTTTTAGTGGGATAAATAACACCACTTTTCCATCTAAAATGGAAGAATTCGCTAATTGTAACCTTCCATATTAGAGGTATTTTATTTGGACGGAATATCGCGATGAAAATCCTTTCAAATTAGACGATAATATCCTTCCAAATTGATTGTAACTGTTTGGTAAGAAAATTTAAAACGGATTAACCTTCAGTTTGTGAAATTTCTATCCAATACAGAAGAATATGTATCTTCAAAATCAGCGGGAAATAATTGGTAGGTAAAATGTAACCGATTAACGTCCAAAAGTGTAAAAGTACACCCAATTCAGAAGTTACTTACCTTCTAAACCAGTAGATAATATCACCGGGAGAATATTCCTACTAAATAGTGGCGGAACAAAATTATACTCCTTCTAAGTTAGTACCGTTTAATTTGTCCGGTTCTCGAAATGGTCGGAAATTTTAGAAGGGATAATCTGTATCCTTTTAAGCCAGTGGGAAATATCAGTGATAAAACGCGTTCCCACCAAAAAGGTCGGAACACTATTTTTCCATCTACATTTTAACCTTTTAAAATAGTGAGAATTTTTCAGCAAAAAAAATAACATCCCGATTCCATCTAAACTGGACGAATTAGCTGATGGTAACCTTCCAAATTAGAGGTGGACGGACTATCGTGACGAGAATCCTTTCAAATTAAACGATAATAACCTTCCAAATTGATTGTTGCCGTTTTTTAGGAAAATTTAAAACGGATTAACCTTCCGTTTGTGAAATTTTCATCCAATATAGAAGAATATGTACCTTTAAAATCAGCGGGAAATAATTAGTAGGCAAAATGTGACTGATTACCACCCAACCGTAATAAAACTTCACCCATTTCAGAAGGTACTTACTTACCTTTTAACCAGTAGTGAATATAATCAGAAGAATACTCCTACTAAAGAGTGACGGAACAATTATACCCTTCTAAGTTATTATCGTTTAATTTAGCAGGTTCTTGATTTGGTCGGAAATTTTAGAAAGAATAATCTGTGTCCTATTAAGTCAGGGAGAAATATTCAGTAACAATAGATGATCCTACTAAAATAGAACTGAATAATATACTTTCTTTTGTATTTTATCCAATTAAAACAATAACAAATTTTCAGTGTGAAGAATAAAACCCTTTTCCATCTAAAATGGAAGAATTGGCCGACGATAACCGTCTTTCGCGGCTCAATCGTGTGTTGAAGAACGTGATAAAAACCGCGATACAATGTTGTGTAAAAAAATATATTTTTCTTTTTTACAAAAATGTACAATGACGCCTCGCCCCTCCACTCTTCCTTCTACTGTTTGTAGCGTCGCTACACGTCCAAAATAAGATATTTTATTTGGAAAATCTTTTTAAATTAGATGATAATATCATTGCGAATTAAAATCTTATAAGTTAATTTTGAAAATCACGAACTTCTTCCTTATTAAGGACAAATTCTGCGGCTTCTTGGTCCACGATGTTTTGGCCTCTGTGAGTCCACGTCTGATTCGTATTCTTGCAAAATATTTTGAATAGCTTTAACACCATAATTTCAGACTTTCCTATACCCCATGTTCTTGACCTTCTTTTTTGAAAAATCTGAAATAGCTATGTGCTTAAGAAAGATACCTATAGTTACAGTATTGTTTTCCGTTGGCTAACACTATCTGTTATTTCACTACGGTTCAAATATTGCCAAAAATATAATTGTCAAAGTTTACATATACATCACCTTAACGGTGTGTTTGCTACAATTGCGTTCTGAAGTATTCCCGAAATATTCTGAAGAATTTCTTCATGTCAGGGGTGTACGCGTGGTCTTCATGGGCTGCCTTGATTGGGTTATGTAAAACGCTTGATTGGGTTATGTAAAGTAGCCATAGCAAAACGTTCAAAAAAGTAATCTGTAAAGTAATGAAGATAATACTCAGGGAAATATAATACTCAGAGATCACTGTCAACCTTCCGAGTTCCGAGAACTAACTTAAATCCCTTTAGTGCAGGCTACCGGATAGGAGCTGACCCGTGAGTTGGGCCGACCTAAGATCACATAAGCAGGCCATCCAGCGCCAAGTTGTTCGGATCCACTAGAATCCAAAACCGGACAGACAGACTTTCGCTAGTTGTAGGTACATACCTTTTGTAAGTACATAAACGCTCGAAAACATTACCCTATCTTTTTACTTTTCCTACCGATTCGTCAATCTGATGGAATTACCCGTTTTTCCTTCTAAATATGCCTGGCTGGCAAAGAGAGGCCTAGAGATGTACCACCTATTTTTTACTTTTCCTACCGATTCCTCAATCCGAGGGAATTACCCGTTTATCCTACTAAATTTGACTGCGGGGCAGATACAGGCTTAGAGATGTACCATCTGACACATTAATATCGAACGATCCCAAAACATCGACTCGAAATGGGTTCTTACTTTTCAGTATACAGGATGTTAGAAGCGACCAGGCATATTTTTAAGGGTGATTCTGTACATCAAACTAAACAAGTTTTTTTTTTCATTTTGACTTTTTTATGAAAAAACATTTTTTTGGGTTTAAAAAGATTCCTTTGTATAAGAAATTATTCTACGTGATAATCGAAGTGGAGAATCATCTACAACTTTTTTTGATATAGGTGTTTGTTAATGGGAAAAACAAACCTGAATATACAAAAGTTAAAAAAAAAAATATTTTCCTATGTAACCAAGGCTTGAATCAAAAAAAGTTGTAGATGTTTTTCAACTTTAATGTTCACTAGAAACCTATCTATCGGGCCTAGCTCAGTCTTTGATTTCTAGCGTTCTGGCTACACGTATCGTGTGTTCTCCTGAAAAGTTATTTAGCAACGATTACCTAGACCGTTATGGCACCTGCACATAAAAAAATAGCCCTTGCCGCGTACTTTGACTTCTATCGTTCTGGTTACACGTTTCGCGTGTGCTACGTCAAAGTAATTTTGCCACGAGTATCTAGACCGTTATGGCACCTGCACTACCCAAACATCAAAAATAGGCCTTGCCGGGACTATTGTGGTCGCTACCATGAAAATTAAAAAAAGAAGAGGAAGATGCGAGTAAAGCACTACTTGATATTATGGGAAAAGTTGTATAATAAGTTGTCAAATATAAAGTCCACTGAAGCCATCAGATTTGTGAAACTACCGGCTACACAATTTGAAGAAATTTTAAGATTAGTAACTGCTTTTATTAAAAAAAAAGACACTATTCTATCACAAAGTGTCACTGCAAAGAAAGGATTGGTTTAAGATTTCAGTTCCTTGATATTATATTATTTATAACATGGAGATTGTAAGATACGGCGTGTACCTGCAATCTCTACATAAGGTTTAACAACAACTCTTGTCCTTATATTTTCAGGGGAGCTTCTGTCTATCAAACAAAATGTAAAAATCGTTTTTTTATTGTAGATTTTTTTATGAAAAAACATTTTTTTGAATGTTAGGAGATTGTATTATACATAAAAAAAATAACTTAAATTCATCAACAACTTTTTTGATTTAGACCTATCTTACTGAGAAAAAAAAACCTGAATATTCGAATGTTGAATATAAAGAAATATTTTACAAGGTAACCAAGACTTAAATCAAAAAAAGTTGTAAATGATTTTCCACTCAGTTTTTAATGTGAAATATTCTACTGTACAATAAAATTTCCTAATATACAAAAACATGTTTTTTTCAGGAAAAAAGCCAAAATTAAAAAAAAAAGCAATTTCCTTGTTTAATTTGATGTACAGAAGCTCCCCTGAAAATAATAATGACAAGTTTTGTTAGGCCTAATATACATAGGTATTATTGTAAATAAACTGTGTAATGTTTTATGTGTTCAATAAATAAATATGAATTAAACTGAGTTTGTCTATTATGAAATCGGGCAGTATAGTTATTTTAACTATATATTTACAATTTATTATTAACGTATAACGCGTAAAATTAAATTAACAGTAGGGAATTTTGCTCTTTATACATAAAAAATTCAAAACGAGCTTTATATGGCCACTTTATATTAAAAAAAAAAAAAAATGTTGTTATATCCTAACAGACAAGCCACATATCCTGCAATAAAAAGGACTCAAGCCACTAAAATGTCTATTTATCTATTTTGGTGTAGATTCATCACTTTTACTTGAACTAGTGGAGAATTTTCCCTATCGTTTACTGAATCGTCAGAGCCAATATCCGAACCTGAACCATACCGTCTATTTCGTTATAAGTCACCTGTTTTCGCTTTAATGATATTCGATCACCTGTCGCCATGTTGACTGTTGTGGCTTATGATATTCTTGTTTTTTAAAAAATCCACTGGTTTGCAAGCCAGCAATAAGTTATTTATAGCTTGGTGAGGACATATGTCGCGCAATAGCCGTACAACGGGGATATTGGTTTGAAACCTTCTTTACAGATGCCATTTCACTAAAATCGTGTAAATTCAAAAATTGTGCCTTAGATCCGTTATTGCCCCGACCTCTTCAATTATTTGTGGTGACGATGAAACATGCAAGGTTTCCTAGGTGTGTTGCGACTATACAAATAAGCTGGACGCTGTACACTCACTAAATAAAATATCCGCCCTATCATACCTATATAATAGACTTTAGTAAATACTGTCGATACTTTATATTGACATCATTTATAATCACAATTATATATATTTTTTTTAAATTTAAATTCAAATTTGTATATCAAAACTATATAGTTTATTTTGTTTACAAAGCCGTCCTAATTAGGCCCCGCCTATACTACGGTAGGCTTATTGTAAATGTATTTAGTGTAGATTACTTGTTTTACGGTATGATTTTTTTATATACATAGTGTCTAATGAATAAGAGTAATATATATTATTTAGTAAATCATGTGTAGGTACATAATAATATAACAGTATGTGATAAAATAATATTTAAATATACATACATATAATAGATAATATATACATACATATATAGATATACACATATACATACACATATACATACATAATACATATACGCATATACTTTATAGATAGATATTTAATAATACTATATAGATATGAAACTTCGTCATTTATTTTATTATATATGTTATTAGTGTCTCCGTTTCTTGTCGACTCATAGTCAAAAGTGACTTTGTTGGGTTGTATAATACATAGGTTAATAGACTTATCGATCATCCGAGTAATCGATTTACGTCCCGACTGCCGTGACCCTATCCGGCGACCGGCCAGCTTCGCAAATCAGTACATTGATGTAATTACGAGTGATTGCAATAAGCGCGCGCATCGTTTGTCAACGGTCAAAAAGTAATGTTTATTCGGAAAAGACAGGTTCTTACTCGATTGTGAAAAGTGAATTTACACAAAATCTAGCGCATCGGAGGCAATACAAGCCCACTCACGTTTAAATGGACGTTCAGGGACGGCTTCCAGGCATTGACGTAAATATAATAATAATTATTATTATGTTATATAAAATAGTAACGTTGTCGGTGTCTCTCTCAATTTTGCAGCAATTTAATATATGCAGTATAGGAACCTCTCCTAGATTGTTGATTTTTTAAAGTCACCCGTATATATTTAACACGCTGATTTCGAATCTGCAATAATATTTATTTGGATTCAATAAATAAGCGCTTCACTTCATAGGCACTTCAAAAGTGTTAAAACCATACATTTTGGTAGGTTGTTAGTTTTTATCCTAATACCTATATTACGAACACCTATATGGCGGAAGCGATTAGATTAGTTGTTTTAAAAAAGAATAAATTTTATTTTTGGTATTATTCTACTTTAGGTACCTCTTCTAGTTTGTTGATTTTTCAATATCACCTGACTATATTCACCACGCTGATTCCTAAATATATATATTTTTGAAATTAGTTTTTATGTTTTAACTTAACCTACTGTCATTTAGGTGTTGATGAATTGTTTAAAAAAAACTAACTTAAACTACCGAAATGTAGGTGTTTGACACTTCCTTAAATGCCTATATCTCGCTTATTTATTGAGTCCGAATAAATATTATTGCAGATTCGGAATTAACGTGGTGAATATAGTCGGGTGACGTTAAAAAATCAACAATGTAGAACTTTTTCCTATACTGCATATATACCAATACCTTTTTATTATTAGGCATTATTTGACTGGAGAAATCCGACCAAATCTGGGAGTTAGGGGGTGAGGTTAGCCCGCCGTGCAGCTTGCTGCCCGGTCTCTGACTCTAACGGGCCGTGGCGTAGTTAGATAGCGGGTATATATCGTCAAAATTCTGTACATTTCACTCTGGGGCGATTAGCGATAAAGTTCGTTGAAACGCCGTGGGGTGATGGGCTTGCCCATGTATAGTTCTCAGGACTATCGTAACTGAGCTCAGTGGCGTACAGCGCCAAAATGTCGTAATCAAAAAATAGCCGCCTGTCCTGTGGTAATAATACAAGTCATGATTTATTTATAACGTTCTTTTTAATGTCATTTCAGAAAATGGTTATTCTAATGTAGACGACCTGGAGGGCATCACTGGCTTTGAGCTAAAAACTGTTATACCGAACGTATTGCATAGAAAAAAAATCTCAAAAGCATAATTCCCTGCCTAATTTTACATCAGCAAGAAATCGACGAAGAAATGCCACTGACTGCGGGTCTTCATCCTTCTCAAACCAGCACAATAATAATCCCAGGAAAGATTTTATACTTAAGTGTTGTAGTTTTTGGATTAATATATATTTCATGATGATAACATATATTAACAGTTGTTTCATTTTGTTTTAATCCCAATGTATGTTTAATATGATATGTAGAAACTCATCAAGAGAACAGTAATATTGTGTAAGTATTTGGTGGGTTGCAGAATACGTGTAGTGGGTACTTTCATAACTCTTTCCTTATTTATTTGCAGGAAGGACATTCGAGTGAGTTTCTCCCTTGGAATATCTAAATTATCATCTTGTAACTGAAAAAAATGGAAGGTAATAGTTTCTCTCATATTTACTTTCATTTTTAGGTGGTAATTTCAAAAGTATTTGGAAGGCCCGACCCGTCGAATTATACATGCACATTGCACCTGCAACAGAGAGGAAAACCGAAGGGTAATAAATTTCCTGCGGTAGTTACTTTCTGAGGTGGTAATTCTAAATATTTGAAAGGCTTGTCCATTCGAACTGTTATTCATTGCAGCTGAAGGTTAGAATCAAGAATATTTTGGTTGCAAATGAATAATTCTGATGTTCACATGGATTACCTTCAAAATATTTAGCTTTATGGCCAACAATAGAACGTAATTACAGCAGGAATGCCTTCCGTTTTTTCTTTCTGTATCAGATGGCGAATCCGGATTTTCTGATAAACAAATCCTCCCAAATATATGAAATTACTACCTACAATAGAAGGTAATTATGGCAGCAAAAACTTACCGTCTGCTTTTTTCTTTCTGCCGCGAGAGAATAATTAAGATATTCGAAAGGAGTTAGGTATCACCTACAACAGGATGTAAAACGGGAGGAAATATTTTCCTACTGGAATTACCTTCTGCTTAGAAGGAATATCCTCGAATCGCCTTCCTAAATTGGGAGGAAAAGGCACAGATTTTCCTTCTGATACTAGGTGGGTATCAGAAGGAAATTCTGTATAAATTGGAAGGTAAAACTAAAACAGTCAACTGAAATGGAAGACTATTCCTACTATATGCACCGTCTCTTACGGTAGGATATTTTAAATTTTAGAAGGAAAATATGCGATTAACCTTCGTATTTAGAAGGCAGAATATTACACATTCCGTCCATATTAGAAGTTTTTTTGGGATTTGGGAAGATTAACCTTCCGCAACAAAAGGTCCTAAAATGCTTCGGACGGAATATCCACCTATAAACAGAAGGTCCATGTTCAAATATTCCATAATTGCCTTCCATTTAGATAGGAATTAGAAGTAAAAGTGGTAGGAAAATGCAATTCCATCCAAATATATCATCTTTGTTGGTAGGATTTTTTGGAGGGTAATTTGCCGAATAAGAAGGAATTAGAGGATATTACTTCTGCAAAATTTCCTTCCTTTTTGACAGTTCAGAAGGAAATATGGAAAGCAAAGTTACCTTCCGAATTTTACCTTCCTTTTTGACTCAGAAGGATATTGAGGAAGGAAATAATTTTGATAGGAAATAGGAAATCGGAAGATTAATTTGTATACGTATAACCTTTCGAAATGGAAGGTAAAGTTGGACGGAAAATATTTGGAAGGTAATTTTGGATGGAAAAAAAAGTTCAAAATATCCATTTAAATTAGATGGAAATTTTCCTTCTGAGTCAAAAGGGACGTATTTATCTTCCAATTTCAGAAGATTATTTCTCTCAGTGTAACTCCTCTACTGTTAGGGCCATTGTAGTCCATGTGGGTATATTTTTATATACTAGGTGTTCGAGCAATCCTTTTTACGAGGGTTAGTTCTGTACATCGAACTAAAAATATATTTTTTTAATTGTTTTTATATTAGGAATTTTCTATTTACATTAGAGATGCCACGGTTAGCTGCAATTGTCAATAGTGAATAATAGTGTCTTGCCATTGGACAATTCCTCGTAATTGACTGACATAAATTTTGGAAGAAAAAACCTCAGATTTAGAAAGAAACTACAGTATTCCCTCTATAATCCGGCGCTTCACTTCTCTGGTCCTGCCTGTATAGCGTTTTTATACGGAAGAAATTACGGAGCTACAAACCTCCGTAATTTCGAGCGTGGATACAAGTGACTGCTTGTCGCGCGGTAAATGACCGCTGTGCGTGATGTATATACCTATATATACTTTGTCTGCCTTACGCCAGTCTGTTCCGAGTTGTGCTAGCTCGCTGACGTGCTGTATTTCATCAGTATAATTTTGTGTGGTAAAAATGACATAAAACAAACAAAAATGTAACATAAAACATTATCCCTTGTGGATAAGGGTTTTGAAACGACTTCAAAAAGGTGAAACGTTAGTTATACTCGCCAAAGAATATGGAGTTGGTCGTGCTACAATATCACAACATAAGGCAGTACCAAGATAGACGTTCGTTAAAAAAAATTAAAAAAAATGAAAAGTGTGCGGAAAAACTGAAAACTGGCGAGTTCCTACAAATTGAAGATAGACACAGATAGCATAAAATGGTGTCCTGATGAGTCACATTCTAATATTGAAGCGACTTTAATAACAAGCGTTAAAAGTTTTATTTATAGCGAAATATCAGACGAAAATAGAAATTAGTGTTCAATTTTAATACTATATTTTTTATTGATATGATTGTTAGTGAGACCTATGCATTGTAAATGAATTGTAAAATTAATTAAATAAATAAATAAAATAAATAAATGTTTAAATGCGTCATTATTAGTTATTTCCAGTAATCTAGCGTATTTAGGGCCGTTTTCTAATAGCGACGGATACCTGTCGGTATCGGTTTCCGTAAAACTGTCGGTTTGCTCAAAATACAATACATTTTGCGTTTCAATATGTAACCGATACCGGTGGATCGAACCGATCGGTTACAACTTACCGACAACAGTCGGACACTTCATACAAAATGTGAAAAAATGTAATCGGTCGAATTTGGGCGTTTACTGTGTAGGGGGGGGGGGGGGTCGGCTTATTGGAGGCTTGTAGGAGAATTGGCTGGTTGTCATTAGGATGCTGGCACCAGTCTGACACCTGCATGCTGACATCAGGCTTCCTCCAGGATTCTGGTACCATGGTGACACCAGGATGCTAGCACCATCCTATCCCAACGAAGCTGTCACCAGGCTATCACCAGGATGCTGGTACTGGTGTTACACCAGGATGCTGGCACTACTTTGGCTCCAGGATACTGTCTCCAGGCCGGCTTCAGGATGCTGGCGCCAGATTAACCCTTGGAGTAAATGGGTATTTTCATGGATGCATCTGTCTCTTTTGCAGGATTTTCGGCGACATCGACCTTAAAGTACTATAACTACGAAACTACTACACCAATCATAAAAAGAACAACTGCACAATGATTGCATTGAAATTTCGAATATAGAATATTGAAATATCATTTTGTAAAACAATTAGATAATTATGAATAAATATGAGAACGTCAAAGAAGTGAAAAAAACGCGGAACCAGATCTGGTCGTATCATACTCAACGGATAATTGTTTCAGAACCAGATTTGGTCGTATCATACTCAACGGGTTAACACCAGGATGCTGGCACTGGGCTGTCACCAGGATACCGGTACTGATCCTCACCAGGATCCTGTTACCAGGCTGCCTTGAGGGAGGGGGGAGGGGGAGGGTTCAGGCGGGGGTGGTTTAAGGGTGAAAAGGGAGGGAAAGTAGGTGTGCCGCGGGGTGTATGGGGGTGGGGGGTGCGAAGGAAGGGAGGGGTGGGTTTTTGTAAGGGGGAAGGAAAGAGGGGGGTGGTTGGAGGGTGTGCAAGGGGGGAGGAGTTGCGGGGGATGGGGGTTGTGGGGAAAGGGTGAACAGGGGTGGGAGGGGGGGGGGGCGTGCGAGGATGGGGGGTACGGGTGCGGGAAAAGGTGGGAGCGGGGCGCGGGTAAAAGGAGTACACGAGGTTGTTGCGGGGGGGGGGGTAGAGAAAGTATTGCGAGGGGGGTGCTTGCGGAGGAAGGTAGGGGGGCGGGGGGGGGCGGGGGTGTCCGGGGTGCGGATTGCGGTTGGGGGAAGGGTTTGTGACGGGAGAGGGTTGCGGAGGAAGGGGGTGCGGGGGGGGGGGGTTGCTGGGACGGATTACGTTTTGCGGGGGGGAGGGTTGCGGAAGTGTTGAGGGGGTAATAATCAAATATTGACGCCGTCTGTTGGCGCTTAACCGAAAAAAGGAACGCTCCGCTTTAGCAACCCAACCGGGTTATTCCGCGGGCCGAGAGAGGGCAATCATCGATTTTATTTATAAAGTTAATATTCAAATGAAATCAGTCATTGGCTACTTGCTGGGAGTATTTGGATGACACAACCGATTTTTTAAATTATTTGAACTACCCCTGCGAAATATAATTTACGTGATACTATGAAAATAATGAATGAATTTGTCGCTTTTATGAATGATCAATAGTCAACGGAAACCGTTACCGATCGGTATCCGTCTCTTATAGAAATCGGGCCTTAGTCATCCGGCAGTGCTCTGGTCCGATATTTCCCGGATTATCAAGGGACCACTATTAAGTACTGAAGTATATTCAACAACAAGTATTTATAAAGTTGCAATAATAATAAATACAAATAAACATTAATTTCGCAAGAATCATTTCAGTATTCAATGTTACGCTTTTTATCATGTTCAACATTAACAAAGTACGTATATACATATGTACCTATCTGTCAAACAAATTAATCAGCAACATAAGTATTAATTATTATCATTTTACAAATTATCACTATTATTTAAAATTAACTAAAGTTAGCAATACATCAGTCATGTAGTGTTAAGTAGGTCATGAAATCAATCATGATCATGATATGGTTTACTACGGAATTTTAATTAATATGCAGAATCCAGAAAGGACAGAATGTGGTGGAGAAAAACTTTCTGCACGAAATAGATTGGGGTTTAGCCTACTGGGCTTTTATCATAATAAACCAGGCCTGTCTCGGAAAAAAGAAAACATGGAAAACAGAGGCATCTTGTTATTATTTATTACATGACTGCCCAATAAAAAGGAGTGTAATGTATTCAGGGTTCATCTATGTATGTTTTCCGTTTCTTTATTTAGCCATAACTTCTAAACACTTAAACCGATTTAGAAGTGTGTAGTATTGTAGAATCGTTATGTCATCCCGAGTGTCATAAGGTAACTTGACTTTCCAAATATCAAGTAAATAGTTGTCTGAAGTGCTCAAATGTCAAATAAATAATTGTTTAAATATCAAAATGTCAATAAATTAGGACAAATACAGGATGTTTTTACTGGACGGGCAGTTTTTCAGTGGGTGAATCGGTACAACATAGTAAGCAACTTTTAATATTAAAAAAAAAAAAAAAACTTATTTAATGTGTTTTTTAAGTGTGAAAAGCTGTGATCACGATGCTCTATCCTGAGGTTGGTAAAATGACGCTAATATTGTTTATTTACACTATATTACCTAGATGGCGCAGCGCACTCAAACGCTTCTCAACCCTTTATTTAACAGTCAACTCTAAATTTTCAAATTATAAATCATAAGTTGCTTACTTCTTCACCCTTAAGAGGACGTGGCAGCCAAAAGCTATATGAAGCATAATTTTGTGGCCTGGTTGTGAGAACACGAAAAAGAATTTTAATACAATTATGCAGGATTTTAAAAACACAGTCCTTAAGCTATCATTTCGCCAAAACGAAATTGGTAAATTATTTCCATATTAATTACTGTTTTCCAAGAAAATAAAAACGAGCGACATTTGTCTTCAGTTCTTGAAAAACCTAGAGATGATTCTCAATATTAAAAAATACTATTTACACCAGCGTATGGTCTATTTGCATAGTACCAAGACAGTTTTTGGAACTTCCATACAAAAAATATAGGAAAAAAATGTTTGAAATTACGTAATTTCCATAAATGTTATGGCCAAACATTATTTTTTTTCTATTTATTAAAGACACTTTTGAGTGATATAAAAAATAACACAGTGATGTTAAGTTATTTTATTATTGTAATCTAATTTTTACTTTATAAAAAAAAACTATTCATTTGATAATGTATTATATTATAATTGAAAAGCCAAATCGACTATATAGGACGACGCGCGAAGCCGAAATCGTTATTCGTAATTGGCCACTGCCAACGGTGGGACGTATTCCCTTGTCGCTGCGGTATACCTATACCTCTTTATGTATATATCGAAAGCGCGCGGGCGTGTGGCATTGCAAAAATATCTAAATTTTTAGTCGAGTCAAATCGGAAGGGAGCCTTAATTGTACTGATTCACCCATTAAAAAAAATGCCCGTCCAGTAAAAACATCCCCTATATTGTGTTTACTGTCAAATGAATGGTCTGATTGAGTACATTCATAAAATATACATGTATCTATATGGATAAATACATATAAATTAATAATTTTAAAAAAACACTAAAAATACGCTTTTATAAATGCAAGTAAAAACCAAAAAATCCGGCTTCATCATCAGACCTTGAAACTTAATCGTGGTCAAAGTTCATTACAAGACCTTTCTAACAAGTCCAAACACGGCTATGATACGATATTCCATCATAGAATGCCCGTGCCTATCTTCCGGCTTCATCATCAGACCTTGAAACCTAATCGTGGTCAAAGTTCATTCCAACAAGTTGAAACACAGCTATGATACGATGTTCCATCATAAAGTTCTAGTTCATATCTTCCGACTTCATCATCAGATCAGTTCGACAGTACTATATTATTGTATTGTCATCAGAACTACATACAGCTGCCAATTTTCATGACGCTACGATCCTTGGAAGATGGTTAAATTAGTAACCTTAGATTCCATTACATAGTTACGTACAGGTCGACCTAATAAAAGCGTGTTAAAAACACAAATATTTTATTTAAAAAAACACAATAAAAATCATTATAAATACAAATAGTTCACCTTTTGTAACGGCAGTCTACTAATAAAATTATAGTATCCTTTTTGAAGTCAAATAGTTATGGCGAATAATTCGACTATTCGCCATAACCATAACCACTATTAACATGAGGTTATTAACATGAAAAACTAAGTTGAAAGTTGTCTACAATTTTTTTTTATTTAGGATAAGAAAAAAAGTATTTTATTTAGACTTTTAGATGTTTAATATTTTTTATAAAAACACATATTACAAATAAACAAATTATTACTTTCATTCCCGGAACCGTATACATTAATTTAAAGTCAAATCAAATCAAATCCTTTATTGTTTCAAAAATCATAATTACAAATACAAAATAACAAACCCTAACCTAAATAGATCTTACAAGACGCCCGCACAAAGTGAGGTAGGCTCATAGAGGTTTATTTGAATACTGCCTAATAATCTATAAAATAAAAATGAAATATTGTTCGTTGGTAACCGCATTTTAGGTTGAACGGCTGAACCGATTTGGCTTTGGTCGATTTGGCGAACGGCTGAACCGATGTTCTTCAAAGTCGAAATAAGTGCCTAACGGAAAGAAAAATTAGAAGAGTTGCTTGGAAAATTCGGGAAAAACTGATAATGCTTTTCACGATTCGAACGATGGATATCTGTAATTCTTTTTTGAATAGGAACGACATATTAGGTTAATACTTTTTTGTTTCAATCGCTATGCTCTCGGAATGGAAATATTTCAATCAAATGTATTTAATTGTAAAAAAAACTGGATCTTGAAAACTGGAAAAAACAGATCTTGAGAAAAATCCAGAAAAACGCATTCCAGCC
The DNA here is from genome assembly GCA_944548615.1 of Micropterix aruncella. Taxonomy (NCBI): domain Eukaryota; kingdom Metazoa; phylum Arthropoda; class Insecta; order Lepidoptera; family Micropterigidae; genus Micropterix; species Micropterix aruncella. The sequence continues at coordinate 27,567,293 of OX155964.1, read as the reverse complement.
TAAATTAAAATAAAATTACATTTTTCTACTTTTGTGTTGTTTTGCGATATGTCCAAGAAATGTAGTGGGGGGTTAGGGGGTTGAGGGGTTTGGCGCGGAGAGGGGAAGAGGAGGGAGGGTTTTGTCTGATTGTCGGGTAAGTCTTGGGGTGACACAACCTTTTTTTTTATTTTGTTTACATATTCCAATAGCTTTTTACAAATTCACAAAACGATCACAAAACAACTTTATTGAAATTTAGACAGGACAACGTCTGTCGCGTCAGCTAGTGTCCAGGATAAAAGCATACATACGTACAATGTAGGATAAAGTTGAATTAACCATAACAAAATGTCTCTCTGGGCATCGTTACTTGGTATATGCAAATATGACGAGTTTGCAAATCTAAAAATATATTTGGATACGACTTTTTCATCATTGAAGGAATATATAGAATAGGCCATAAGATGTCATTTGCAGAATCTATAGAAAGAGTTACGCAATTATTTACCAGAAATATCTTCGCAATGGAACTGGGTTCCCTGGAATCCTTTCATGGACCCTTTCCGCCAACCATTCATTCAACCATCTACCCATATCCGACCAAGGGGAATTAATAGACATCTTATGCAACAGCAGACTAAGGACTTGTTTAGCAGAGCAATCGCTGGTTAATTTTAAGGCTGACTTAAAAGGCGTTTATCGCGTTAGCAAAGCAGCATTTAAAAACACTACCATTTTGCACGACTTACCGTTGTGAGAGCGGATTTTCGACTATAACAAATATAAAACCGAAACATCGTCATTGACCAGGTCAAAGATACCTAAAAAGCAACATGATTAAGAAGAAACGTGCACATTTGTCCTATTAACCTCTCAAGACAGTAACGTCCTGAATCGGGTACGATGTATTATAGTCAATGCTCAATAACGTCCCAAAACGGGTATGAGCGCGGCGTGACAAACCGCGCTCTCAACTAACTCAATTTACACCAAAATCACAGTGCAACCACCCCCTGTTAGATATGTGTGAGAAAGACGGATAAATTCTGTATTGTACGATTATTCAGTCGTGCTTCTCGCAGCCTAGAATTCTAATATAACTGTTTGTATTCTGGGGGCACTTAGTCGAGTGCTGCCATTGCTCGGATCTGTGCTTCTCTTCGGATATTATGTAGCTTCTCTTCGGATATATGTATGAAAATAAATAAAACGAACTAATAGGTATATTTGGTAAAACATGCAATAACGTACACAAATGTGTTGAAAATTTCTAAATAGGGTTTCGTATTTTGAGATAAAACGTCTTTTGAGATAAACATCGCTGAATAAGTTAGTTTTTGTCAGATCCCCAATTTTTTAATAATTATTCACAATTATCTAATTGTTTTACAAAATGAGGTTTTAATGTTTTATATTTAAACATTCAATGCGATCATCCTACAATTCTTTTTTTTATGATCCATCAAGTAGTTTCTTTCTTATGATCGTTTTTCTAAAGTGCTATATTTTTGACCTTCAACTCTCAGAAATGACAGGTGACTGCCAAGATTTACACCCGCCGCTTGAGGGGTTAAACAGCTTAACATATAATTAAGTTAATTAGTATGAAAGGTGAATTTTATTATTATTGAATAATTATAATAATAATAAATATTAGGATAATAATGCCATTAACCCTTCAGGCTTCGGCCCCCTCAGCCGATTGAAAAGTTGATGTCCCAAAAAATTTTTGTAAAAATTAGTAAAAAAATTGAATTATGACACTGTCTCACCAAAACATTAATTGCTGCCAAACCACTGTATCCATAATTAAAATAAAACATATTAACATAATAAAATAAAACAAATTAAATTAAAATAAAATTAAAACGGGGCCATCACGCTGAATCGTGTTTTGGCCGATATTGGCCGATCGGGGCTCTAGGGGTTAATTGAGTTTAAGTTTTTAAAGTTTAAAAATGACAAGAAACTATTTTTTTATTCATCATTCTTACTGCAAGGGGTATGCGTGTTTGGGTTCTTGTTCTAAGGGGTAGGTACTCGGGAAAAACTAATTAAAAACTATTGTGTTAAAAGAGTATTGATTGATTGTGTACCAATTATTCAAAATGAATAAATGTCTTGCACACCACTGTAGAAGGTTTTTCAGACAATAGTGGCATTGTCTCCCTGGCTCTCTTACCTAAGAATGTTTCAGCAGGTAGTATTGTTCGTTTTGCATGTCACATCCGAAATAGGACAGTTTTTGTATTTTAATCGTTTTCACAACTTAGACCTACTTAACACTTTCCATACGTCGTCTCAGTAATTTTCAAATAAAATGTTTATCACTAAAAGATATATTTATTATGTTAAACTATACACTTTCTAATCATCTATCTAACTAACCCTTGGAGTAAATGGGTATTTTCATGGATGCATCTGTCTCTTTTGCAGGATTTTCGGCGACATCGACTTAAAGTACTATAACTACGAAACTACTACACCAATCATAAAAAGAACAACTGCACAATGATTGCATTGAAATTTCGAATATAGAATATTGAAATATCATTTTGTAAAACAATTAGATAATTATGAATAAATATGAGAACGTCAAAGAAGTGAAAAAAACGCGCGACCAGATTTGGTCGACTCGTACTCAACGGATAATTGTTTCGCAACCAGATTTGGTTGACTCATACTCAACGGGTGAATATGATAAAATATTGATTTTGTTTATTCGCTATATGTCAAAAGTATACATGATTATACAATCCAAAAAATAAATATAATATTTGAATAGTACTTATCAATTATAAAAAAAAAAAAAAAATATGTAAGAAAATAAAGAAATTATTTCTGTTCAGCTAACTTTGCCATATCCTCGCTTAACCTAAAATTTTACTCAATTTTTAAGACTGTTTAAAAAAACTAACTTAACCACCTACTGCCATATGAGACCATCGCTTATTTATTGAGACCGAATAAAGATTATTGCAGATTCGGAGTAAGCGTGGTGAATATAGTCGGGGGACGTTAAAAAATCAACAATGTAGAAAAAGGCTCTTATAATGCATAATACCAAAAAATGTACCACAAATTAACTTTTGGCGAGGCGAATTTTATTAAAAACCCGCCCATGTGCCGGAGTGACAAGCCTCAACTAAAAAAACCTCACCAAGAAAAGGTTAAAAACAACTGGTGTAGATAGTATATGCACTCTCTAACTGCCAGGTTTAGGTGACAGTTAACCCCTCAGGCCCAGATTGGCCGATATCGGCCACAACACGATTCAGTATGAGGGCCCCGTTTTAATTTAATGCCTAAAGTACGCCTTACGCAGACACAAAAGTCCTTTGGATATTTGAGCTATAAGCTCTTTAACCAGCTACCACTCTCCACAAGAAAGATGGAAACAAAGGCGTTTAAAAGATTTATTAAACAAAAGCTACAATCCACACATGCTTTCTATAAGCCGGGTGATTTTTTTGAGTATGCCAATTCCTTCAAATGGGAAAAACATTAATATGTAACTTTCAGGTACCTCATTTTAGTTCTTATTGTTTAATAATAATATTATGAATTTAATATTTAATATGTAGACTACAATGTGTAATGTAACATACCTGATCATATACATACGTTGTTTTTTCCAATTTTGTTTTGTTACTTCCTATAGTGTGATTATTTTTTGTATAAAGTGCTTGATGACTATTAATATTCTTATAATAATTATCTATTTTATATGTATACTCATGTACATGGATTCAGCTCTATTTTTTTTTTATTTTATTTGTCTGCCGTGTAAAGCCGACTTTAGTCAACGCTATTGTCGAATTAATATTTATGCTTTAATCGTTTTATATCTACATTTAACCCCTCGCGGCCCGCGGTTTGAATTTTAATGTGTGCCTTACGGCCCGTAAGAAATTCGCGAGTCTCAAAAAAAAGATGGCGTTTCAGAAAAAAAACGATTACTCCGAAACTGTCACACCGATCGTCTAAAAAAGACCTGTTTTATGTTCCTATTGAAATTTGCTATTAGATATTTGTAACGTCGTTATGTAAAGCAATAAAGATTATTCATAATTATTAGTCAAAGTTGTACTAACATAATTAGCGGTCGGCCTCGCCTGGCCATTTCGGGCCGTCTGGGGTTCGACGGTAAATATCAATTCTGGACGTTTCGGGCCGTCTGGTACGCGAGGGGTTAAACTGACGAATTCTAATATGCAATAATTAGCTTTAATTCATAATTCATGCTTTTATTGTATATTCTGAATAAATAAATTGAATACTGAATTATATTTTAATTTAATTTGTTTTATTTTATTATGTTTTATTATGTTATTGTTTTATTTTAATTATAATTTTTACTAAAATTTTTTGGGACAGCAACTTGTCAATCGGCTGAGGGGTCGAGGCCTGAAGGGTTAATGGGCCCTGTTGCAGTTGGGCCACTAAGACTAATGTGTTTAGGGTCGGCCAAACTCACAGGTTAACACCCATCAGGTTGCAGCCTCCCCGCAGAAGTGCGAGCCCGGGTAGGACCCTGGCCTGCGGGCCAATTCCCTCAGGAATCGCCTTTGGGTGCTCCTGGACGGTTTGCGCACCGTGCGGCGTCAGCCAATCGGTTGTGCATTCCAACTGATTGCCGGGGGAGTCTGGGAACGGCCTTGTAACCTATGAAGTTGTTAACCTTTCGGAAACTGCTCTCGAAATGACCAATCGGCTACCCGGGACCGGTTGAACATCCGGGCAAAGGATGCCGTGGTCCGCGATTGATTTGGTAGATACCGTATCATCGCTATGTACGGGAGAGAACCGCGCAAGCGACCTCGGCCCTGTAACCAGCCGGGAGACCGGAAAAAATCTGGTTGCAACTGGAAGTAAGGGCGCGAGTGTCGACCCTGGGTGATGAGGATAAGACGTTGGCTTCTTACGGGCGACTGGCATAACTAGACAGTGGACCGTTATCGTCCCAAGTCTTCTACGCTCACCTACCGGGAGACAGAACGATCTAATATCGTCAAGACTTCCTGAGGTGATGGGTTCGCCCGTTGTAGTTGACAGCTAAAGTTGCCAGGTTTAGGTTCAAAATGCTGCTATATGGTGGTCATGCTGGTGGTCATACTATATGTACTGCAATGTTATCATCGCTTCCTATAAAGAACTTCATATTTGTACCCTACAAATGACAAAAAAACGAAGCAATTTGGTTCCTACCCGCTCAATGAAGCTTATATTGTGTGGTATTTGTGTGCGTATAAGGCGTGGTATTTGTGTGCTCAGCTTTACTATTTTCGACTCATTTTTAGAGCGATTAGCCAGCGAAACACTTTCTTGTTTCCTATTATTTTTGCCAACTAAAATCTGACCGAATGAACATCACTCTCTCCCATTTTCTGCTTCGATAATCAGGCAGACGTCCGCTTTCGTCCGCCAATTTATATGATAAAGTAGAAAGGAGCAATAATTGGGATTAATTCACAACAATCTGCCTACTTGTTTTGACAACTACGCTTACCCGAGTCGGTCGTCGGCGAAACGGGAAATCCATCACTAAAATGCACAATTTCGACACAAACACAAATAATCACAGGTAACAGGCGGCGCACGAAATACATCGTCATCTTTATTTATTTTATTTTGGTTTTTCTACACATTTTGCTATCAACTCCGCGCCCGATCACAACATTTTTTCGTCGACTACAATTTTTTTCTCGCACAAGGCAACAAAACTCGAACCGTTGCCAGTCGATCAATATTCCAATCAAAAATAAATTATTTCAGGTTTATTTGTTTTTCGTGTATACATAATAAATATTTTTAATTTTTAAAAATGAAATAGATAGAATAGAAATAGGGCGTATCAAAAATGAGTCATCCATACAACGGCCATGTCACGGCCATGTAATACCGGGGGCGCCAGTTTTGCATGCCACAATTTTGCACAAATGTCACTTTTGACAGTTCCAAATTTGTTGAGGGCAGATTTGCAGGAGGCAACCTTGCAGGCGGCAACCTTACAGGCGGCAACCTTCAGTACAGTTTTTAAGTTTTTCTGTTACGTTAGGTTAGGTTAGGTTTTTCTTTCCCTAAAATCGAAGTGACATTAATTACTGGCATCCTTGTAGTGGATGACTTTTATACATCAAACTAAACATTAAAAAAAATGGGGGGCGCCAGTTTTGCATGCGGCAATTTTGCACAAATGTCACTTTTGACAGGTCCAAATTTGTTGAGGGCAGATTTGCAGGAGGCAACCTTGCAGGCGGCAACCTTGCAGGCGGCAACCTTCAGTACAGTTTTTAAGTTTTTCTGTTAGGTTAGGTTAGGTTAGGTTTTTCTTTCCCTAAAATCGAAGTGACATTAATTACCGGCATCCTTGTAGTGGATGACTTTTATACATCAAACTAAACATTAAAAAAAATGTTTTAAGTTTTTCTGTTAGGTTAGGTTAGGTCATTTTGACATTTGCAAAACTGCCTTCTGCAAGATTGCCTTCTGCAAAACTGCCGCCTGCAAGAATGCCGTCTGCAAGATTGCCGTCTGCAAATTTGCCTTCTGCAAGTTTGATGGGACCCAAAAAAATGTTTTAAGTTTTTCTGTTCTTGAACGGGAAATCTTCATAACTGCGGCCGGTTGGGGGGCGCCAGTTTTGCATGCGGCAGTCTTGCACAAATGTCACTTTTGACAGTTCCAAATCTGTTGAGGGCAGATTTGCAGGAGGCAACCTTGCAGGCGGCAACCTTGCAGGCGGCAACCTTGCAGGCGGCATTTTTGCAGACGGCATTCTTGCAGAAAGCAAACTTGCATACAAACCCGAAGTTAGCAACGTTTGAGAATGGCGCATTAGGACATGATTACATGAATAAAATAATTTTATATTATTTTACACACCAAAAATAAAGCAGTAAAGCGGTCATATGTTATTAATTTTAAATTTAGAAAAAGAAGTAGCAAATTATCATGTCAGGGTAAATTAAAGTGGTGAATATTTTTACCTCTCCACATTTAATTACCGGCATCCTTGTAGTGGATGATTCAGTACATCAAACTAAACAAAAAAATGTTTTAAGTTTTTCTGTTAGGTTAGGTTAGGTTTTTCTTTCCCTAAAATCGAAGTGACATTAATTACCGGCATCCTTGTAGTGGATGATTCAGTACATCAAACTAAACATTAAAAAAAATGTTTTAAGTTTTTCTGTTAGGTTAGGTTAGGTTAGGTTTTTCTTTCCCTAAAATCGAAAGTTGATTGCTGAGATCCGCGATGGAGAGGACACTCAAAGAAGTGGACTGGTTTCCCTACCCTGACATTATGAAAACACGGCTTTTGTCGATTTCTACTCTGGTAACACTAAATTTCAAATACGATGTTTTGCTTCTAACTTCATTTTCTGCAAAAATGCCGTCTGCAAAAATGCCGACCCTCGAAACGTCAGTTTGACATTTGCAAAACTGCCTTCTGCAAGATTGCCTTCTGCAAAACTGCCGCCTGCAAGAATGCCGTCTGCAAGATTGCCGTCTGCAAATCTGCCTTCTGCAAGTTTGATGGGACCCGGCCGGTTCACACGTCAACGAATCGTTATTTTTACCGGATCAGAATTTATTACGATTCGTTGTTATTTTTTCAGTGGCACATAAACTCCTATGACGGTATTCAGACGCTAACGAATCATGAAAAATCACGAATACGTTTTCCACGATTCGCGGGCGTGTGAATACGGCCATAGAGCTTAAGGTAAGAGCACCGGTAATTGACCATGTACCTGTAGTTGACTATTTCACACTAAAGTTGATAAAATAAGAATTTGGGACACATTTTTAAATTGATTCCATGTTAACTAACAAGTGCTGCCATCTGTCCATCTATCAGTGCAAACTGCGCGTCTGCTACTAGTTAATATTCAAAATGGCGGTCAGTTGTTTGTAGAGTGACGCGCCGTAAGCTGTTTATCTGGGTTTTTCTTGCTGATTTCCATAAGGATTGTGATAGATTTGAGAGCGATTAATAGCGACTAATAACATTGTTGATGGTAAGTGTTTTTATTTTGTTATTTGTTAAGGATTTGTTTGGGTAAAGTGGTATTTTAAAATATGAAAATATTCACGTGGAGCTGACTGGCAGGGTGGTCCACTACTGACTCAAATTTATCTTGATTTTCTAATAATTGACCGGGGCGGTCAACTATTCAATAAATTGTAGCGGACTTCTTTTTAGTAGTTGACCACCTCTAGTGTCAGTTATAACCTGCCACTAAAAGCTATTTTTTTTATTTTGTACTTAGATGACTTCCGTCAGTCATCACTGCAGAGAATCTGCTTGAGTTGCTGTCAAGACCGTCAGCCATTAGTGTCGGTGGCGGTCTGCTTGAAACTGTACTGGAGCAATCAGCTTAGTTCCTGACGGTCTGCTAGAAACGATACCAGAACCATCAATCAACGCTGTTGCTGACGAATTAAATTCCGGTGTCAACGGTATTGCTGGAACTTCTTCCGATCCTGCACCTGCTAATGTATCAAGTCCATTTAAGAAGCATTTCTTTTACAAAACTAGTATCAAAAGGGACACACCTAAACCACGTTCAAAAGAAAGAATGCGTTCTATTGTTTCGGGTAAAAGTTACCAGGAATATTTACAAAGGAAGTTGAAGCAAAAAGAAGATCTTGAACGGATAAAAGTAGAAAAAGCTGCTGAAAAACAACGAAAGAAAGAAGAAAAAGAGTCATTAAAGCGTGTCAAGGCTCTAGAAAAAATTAAGATTGCAAAAATAAAGTGGGTGAACAAAAATCTCCACTTCTGTTCAAGTTCTGACTCAGATGCTGAGGATTCTCTAGGAGAAAGTGTAAAGGAGTCAGAAACTGAGCCTGACCATTACCAAGAATCTAACGTTGCGGTTCTGAAGCCCCCTCAAAGAGTTGGTGGTGAATTTGTCATATATCAGTACGAAAATAAATTTTACCCCGGAAAAGTACTAAAAGCGATTAAGGAAACAGCTACAATCTCATCGATGGAAGTGAATGGTCGATTGTGGAAATGGCCGTAATGTAAAGACGAGCTTGACTACCCGTGGGAAGCAGTAGTAATTGCTTTAAAAGCTGAGCCAAAAAAGATCACCTCAACGAGGGATGTCATTGATGTTCCAGAGATACATTTCTTTATGTAACTTTTAATATGCTCTGTTCTTTCTTCATATGCTCTGTTTGAAATAAAACACTAAGTATTAATAAATTTGCCTCTTATTTAACAACTTAAACCCCATTTAAACTTAACTATCTGGATGGTCAAGTACTGATACAAAATATGGTCTTCTACTAGATTTTTGTATTTTTTAGATGGTCAACTACTAACAATTTTTTTTGAAAAAGTATTTATTTTTTATTATTTTTTTGTATAACTGTACAAGCAAAAAAAGTATGTGTGTTTAATAAACTTTTATCAGAAAACATATCTAAATATTCACTCAATGAATTCAGATAAAAATAAAGGGTAAGCATTAAAAAATCAAAATTCTGGCCCTTAAATGGTCATCTACTGGTGCTCTTACCTTATGTGCCACTGAAAAAATAAAAACGAATCGTATTAAATCACGATCCCCTAACAAGTAAATAAATTAAAAGGAATAAAAAATACGACTGCAGTTATACACAGTGAATAGTCCAAGATAGTTACATGATCAGAGGCAACGGAAAAAAAGTGCAAGAGTTTTGTAAAATATGATACTTTCAGATCAGACAGTATTTTGGCCATGGAATGCTGGGGTAGAGTAAGCAGGCTAGACTCCGGGACACCTGACGCTGGCATACTAGGAAAGGTGTAATTTTAATTAGTACCCCGAAAGTGATTTGGAAATGCTGATAATTCATCAGTAGACAGTGGATGCAATACAGAACTCGAAACAAAAGGCCAGACTGCTTAAGAATTTAATGCGTGGCGTCAGTATTACTCCATACATGTCACAAAAATGAAGTGTAATATGCGTAGTGAACCCGCATGAGCGTTCACCTTACCACCCATTCGCTCTCCATAGAATTTGAGTTGCGGAAATCGCAGTTTAAGATATTTTTTTCTAAAAAGGAGTTGATTATTGTCCTGGAGAGACCAAGATGTTTAAAAAGGTGACACAGAGATTTAGCTGGCAAGCCACGATCGCCAACTTCCACCGCGTGAAGGTGAACAATGAAGCCGTTCCGGATGATGGCATTTGCGAGACCATGGTATTTATTTAATTTGTACTCGTGGTCTTTTGGGATATTTGATTCCCATGAAACAGTTAATTCTACGATAAGGGCCATCTTCTGAGATAGAGAGTAAAGAGTTATATCTGGACGCAGGGCTGTACATCGGAGACTTTTAGGGAATTTATACTAATTAGAGACCGAATTGACCTCCAGAATCCCTATCCCAATTTTTTTCTCGATTATTAAGAAAGGTTTTGTAGTGAAATATTTTTTGCCTTTAGATCAATCCCGCACGAACTGTATTGGGGGTTTGGAGGGTACTGTCAAACCCTTGTTGGCACGAGCCACTGAGAGGCTAATTTTCTCGCGAATAACAGCAAGAACCTTGTCGTGGCGGTAAGTGTACCGTCCTTGATCCAAGGCCACCTTGCAGCCAGCGAGAATATGTCTAGCTGTGCAAGGGGTGTTGCTACAAAGGGGACATAAACTATCCTCGGCATAGCTCCAACGAGCGAGGTTACTGGGGTCTGTAAGTGTATGCTGAAAGGCATTTAAATAAAATTTCAGCATCTCTGGCGTCCAGTCATACATTACTTTCCAGTGCATTAGAGGAGGAATGCAAGTCTTCAATTGTTGTCCAATCATTCTGACCTTGAAGGCCAATAGCGTGAGCCATACTATTCCTGTCGTAATCTCCCCGCAAGAGACACTACTTCAACTCCACATCGCTCATGGTTGTACTCCAGATATACCCATACCCATACCCCATACCATTGCCATTCTGGCTGATTCCAGCAAGGAACTTTTTGTGGAAGTCTACGCGGGCTTGTAGAACATTTGACTCACTACGGCCACTTATTACGTGCTTCGATATTGCCGGTTTCTTGAAATTGCTTAGGAATTGATTATCAATAATTATATAGCGTATTATATTGCTTAACGTCCTACTGCAATTTGGCAACTGGGATTTTACTACAAAACGCAACAGGTAGATAGCACTCATAGTACCTGAAATTGATTAATCTTCTCTTATTATGTTTAATAAGAGCACCTTCCAATTTTTTTTTTTGCTTTTGAAAATGCATCCGATTTCAAAAGTAATATATTAAGCAATCAAGGTGTGAAGAGCGAAATAATAATAAATGTTCTTTCTCTATGCTTGGTCGATCTCTATGATTTCATCGCTGAAGAAACACAAATATCAAACATACATACAAATATCAAAGAAAAACTCAAAATGAAACTCTCTCACTATAATTAAATTTTGTAGAAACATTTTAAGAATACAATATCATTTTCAATTAATTAATTTATTCCTCTGCTTGGACGGTTAATTTGCTCAAATTTTCAGAGAGTTTTTCGTAGGCTGATTTGTTCCTGTAGATATGTTTGTTTGCATCAACTTTTCTCTTCAGTACTTTGGGGTCGACCTCGCTCAATTCCAGGAGGGCGTCTGAAAAAGAAATAGACATAAATTAACCATATAATAAATACAATCGGAGCTCTGATGGAATGCACCGACCGGAGTCGTGCTTATCATACACTTCTGGGGGGGGGTGAGCGGCAGACTCCAGACTAATGACCAGCTTTGGTAGATTTAACACAGCTGTTCGCCTTATCCCCTATTCCCTCCCCCTATGAAGCCATACAATTTGAATAAGGAATAAGCCATACATCCATCAAAGAAAATAGTATATGGACCGGAACCCTTGATACCCATACCCCAGGCCAAAATAAAAACATGGCTATGCAGGAACACCGACGAAACCCACCTTAGAGAATGGAAAAAAAACGCAGGATGCAGGCAAACAAAGAACGCGGTTCCGGAAGCGTCTAAAAAATCTTGCCCGCAACCTCACCAGATTAAAAAGGGACAAAATCCGTAAAGTCATAGGTACTATGACAGGCCACTGTCCCCTAAACAAACACCTGTTTACCATAGGTGTGACAGACAGCCCTCTATGCAGAGGATGCATGGAGGAAGAAGAAACGCCACAGCATGTGCTCATGGAGTGCAGGAGCGTGGCAGAGCAACGGGCAAGAATACTACAATCTCCATGCTGCTAACCTTCTGGGACAGCCTGGGTTGGCTGGAGTAACATAAATTAAAACCCAATCAAGTCCAATCAAGAGGCCAAATGCGGGAAAAAGGCCAAATAAACTAACTAACTAACTAAGCCATACATCCATAAGCCATACAAGCCATACAATTTGAATAAGGAAATTGCAGTTTCAGATATTTTTTCTAGGAAGGAGTTGAATATTTTTCTGGAGAGACCAAGATCTTTAACCTCTCCAGGGCCATGCCCGCCGATCGGCGTTTGTCTGTCACGACGATTCGCGGCCGCCTAAATCCCGATTTTTTGCAATTATCGGCCCTATTTCTCCCTCAACTGTGATAAAAATCGATTGTCATGGAATAAGACATCGACATATATTTGAATGCATACACTAATGCCACCACAAACAAAATATCTAGGGTTTGAATAAACACTATGATCAGTTTCATTTCTGCGGCCTCTCCAGTCGGTTGTCGACTTAAATTGAGATGAAACAGAGATTTGGCTGGCAGGCCAAAGGCCGTTCCGGGTGATGGCATTTGTGAGATCAATGGTGTTTATTTAATTTGTACTAGTGGTCTTTTCGGATATTAGATTCCCATGGAATAGTTAATTCTACAAAAAGGGTCATCCTCCGCAACAGAGAGTAAAGAGTTATATCTGGACGGAGGACTGTGAATCCGAGTCTTTCAGGGAATCGATACTGCTTAGATACCGAATTTACCTCTAGAATTCAATACGAAGCTTTCTCGATTATTGAGAAACGTTTTGTAGTGGAATTTTCTGCGGAATATGAGCGTCCCATTTTAAAAAAAAACGGTTGTGTCACCCCAAGGCTTTCCTGGGAAGCAGACAACCCCACCCCCCCACATTCGCGCCAAACCCCTCATCCCCCAAAAATCATACAGCACTATTTTTTTTTAATGTTGCTTGTATATAAAAATATTTCAACCGAAATTTCACAACGTGATTCCCATGCAGCAAGGCATCTGTGTACTGAATGTCAAGTCTCTAACTGAAATATTTCGAGATTGAATTATGACTAGCGTGCCCTCTGGTGGATCAATTTCAACTACAATCTTCTCAACTCTTGCCATGACCGAATGATGCTTGCATGCCAAATTTCAGCTCAATCGGATGAAGCGTTTGGGCGATATCATTTAGGCGACACACAGACACAGACAGACTTCAGTCTGGAAATTGTCATAATTATCTCGGGAGGAGTCAAAAGTCATCTCGATTTTTTTTTTGCGCTTTCACAATACTTCCCCTTTGTCGGGAAAGTAATTGCACTTACCATTGACAGTACACGTCAATGGTAACTGCATTGAATTTTCCTTTTCTTCTATAGGAAATACTTTTGCATTTGGACTAACTATTTGTTGACACATTATTAAAATAATATAAATCCAAGCAATATTTTTAAGTTTACTGATTTTACACAAAGCACAAAAAAAATCTGCAGCCATCAAATTAATTTACAAAATGACCAACGCACTTGTAAAAATATTGCATACTCTCAATAGGTTGATGATATATTACAAATAAATAAAAAAGACTCACCAGTCATTTTCTTACTAAATTTTTCATCTGGATCATCCAAATGGATAAGCATTGCACTATAAAGTGCTTCGATATGTGGAGAAAAAGTCGTCAAATCATATGGTTGTGGTCTACATCTGTAGAGAATGCAAATAGTCTCAACCGCAGCCTCCCGAACTCTTTCGTGACTATCGTCCAAGCGTTTCAGCACCACTGCAGAAAAAAAACAAATTTTTACTCAATCTCAATTTATATGAGGCGCGCAACTAAGCTCTCGCTGTTTGTCAATAGATGGTTCTAGCAGTAAGTGCTGGTCGATTTTGAGATATCCAAAACGTTATAAACAACGCTTAGTCATATGGTAAACAAACCGTTTTGACATATTAGTGATTTTGTTTTGGCGTCATATACTTTAGGTTGTGTGAAAATGTCTGATTTTGTGTTCCGTTATCCCGTCATTTGCGGGAAGTGTTGACTTTGTTCTTTCATTCGAAGAATACGGCGGTTGAAGCGCATCGAGAGCTCCAAAAAGTTTACAGAGATGCTGCTCTAAGTGAAACAACATGCCGCGATTGGTTCCGTCGCTTCAAAGACGGTGATTTCGATGTTGACGACCGTCCGCGTGAAGGAAGACCAAAATCCTTCGAAGACGCTGAATTGGAGGCATTGCTCGATGAGGATCCGTGCCAAACGTAAGAAGACCTTGCTTCAGCATTAGGAGTTACCTGCCAAGCCATTTCCAAGCGATTGCATGCGTTGGGAATGATTAAAAAACAATGAACTTGGGTTCCTAACGATTTGAAGCCAAGGGACGTTGATCTTAGTTTTTTCGCCTGTGAACAACTGCTCCAGCGGCAAACAACGAAGGGTTTTCTTCATCGCATCATGACGGGTGATGAAAAATGGGTTCCTTACAGCAACCCAAAGAGAAGAAAGTCATGGGGACTGCCCGGTCATGCTTCTACGTCGTCGGCTCGGCCGAATATTCGCGCTGCGAAGGTTATGTTGTGTATTTGGTGGGACCAGGTCGGTGTTATTTATTATGAACTGTCGAAACCCAACAAAACCATCAATGGGGAACGGTATCGACTTCAATTGATTCGATTGAGCCGAGCACTGCGCGAAAAACGAGCAGAGGCTCGAAAAATAATTCTACAGCATGACAACGATCGACCTCAAGTTGCCAAACCCGTTAAAACCTACCTGGAAACGCTCAAATGGAAAGTCCTACCCACCCGCCATATTCCCCAGATATTGTGCCGTCCGATTATTACTTGTTCCGTTCGATGGCACATGGTCTGGCTGATCAGCAGTTTCGCTCATATGAAGACATCAAATAAATTAATAGTTTAAAAAAAACACTAAAAACACTTTTGGGCTATGATACGATATTCACATACACACGGCTATGATACGATATTCCATCATGGAATGCCAGTGCCTATCTTCCGGCTTCATCATCAGACTTTGAAACCTAATCGTGGTCAAAGTTCATTCCAAGACAATACAGTCAACTACTCCAGTAGATAGGCATTCCTACACTTGGATGCATCACAAAATTAAATGCTTAAAATGTAATTATTAAAAACATAACTATCATGATAGTTGTCATGGCTGTAATGTGGCGGTATATTCAATATTACCTACTTACAAATAATCAAAATATACTAATGTCATTAAAAGTAAGAGAGAATAATATATTAAAATAGAAATGCAAATTCTATGTAAAATAATCAACGCAAAATAATTTTATTGTCAATCCAGCAATATGCCTTCGTATTTTTTAAACATAAATAGATGTATACTAAATTATATGAGAATTAGAATATCAGCTATCATAATACCGTTACGTTAAAATTTTACAAATTTTGCTAATTATCAAGATGGAAAATAAACTTGGAATTTTCAAACTCCCTTATACCATAAATTGGGTTTCTTACCAAATTATTTATAATTATCTTTTTAAATTGGTCCTCTCCAAGGCTTTTCATTTGCTCTGGAATCTTATTATAGAAGGACAAATTTTGGTGAATAAAACCGTACCATGATAGGTCTTGTGCAGATGGTCCGCGGTGAAGCAATTCTTTTGTTTTGCCAGTTTTGCGATGCTGCAGAGAGCTCGGAGGGAATATTCTCTGGTTACGGCTGAATTATCATCGAGGAGGCCAATAACTAAAGGGGTCAGTGTATCTAGAAATGGCTCCAACTCTTCTTTAGTCGGGAACATATCGATATTCTGAAACAATAAGACATAAAATACTTAATATTTTTTTTATAACTCTACTCTCTATCTGATAAGGTAGGCTTTCCAAAATCTGTCAATAAAGGTGTTTATCTACAAGGCATATATGATACTTATTCTTGAGTATGGCTATCAGCTCTGGAACCCCTGCTTAGGTAAAGATGTAGATATCCTGAAAAAGAATGTCTACATCTTTGCAGCGAAGGGTAACCAAAATGCCAGTGAGCCTGAAGAATAGGATTTATGAAGATCACTTGAAATTACTTACACTGACTACTCTCAAACAAAGATGACAAAATGGGGGACCTGATTGAGACATATAAAATTGTCACCAACTATTACGATGTCCCTAGGTCTAAAGAATATTTACAAATTCGAAGTTAAGAATATCTTTGAGGTTACAACAAAAGACTCCAATATGCAAAATTTAAATCTATTCCTCTTACCTGCTGGAATGCCAATACCACCTTAACTTCCAAATATCAAGTAAGTAGTTGTCTAAATGTCCAAATGTCAATACATTAACATACATAAATCGTGTTTAGTGTCAAATGAACGGTCTGATTGAGTACATTCTAGAAATATACATGGGAAAAGATATAAACCCCAAATATTTCATATAAAAACCGTAATAAAAATAATTATAAATACAATATTTCACTTACTGTAATGGGGGTTACGTTTTTTATTAATTTTAATATATTTTCTTGTTAGCAATGACGTGGGCTCAATTTTAATTGTGACAAAATAAATTTGTATGATTATGCGAATATTTTATTGAACAATCTCCAGTAATAAAACATTGTAAGATTGTAATAAAACAATGAGTTATTTTAATTGATATTATTATTCATTCTGGACAGGCGGCTTTGCTGATATGTCCAGATCAGGTCTTGTAAAGCTAGCCTTGAATAATATTGACAAGTTTTTAGGTACAAATCGAGTCTGTTTTTAAATTGATTGACAGAGATTGACAGAGTCTGTTTTTAAATTGATTGACAGTCTGTTTTTAAATTGATTGACAGAGATTGACAGAGCTGCATGATCGTTTATTCTACATGTCTACCACTATATTTTGTTGAATATTTTTAATCCTTAGAAAGCCAGCTATGGCGATGAAACTCATGATGGCATGTTTTCAACCCTTGAAAATTTGTTTGTAGGGGATGTTAGTGCATGTATACTAACATAAACATAGAGATCGGCAGCCCGTGAATTGTCGCAACAGGAATACCACCAATATGATTCTCGGAATGACATAACAATTCTAACAATACCACACACTTATAAATCAGTTAAAGCGTTTAGAAGTTATGGTGGAATAAAGAAACGGAAAACCTACATAAATGAACCCTGAACACATTACACTTCTTTTTCGTTGGGCAGTCAAGTAATAAATAATCCGGTTGTCGAAAAGTTTCTCATGGACAATTTCTGATACAGCCCTTAGCTCCACGTATACATTATATTTTATTGCTTAAATACTCAAAATATTTTATACAAAACAGTAATTTAAGTTCCGAGGGCTTAACAAAGTTTCTCCTAAAAAATTGAGTACAACGATGATGATGGATGATGCATTATTACCCTATCGATATTTCGGATGATCTGCTCTTTCTTCTCTCTTTTCGACTTCCACCTCCTCCCCAGTGGCGTGCCCAGGGTTCGTAAATAGGGCAAGCCCGACATACCTTTTTGTGTTTTTTTACGCTTTTTATAGTAAAAAAGTGGTACCTCTTTACTCTTTAATCTTCAGTTTGAAATTTACTGCTTGGGTCGTACATTCAATAAAGCACACTGAAGGCATGCTACTGCAAGACAGAATTTAACATATACTTATCAGCAGTCGCATACGTCTAGTGGCTTTAAAGGACTCTCTTGCGTCGTTGCGTCTCAAACGAGGTGCTGAGTTATTTTGTAGATTGTTTTCATAAATTTGATCAAATTCATATTGAAATTCAACACGTAACCAAGTCTGAAATTCCTTTATTTTGTTTTCCTTCATTAATTCCTATAACCCACATCGACTTGTGATTTTTGAAGAATGTTGTACAAGGTCTCAGCTTTTTCAAAAATTCGGCGGAAAACAAGGTGAAAAAATTTAAATGGAATGATCGCATCGAGTTTTCAAAATTCTCAGCTGCTAAAACCGTATCCCCGTCCCAGTCCTGCGGGTGGTTACATATGTCAGAAAACAAAATAATAAGAATACATTACTGACCACAAAGGACAATTTCCTCCATTTTTTATCAGGCACTAAAAACCACAAATCAATTGAAATTACACAATAAAAAATTAGCCCGACGTCACTCGCACATTTAAATCCAAACTAATTATAATGAAGTCGCGCTTTCTGTTGACACGTTCGCATTCACAGTTCGCATTCAACGTCATGGCTAAGCAAGCCCGGCTTAGCTCCCGATACAAAAGTTGTATATAGACATATATTGTTTAGCGTAATTTGCCACAGGTGCGAATGAGAGGAACACTGATTTTGAAAGCCGCATTGAAAGCCCAATATGTGCGAGCGAAACAGCAATCGCGCCCTGTAGATAATTATCGCACCTGTCGATAACAGTTTTTTTCTCGCGTGGAGCGAGCTGTGCGCGTTAGATGGCAGTAGTAGCGCTAGCAAAATGATTTATTTAATTGTTTTTTTTACGAATTGTGTTATTAATTTATTTAATCGTTAATTTGGAAGTATAGGCAAGCCAGGCTTTTCGGCTTATATGAAGAGACCGCCACTGCTCCTCCCCCTAACTTTCCCCAGGGTGATAAAGAGGGTTATGAGCGAAATAAGATTAGGAACCATTGACGTACAGTATTGAAGAGACCTGTATCTTTTAGTAAAGTATAACAGCATGAGGAAGAAAAAGATGCGTCAAGTAATAAATTAAATGTTCACCTTGTCCGATTCATCGCCGTGTCCTGTTGTGGCTTCTGTAGGTTTCTGTTGCTGCAGCGCAGCGCAAACACAGCATATAGCAGAAGTCCGAATAGCTTCTGCAGTCCTGCCCGCTGACCACACCAAATTCGGCATAACCGCCTCTGAAATGTTACAACAGCTATGTGAGGATATCAATCCCGAAACATTAAGTCTATCCTTTAATTTTCTTTGTCGATAGTGTCAGTATTTTCGGCTTTTTTAATTTTAATATAACCAAAACTTCAATTCTGTCGCATTCTAAGGATTACAGCTGCGGGTAGGTGTTCCCTCAGATTGGAACCTATGATCCCACCTGTCCACAACTGGGTTTAAAGCTGCAGGCAGAGTTCAAAGAGGTCTGGAGTATGGCAGTTCAACCAGGAGCGATGTGGAGCTGAAAAAGTTACTCTTGCGAGGAGATTATAACAGCATCAGTATGGCTCGTGTAGTCAGCCTTCTATGCCAGAATGACTGGACAATAGTTGGGGACTTCATTCCTCCTCTGGTAATCCACTGTATGCCAGAGATGCTGAAATTCTATTTAAATAGCCTTCAGCATATCATGTCCCCTTTGTAACCATAACCCTTGGTACAGGTAGATATATTTTAGTTGGCTGGAAGTCAGCCTTAGATCAAGGCCGGTACACCTATCGTCATGACAAAGTCCGTGCTGTTATTCGCGAGTTAATTAGCCTTTCAGTGGCTCGTGCCGACAAGGGTCTGACAGTATCCTCCAAGCATCCAATACAGTTTGTACAGAATGGCTCTAAAGGCAAAAAACCTTTCTACTGAATAACCTTTCTCAATAATTGAGACAGATTGGATTCTGTAGGTTGATTAGGTCTCTGAGCAACACCATTTCCCTGAAGGTCTAGCATACACAGCCCTATGTCCAGATATACTCTCGGATCTCTGTATCTCGGATCTCTGTATTTTCAAATTAACTGCGCCATGGAAATCAAATATTCCAAAAGACTAAGAGTATAAACTAAATAAATACTATGATCTCGCAAATGCCGTCACCAGGAATGGCATCACTGTTCATCTTCACGCGGTGGAAGTAAACGCTTGTGGCTTACCAGCAGAATCTCTGTTTCACCTCTTTAAAGATTTGGTCTCTCTAGGAAAATAATGAACTCTTTCCTAGAAAAAATATCTTAACCCCTTGAGTATGATACGACCAAATCTGGTTCTGAAACAATTATCCGTTGAGTATGATACGACCAGATCTGGTTCCGCGTTTTTTTCACTTCTTTGACGTTCTCATATTTATTCATAATTATCTAATTGTTTTACAAAATGATATTTCAATATGCTATATTCTAAATTTCAATGCAATCATTGTGCAGTTGTTCTTTTTATGATTGGTGTAGTAGTTTCGTAGTTATAGTACTTTAAGGTCGATGTCGCCGAAAATCCTGCAAAAGAGACAGATGCATCCATGAAAATACCCATTTACTCCAAGGGTTAAACTCAAAATTTATGGCCTTGAAGGCGAGGGGTTGAATGGGTGGTAAGGTGATCATCCATATGTGGAAAGACAGCTATCCTAAACCTACCACAGCCGGTCGTTAGTCCGGAGTCCAACGCTCACCCTCCAGAAGTTTAATAATAATATTATGATCCTGGTTGTACGGCCATATCCCTCTAGCTAGTTCCAGCAAGAAACTTTTTGCAGAAATCTACTTGGACTTGTAAATCATTTGATTTACTACAGCCACTTACTATGTGTTTCAAATTGCCGGATCCCTAAGGATCCGATTCTGTCCAACTCTGAAATTAAACAGAATTGAAGTTTTGGATAATCTGGAGTTGGCATAGAGCAGTGGGCAGTTTTAGAGCTAGCCCAA
The DNA here is from genome assembly GCA_944548615.1 of Micropterix aruncella. Classification (NCBI taxonomy): domain Eukaryota; kingdom Metazoa; phylum Arthropoda; class Insecta; order Lepidoptera; family Micropterigidae; genus Micropterix; species Micropterix aruncella. Next base: position 27,546,524 of record OX155964.1, on the reverse strand, counting down.
AATTGTGTTTGGACCTGAAGAGAGTGGAGGGATCAGCCGATTTGGCTGATGACAACCAAGATGTTAAACTAGTTGTTACCAACCCATTCAGATGTAACACTCCCAGCATTTACGTGAAATCCTAAATGAGAAAGAGCCATGACAAATGAGAAGCTAAGTACAGTAGTCTCTTGGTAATCCGGAAGATAATGGACCAGAGAACTGCCGGATTTCTTAAAAAAAACGCCAGATCACTGGTAATAACTAATGATACATTTTAATGGCAGAAGCTATATTTTATTGTATAGGTACATATGTATATGTATGTAATGCTGTATTATACACATTACTACATACATGCAACCAAAGTGTTAACATATACCAAAATTACAATAAAGAAAAAAATCACTTACAATACAGTATTACTGTAGTTTTGTAACAATAATCTACCTACATTATTCATTGAAATGGAAGCCATAAAATAATTTTCTATTTTTGAGATACAGTGGAACCTCTCATAACGAACACCTCTCATAACGAGTAATTCGCAGTAATTCCTCATAACGAGTAATTCGCAGTAACTCCTCATAACGAGTAATTGCACCTCTCAAAACGAGTATGGGAAAAATTGTTTCGCTTAACGAGTCTGGAACGAATTATGCTCGTTATGAGACGTTCCACTGTATTTTTAAGTCACAGCACTGCAAACACACAAAATTACACTGATGAAATACAGCACGTTAGCGAGCTAGCACAACATGGAATAGTCTGGCGAAAAGCAGACAAAGTAGACGCATATATCGCTCATAGCGGTCATTGACCTCGCGACAAGCAGTCACTTATCTCTAAATCATGCTCGAAATTACCGAGCTTGGTACCTGCCTTTATAAAAACGCCCTTTTATAGACAGGGCCGGAGAAATGAAATGCCGGATTATAGACAGAATACTGTAGTTGTCATGATCTAAACCTTTCGTAGGCCAGAGATTAGCAAGGTATATATTTTTGCCAGGCAACTACTATAATGTTCTATTACATGATCGACAGAAAGTTCTTTGCCATGATCAGTGAATTTCCTAAATACAAAAATATGAAAAACATATTTTTTTGTAATATATAAATATAAAATAATAAATATGTTATGCTAAGGAATATGAAACACATGTTATGAAATTTAGATAAAATATAAAATCTAACAAATCCAAAATTTCACCTTTTAGGATTATACTAAGGAATGCCTGGAGCTTATCGGGATCGGCTTCTTTGAAATTTTCCTTCCGCTTGAGAAGATACGCTGAGAGGGTTGTGAACATTTTCAGTCTCACCTCGGCGCCTACTTCAGGAGTGGCCAGACATTCCTTCAGGAGTGGTGCAAGTAAATGGAAGTATTGGCAAAGAGACGATCCTGGAACACAAATGTAATTTACAGGTTTTTTTTTGTGAATGAAACCATTCTATGTATAGGTTAATTTTTATACCTTGAACCGATTAATTGCATTAGTGCATAAGATTGAATAAGACAAAACCTTTCGATTTAAAAATATTTTTCCCACATTAAAGAAATTATTATATTTATTATATGCATTTTACCTTAAAAACAATCGACGATAAATAATTTTACTTTCTTGGTACCTAATATTAAGGATGAAAAGGAAGTAATCAGAGTAAACTTGATGTTATTTTATGTATTCTTAGCACATTCAAAACTAATCCATTACTTTGCCTAGATAGCGGTTTGAAGTATTATTATTTTATTATCGGTCATATTATTATCCCTTGAGTAACCTATCTAAAAAAACGTAAAACTGAATCAAAAAGAGTTTAACCCTTCAGGCCTCGGTCCCTCAGCCGATTCACAAATTGATGTCCCAAAAAATTTTTGTAAAAATTAGTAAAAAAAATTAATTATGACACTGTCTCGCCAAAACATTAATTACTGCAAAATCACTGTATCCATAATTAAAATAAAACATATTAACATAATAAAACATAATAAAATAAAACAAATAAAATTAAAATAAAATTAAAACAGGGCCGTCACGCTGAATCGTTTTTTGGCCGATATCGGCCAATCGGGGCTCTAGGGGTTAAAACACAAAAACATCCATTACAAAGAGGTATGTACTATCAGTTAGAATGTTCTCTTATTTAAATAGTTCTAATAGACGTTCGAGTTGATCGGTCGCCGGATTGCGATCTAAATCGAATAATTTTGACAACTGTTTCTTATGCTTATCCGCTTAAAAATTGCACAAAACTTTATTGATGAACCGTGTTCTTGTACAGGTCACCAATATAACTAATGTGGTGGTTATTATATTCAAGAGTAAATGCACGTCGAGTCGAGTCTGGTTTATTGTAGTATAGTACAGTAAAGCTATAAGCCGACTGTATGTACGACTGCAGAGGTGTGTGTATAATAATAATAATAAAAATAAACACTTTATTCAAAAAGAAAAGGCGAGCTTATTGCCTACAGGCAATAATCTAGAGCTAATCTATACTGACCTGTAAACATTATTTGTTTACGAACTTAACCTATATAATAAGTTTGATAAATACAAAAAAATATTTTACTCTTTGTGGATACAGAATGTGCTACACTAAAATAAACTAAAGCATACAAGGAAGCAAAGGTTTAAAAATGAGGAGAACGAAAGGTAATTTATGTGGAAGATTTAAAAGGAAATGTTCTCTGAGTCTGTTTTTAAAACATGTTATGCTCGGCGCAGTTCTCACGTTTTTCAAAAAGCATTCCAAAGACGGACTCTATGCACGGTGAAAGAGAATGAGAAGAAGTCACTGTTGTGACCAGGGATAGAGAGTAGCACGCTATCTTCAAATCTAAGAGGACATCCATGAGCCAATAGTGCAGTCGGGTGTAAATAACTGTCGGATTTCCCGATGGAATGGTCACGAACGGTGAGCAGAGCATCTATATGAATGCTAGTTAAGAGGGAGTAGCGAGTCGAGAGGGTTTGCTAGCATAGAGCATGTCTATCGGAACGAATGCCGTATGTTCTAGGAACTAGAAGCAGGTGTTATTGTGAGAATCGGTAGTCGCAACAACCATAACTTTAGTTTTCTTTTTTAATGTACTCAGGCAGTATTTGCTGCTGACTTGGCTGACTTTATTAATCGGTTCCCGAATGTCATTATCATTTCATTATCAGCGTAGCGAAAGATTACTTGCATGTTTGCAAACTTGACTGTTTGCAAAATGTTATGCATACGATTCATCTTCGGTCTACATAAGTATGATCACATGTCCGAATAAATATATGGCACAGTTAAAGTGGCTGTCAGTATGCCAAAAAAAAATGTTAATATACTTGCACTCCTCTATCGTGTACTCTCACAATCTCCATGAGGTTTTCGAACCATTCCCATGGCTTTGTACTTCGGTCCGCCTCTGACAATTTACTCAAAACTCCCCGTCATAATACTGATTTCTACTCTAACTCTTTCTGTGTCCATGGTGCAAGACTCTGGAACGATATCCCCCAATATATGAAACTCGCCTTCTCTTTAATCATACAAGTCTCACCTCACAAATTACTACTTTCTACAAAGTAACCACTTCCTCCCTTTCTCTCTCCTTCCTCTCCTCGGACATTCTTAGTTTTAAATATGGTAGTTTATATTTTATACAGACAAACTTAGCTATCTTTGTTTTCACAACGCGCGCATGTACCAATGCACGTTTATTCTCTGAAGATCGTTTCCAGGCAGCAGCGAGAGTATGCATCCTTGACCTACTCTAGATTGGTCAATGTACTGATCGAAGATACAATATCCAACTCATTGCAGAACCAGCAGATCACTCTGGTACAAATGAAGTAAGGATATACACAGATGGCTCCAAAACCACTCAAGGTACCGGAGCCGGCGTCTTCTCAAATGATCTAAACATCAAAATATCAACTACCCTAGGCAACCTAAATACGATCTTCCAAGCAGAATGCATTGGCATCACCAGAGCAGCACAAGCAGTTGCAGCCAAAGATGACGGAGACCTAAGCTTGAAATTTGTCTCCGACAGTGCCTCCGTGCTACAAGCGCTAGCAAAAAATACTATAACCTCTGTCCTTGTACTGGAATGCCACAATGCGCTCCAATCCATTGCAGGGTCAAATAGAGTGACCCTGCAATGGATTAAAGGGCACAGCGACTCACTGGGAAACGACGCAGCAGACGAACTGGCCAAAAGGGGATCAAAGGAAATATTACATGGACCGGAACCCTTGATGCCCATTCCCCAGGCCCAAATAAAAACATGGCTACGCAGGAACACCGAAGAAACCCACCTTACAGAATGGAAAAAGAACGCAGGATGCAGGCAAACAAAGAACGCGGTTCCGGAAGCATCCAAAAAACTTGCCCGCAACCTCACCAGATTAAAAAGGGACAAAATCCGTAAAGTCATAGGTACTATGACAGGCCACTGTCCCCTAAACAAACACCTGTTTACCATAGGTGTGACAGACAGCCCTCTATGCAGAGGATGCATGGAGGAAGAAGAAACGCCACAGCATGTGCTCATGGAATGCAGGAGCGTGGCAGAGCAACGGGCAAAAATACTACAATCTCCAGCATCTGTCCCGGAGGCCTGTAGCAACCCAAACAGGCTGCTAACCTTCTGGGACAGCCTGGGTTGGCTGGAGTAACATAAATAGAAACATGAGCCACGCACAACGGCCCAATCAAGAGGTCAAGTGCGGGAAAAAGCCCAGACAAACTAACAAACTAACTAACTGGTCAATGTACTCACCAGCGTTGGTTAATAAGGCGGTCAGAATACACCTATCGGGATGCAGCAAAGTCCACGTGGCCGTTTCACTTGTGATATCGGTGAGAATTGGTCTTATAAAAAATGCACATAGAGAACTCATTTCTGGACCACATTCCTGCAACGATTTTAGTTTAGAAAGTTGCGCTGAAAAAGAAAAAACAGAAATTATTCAAGGACAATATTTCCGGTTTTAGCTTTACTAGTTCACAAAGTACGAATCCGTTAAAACATTTTCTGTCTAACAGAGCTGTGTATGTTTGGAACAAGATTGTGTGTGTTAAAAAAATCATTCTTTAAAAACAAAAGAGTTATGACAACTTAGGGTAATAATTTTTTTTTAAAATACCATGTGTTCTAGGACATAGGGTCTATGGATAAAAGCTAGCAAATGACCCCTCCCCCCCCCCCCAATCCCCAAAACAATTGTGTCGGTTTATCTGCCAAACAACCTTTATAAAGAGATCTTTCCATTGGTATATGTTGGAAAAGTGGGCCCAAAATGCCCATTCTCTTTCACAAAAATAATGTTTGTCCGCATCTCTCAAATAAATTAGAGTCGGTGGAATATGGCACACATTAAAAATCAAACGCTTAATAGGTGAGGAATGATGTGTCATTAATCCTCATTTAACTCAGTGATGAATGGTGATAAGAATACTTACAAAACGCATGAAATTCTACGTTGTTATCTGCAGCCATCGCATAAACAGTAAAACTAATAGTGAATAATTGCTGAGCTCCAGAACCTATTTTTTTGCCGCAAACATCCATTAAGGACTCGCAAACGCGTATTAAGCCCATCTGATAGTTGAGCTGCAACAGAGAAAGCATACTTCAGAATGTCTGGAAATGACTAAAGTAAATAAAATACAAACGGAGCCGCCACTGAATTCACCGACCAGTCGGGCCCAACATAGTACTATTATTACAATTCTGGGAGGTGAGTGGTAGACTCCGGATTAACAACCGGCTGTGAAAGGTTTAGGACAGCTGTTTTGCCACATGTGAGCGTTTACCTTACCACCCATTCACTCCTCTTCGAAGCCATAGAATTTAATATGAGGAAATCGCGGTTTTAGATATTTTTTCTAGGAAGGAGTTGATTATTTTCCTGGAAAGACCTCGATCTTTAAATAGGAGAAACAGAGATTTGGCCGACAGGCCACGACCGCCAACTTCCACCGCGTGAAGGCAAACAATGGAGCCGTTCGGGGTGATAGCATTTGTGAGATCATGGTATTTATTTAATTTTTACTTGTGGTGTTTTGGGATATTTGATTCCCATGAAACAGTTAATTCTACAATAAGAGATAGGGAATAAAAAGTTAATCTGGAAGGAGGGCTGTGCATCCGAGACTTTCAAGGAATTTATACTGTTTAGTGACCGAATCAACGACCAGAATCCAATATGAAGCTTTCTTAAGTATTGAGAAAGATTTTGTAGTGGTATGTTTCTTGCCTTTATAGCCACCCCGCACAAACTGTATTGGGGGTACTGTCAGACCCTTTTTGAAACGAGCCACTGAGAGGCTATTTACCTCGCGAATAACAGCAAGGACTTTGTTGTGGCGGAAAGTGTACCGTCCTTGATCTAAGGCTGCCCTGCAGCCAGCTAGAATATGTATAGCTGTGCAAAGGGTATGGCTACAAAAGGCACATGAACTATCCTCAGAATAGTTCTGACGAGCGAGGTTACTAGGGTCTGGAAGTGTACTGAGTGCTAATGTTCTATGTTTTCGAATCTCGGAGACCAGGACTGTGATCCCACTACCCTTGACTAGAAGGCCTTACCAGGGCTGATTATGAAAAATAGTGTGGTTCCTTTGCCTTACAAACGACCCTTCGTCTTGGAAGGAGAAGTACGTAACTAACAAAAAGTTACAATGGCAGTAATGAAGATTTTATGTATATAATATTAAAATAACTGCCTAACCTAATTTGATTTTTAATTTAAATTTTATATATTTAAAAAAAATAAATAAAATACAAACAGAGCTGCCATGGAATTCACCGACCGAAGTCGGGCCCATCATATAGTATTATTATACTTCTGGGGGGTGAGCAGTGAATTCCGGACTAACGACCGGCTGTGGTAGGTTTAGGACGTCTATCTTGCCACATGTGAGCATACACCTTACCACCCATTCACTCCCCCTTCGAAGCCATAGAATTCGAAATGCAGAAATTGCGGTTTTAGATAGTTTTTCTAAGGAGTTGATTATTTTCCTGGAGACCAAGATCTTTAAAAAGGTGAAACAGAGATTTAGCTGGCAGGCCACAAGCGCCAACTTCTACCACGAGAAAGTGAACAGTGAAGCTGTTCCGGGTGACGGCATTTGCGAAATGATGGTATTTATTTAATTTGTACTAAATCTTTTAGGATATTTGTTTCCCATGGAACAGTTTAACACAATACAATGTTTTCCGTATATATATGCCAACTTATGTCGATATGCCCGCAGATGGTTGCTTGGTGCAAAGATAGTAATCTTGGCAAGGATGCCGGGGTTAAAAATATGGCCTTTAAGTACCATCTCTGCTGTTCCAAACTAGTATCAAATGATACAACTGGGGATAAAGTAGATAATTAATAAACCTAGAAAATTAAACAGACCTTTCTAGTTCTGCATCTGTCAGGATCGGAGAGTTCTTTCAAGATTTCTCTCAGCTGTGCACCAACCAGATGGTCACAGTGGGATCCTTTTAACACGTGTGACAGCACGACTAGCGTAGACCAGTTATCAAGTTCCGGTTTCAAAAGTGTCCACCATATTTCAGGCTTGACAAAGTAGCCAAATAAGCGCGCGGCAGAAAATATCTGAAATAAAATGATGATGTAAATTTTGTTCAGTTGGGAACTAGATTTTTAAACACATTCTCTGCGTCGTGTAAATGAAATGTGTAAATGAATTCTTTGTGTCAAAATGAAAATTATCAGTTTTTAACATTGTACAGGATTCAATAGTTTCTTCGTAATCTTTTTCTAATCCGTCTTTATCCTCCTTAACCCTTGGAGTAAATGGGTATTTTCATGGATGCATCTGTCTCTTTTGCAGGATTTTCGGCGACATCGAAGTACTATAACTACGAAACTACTACACCTGCACAATGATTGCATTGAAATTTCGAATATAGAATATTGAAATATCATTTTGTAAAACAATTAGATAATTATGAATAAATATGAGAACGTCAAAGAAGTGAAAAAAACGCGCGACCAGATTTGGTCGACTCGTACTCAACGGATAATTGTTTCGCGACCAGATTTGGTTGACTCATACTCGACGGGTTAAAGGACCTGTCAAAGGTATTGTAATTGGGATCAGCCATGCTGTCGCCTTCTGAAAAACCCGGCTTCATATTCTGTGTCCACAGAAGCTAACGTTCTTGATATTTTGCGACATTCAGTAAGTTCATTGTTACAATATATTCAGAATGATTTATTATTAGAGAAAGAGAAATGCACAGGTAAAAGACCATTTATTATGACTATTTTCTGCTTACTGCCCGAGTCAGAGTTCAGATGAGTAGGACTGTGCTACTTCTTACTACTTATTTTGTCTTCAGCTGACATGCAAAAGGTCCAAGGGAAAAACGATTCATGTCATTTTTTTGAGAAAATGAGATACTTATGCCATCTTGTGGCTTATTCTCAAAAGAATCAAAGCATGAATCGACTTTGGAAAGAAAGATCATTAAGCACTGATACATGAACGCCGAATACATAGTCATTATCCTTGTATTACTGAAGTATTTTCTGCATAAGGTCCTGGTCGTCATGATACTCTCTTTTACAAAAGGAAGATTCTTTTACTTGGTTGCATTAGCTAGGACTAGTTTTGAATCTTGTGAAGAATTGTCGCATCACAAAGGGGTTATCCTCTAGTATACCTTAGAGAAAACTGTAACTGTTTTTTTATCGAGTAACTGTAACAGATAACACAACTTACCGCTGATGTGACTCTGTTATCATCGTCCTTGGCGCCTCGAAGGAAAGCTTGAATGATAAGATTTGCATGCTGGATACTGCCTTCTTCCGCGCACAGGACTAACCAAAAGAGCAGCTGTGAGCTACGAAGCCTCACATCTTCTTGCCAACCGTCCAATTCTAAAAAAAAATAGAAATTTGGCAATAACATTGATTATATAACGCATTAGAATGCTCAGCATCGTGCTACGATCTGGCAACTAGGATTTTACTAAGAAACGCAAAATGTAGATAGCACTCATTACAAAAACTGATTAGTCTTCTCTTATTATGTTGAATATGGCGGCGATCATGGTATAACAGCATGGCGCTCTGAGCAGGCCTATACGGTATAAAATAATAATATAATAAGTAACAAACAATTTTTTAAATCACAGCTCTTATTATTTTAGTATTATTTGCATAAAGATGTTAATTTTTAATTTGGTATATAGATTTCAAAATGTATTAATTATGCTCTTTAGTCCAGATAGACTAATTATCTACTGTAAATATTTATTAGTGTAAATCCAGCTAGTTATTATAGGATTATAGGTTAGTTTCGATTAGGTTAGGAAGTTAGTACATCTACTTACTGTGTAAATCAAGCTATAATAGATAATATAATTATAATAGGTACTAGATAATATAAGACAAATATGAACAACTTATTGTTAGTTACTGTTAGTGAAAAGGCACTAGCCTAGTGGGGAACTGTGACGAGTAATTTGTATCTTTTTTACAAATTAAAAATACTACCAAAAAGAAAGAAAAAAAGGCATTTTTTTTGCAAGAAAAAGATGGCATCATTTCTGTATTATTTCTGTGGTGTAATCAGCCTTTAAATGCGATAGATGGCACTAATAAGTGAATGGTTTTTATAATCAATCAGTGTTTTATAAAAAAACATTTATTATCAATGTCTAAATACATTGCTATTAGTTTCGCCGCCAATGCTATCAGCGCTACCTGCATTTGGCTGGCGCGAAAGGGTTGCCAAATCGTACTATGGACTTGAGTTATGTAATACCATATATAATCAATGGTAATAATAGATCAGCTGTCTAATTTTTATTTTCCCTCCATTTCTCGCCGTATCATTTACAATATTTCCTGCAACTCTTTTCAGTCTCTCCAATTTTTGTTACATTTAAAATTTCAAACGTCATGTACACTATTTCAACTTGTGAATATGTTTTGATAGTGGTGTTTTTTTCACGTGTAAAAAATAATCACAATCACAAATACCGTAGAGCCTCAAGACAAAAGTCTATAATTAGTTCACGTTGCCAGTGATGACATTTCATGTCATGGTCATTTCAAGTCTATGGTCATCCTAATAATCCTAATATCCAACGTAGCATATTTGTGGTGGGCCAAAAACTAGAACAAGTTGATAAATATACATACCTTGGCACCTGGCTTACACAAAATTGGGACAGTGAAGTGGAGATAAGGATTTGCATCAAAATTGCACGCAGTACCTTTGGAAAAATAAAAAAGGTTCTTTGCAATCGAAGCCCGAAAATTCCACTCCGAGTATGTTTTCTTCAGTGCTTTATCTGGTCCATACTTCTGTACGGATGTGAGGCCTAAACTATTAATTAATATCTCAGGAAATGTATAGAAGCATTTAAGATGTAGGCATACAGACGCATGATGTCGATATCTTGGACTCAGAAAGTCACCAATGAGGAAGTTTGGCAAACAAACTTTGGCAGACCACCCAAACGGACCAAAGCTGCATACCTGGGCCACGTGGTTAGGCACAACAGGTACAAACTCCTGCAACTCATTATGATGAGAAAAGTTGCAGGGAAGAGGAGACCTGGCCGTAGTCGGAAATCTTGGTTAAGGAACATTCAAGAATGGGACGGGATTACGAGTGATGCCCACATTGTTTTGCCTGGCTAAGACAAAAAGAAGTATGCAGAGCTGACTGCCAACCTTCACTAGTTGGAGAGGCATCCTAAGAAGAAAAGCCAGTGATGACATACGGCACTGAGACATGATCGCTAACTTATATTCATACACAAGCTCAAAGTCGCGCAACAAGCCATGGAGAGAGCTATGCTTGGAATTTCGCTGCGTGATAGGATCTGAAATGAGGAAATCCACAGAAGAACCAAGGTCACTAGCTCATAAAATTAGCAACTTGTTCTAAAATTGGCAACAACAACAAAAGATAGTACGACGCGCCCTGGATGCTAGGCGCTTTAGTGAAGCAAGTTTTTTCATACACATGAAGTTGGCGTCCCTTTAATTGCCGCCCGGAGCAGGTACCCCAGTTTGCCCCCCACCCCCCCTAGATCCGGGGCTGAGGTAACATTGTTGTAAATTAACATAATTTAAAACTAACGGTGATAGATTTTTCCATTTTGAAGTTTTGATCTCTGCGAGGAGCGCTCTTAAGTCAGAGAAGCTCACCATGGCAGAGTGATGACCATCTTAGAATTTAGAGAGTGACAGAGAGCTAGTTTCTCGAGCTAGAAGCAGAATCCTCGGTTCTCGACTGAACATGGAAATCGCAGAATGTAAGACAATGGAAAACTTTCTCCCCCATGTATCCTGTTAAAAGCAATATAAGCAATAATAAGCAAGTTTGACAAACACAAGAAATCAGTACCTCTTATAATAGCTGGAAGAATCTTTCCGATGTTTCTTTGGACTAGCACACGACAGCCAAGATTCGGGCGGGAAACTGAAAAATAAAAAAAAAATAGTTTTTAATGTTGCTAGCAACATCTCTAGATATATGTAAAGTTGGCTCCTCGAGATGAGGGAAATTTAAATTTTCTCATAATTTGATATAGGTTTGATATAGGCCTAACTACCTGGGTTAAAGAAAATAAAAATAAATTAGCTTCCAATTGTTGCCGGCAACATCTCTTGATATACGTTAGTTCGTAAAGATATACGATATACGTAAAGAATATTTACCAATTCAACGTCAACACAAATCTTCGAGGTCACAGCAAAAAACTCAACTGGGCAAAATTTAAATCTAATCCACTTAAGAACGTTCTGCAAAATACAAGTGGACATGTGGAATAAACTACCATTTGAAGTGATTAGTGTAATCTCTATCAATCAATTTAAACAGACTCGAATTGTTCATAAAAACTTATTAATATTGTTTGTGACTATCTTTACAAGATCTGATCTGGACGTATCAGCAAAGCTATCTGACCAGAATAAATAATAATAATAATAGAAACTGATAAGAGCTTAAATTATAAAGGAACAGCTATAAGATTCCTGTTCCCTCCTTTCTTGATGAGTCAAAAACATTTACCAGGAGGATAATGCGGTGGTATATCAGAATAAAAATCCATCTTCGCCTTGAGATCTTCATCGTTTTCCTCAATAAATTGTAGGCCTATCTGGTTCCAAAGATTTTCAGATTCTTTGCGTATCTCTTCAATGTAGTCACTCATTCTAAAAATTACAACAAAATTAGTAAAGGTGGTGTCGGGATTTCAAAAACTTAGAGGGCCTTTGCATGATTAGGATTAGCTGTAAGAGATAGTCATAAGATCTAATGCTGCGTACAGACTGACGAAAGGTAACATAAAACGTAACATGAAATGAAAGAGTTTGCTTCCACATTAGTGCAATGTATCATGCAATGTAACAACACTTTGTAACAAATTCTCTTAGTCTGGACGCCTTGCGCGCGCAAACTGTGCATTTGTCGGTTTTTCGAACGAACACAAAAGGGCGCGCTGTGTGCTCGAGTTGTGGACGTGTGGACGAGTTGTGTTGAGACGCGCGCGAACACGAACTGTACCAGGTATAGATACAGCTACAGACGAATCGTGGAGTGAAGAAAAAGCCATACAATTAATCGAGGCGTACAGAACAAGAGAAATTTTATGGAATCCACAAAATTGGTCATCACACTCAATTCTCTTCGCAAGTTATCAGCAGACTGACGCTACGTTCGCGCGCACGCCGGAAACAGATGCGAGTAGGTACATGTTCGGTTCATGTGCCTTTCCATGTTACCATTTGGCAGTAAAAGCTCCTTTCATGTTGCTTTGCATGTTACCTTTTGGCAGTCTGTATGCAGCATTAAACAATAACGGATTGCGTTGGATTGGAAAAAGAATATTACAGTATTTTTAGACCTAGCAAAGGCCTTTGATACTATATCCTATAAAATACTTTGTAAAACATTACTGGTATCAATGGCCTGACTTTGGATTGGTTTTCAGATTATCTAAAGACTTTCACACAAACTGTTAAAATCGACGGTGTTCAAAGTGTATTGCAGCCACTAAGTAACATATGGGGAGGAATTCCTCGAATTCTGAAATTTTGGAGGAATGCCTTCCTCGGGAAAGCTCAGACATGGCACCAGAAGACGAGAAGAAGTTGAACACCGGGATCATAGTCACCGAGCTGATAAGGTAATTAGAACATTACACTTACCCAGTAAGCAGTAACGGTATCATCCGATGCCAAAACGAATAGCGATCTCTAAGCGCCAGCATCCACCCACCTACCACAGAGATCACCTGCATCCGGACCGGTGCATTCTCATCAAATAGCTTCTCCGCAAGCGGCGTTATGGAATCTTCAAAGCATTTCGCAGTGCCATTCGAAACGACTGCCCCTAAAGTAGAAAATAGTCATTAATTATAAGTTATTAGAAGAGGAATTATTAGTTATTAAAATGGATAAAAAAATAAAATAGAAACAGAGCTGCCGTGAAATTCACCAACCGGAGTCGGGCCCATCGTAATATTATTATCTCTTCTGGGGGGTAAACGGTGGACTCCAAAATTTTTACGACCGACTGTGGTAGGTTTAGGACAGCTGTCTTGACACCCATTCACCATTCACATAAGATGCCCGCTCAGATATGGCAAGACAGCTGTCCTTAACCTACCACAGTTGGTCGTTAAATTTTGGAGTCCACCTCTTACTCCGCAGAAGAGATAATAATATTACGATGGGCCCGACTTCGGTTGGTGAATTTCACGGCAGCTCTGTTTGTACTTTAGTCCGGAATCCACCCCTCACCCACTAGAAGTGAAATAATAGTATTATGATGGACCCTACTCTGGTCAGTGAATTCCATAGCAGGTCTGTTTATATTTTATATATCAACTTTGATAAAATATTATTATTCGTATATGGAGGAAAACATAATGTGTATATGAGTAATACCGACCAATGAACATCGATGGTGCCAAAATATTGATAAGGCACCATCGATGTAAAAAAACATCTCACATTGATATCAAACCATCAATGTTTTCGATATATCAGACATCGATGGCCATCCCTAGTGGACTGTATCATCCCTAAGTCTCGGCGAATGATTGAATATCGTTATAACTTCCTGGGGTGGTGGGTTCACCCGTAGTAGTTTACAACTCTCAAGTGTGCTTCCAGGAATTGTCAATTTTGACAGTCCAGTCTTTGCCTCAGAAGTAGCACTGTACAGCTATTAGAAAGATATTCATAGATACAAGAGATGCTTACCTATTGCTTGTATAGCCGCAATCCGCACCCTAAAATGTTGATGTCCAAAGTTTCCAATAACGGGTTTAACAAACGACTCCGATTGCATATGAAAATCTCTCTTTATCGTAATAGATAGTAATGCGACTGTTTCGCATGCTTCTTTTTTCACTCTCGTGTAAATATCCGTGCAGGTCTTCACCAGAATACTGGCAAAGTTATCGAAAAACGGAACGAGTGAAGCGGTGTCTTTGTACATCGTGATGATCTTACGCGTCAGAATCACCAACGACAGACGTAGCTCCTCCGATTCTTCGACCGTTTCCGGCAGACCGATTCGTTTGGCGATCGTGGGTATTATGTACGTTAAATAATAATCGTTCAATGGAAGAAAATCAAGGAAAGACGAGATGATTACAACGGCGAGTTCTCGACATGCCTCGGAAGCATCGGAAAAGCACTTTAATACGCTAGGATGTACGTGAGGATATATCTGCACAAAATCCTCCTTAGATAGTTCACCTTCCTCGAAAATAATCGCTCGCATGTTTACCAACGCTTTTTTCCTGACCGATTTCGATGGGCCTTGTAGGTTAGCAATGAACGGAGCGAAGAACGATTTCGGATCTTCTTTCAATAAAGCCGTGTCTTCCGCCATTTTCGCAGTTGAAACTGCACTAATTATTCGATCTTTATTGCAAAAACGTTGCGAAACAGCACGCATTAAAAACACATCAAAACGAACAATGACACAATAAACAGAAAACAGACGGTGTCTCCATGGAAACGTCAAAACCTTAACGACGCCATATCGTAGCGTTTCTAATATAAAAATGTAGATGGCATCAATTGTTGTCACCGTTGGATAAAATAATAATTGAAATATATTCCACGGATTTGGCAATATCACTGGCGATATAGAATGATGATAATTTATAATATTAGTCATCCCACATTTTAAATTGAGTTCATCGTTTATCTGTTATTTCAATGAAATTATTTTTTTATCGGAAGATAGTATACTAGCTGCGCCCCGCGGTTTCACCCGCGTGGTGATGGAAAATTGTGATAATGATGATAGAAAACCAAATATCTTTATAAATTATAGCCTACGTGTTATTCTGATGTGTAAGATATATTATTGTAAGGGTCGTTCTCCAGAAATGTGGAAATCCGGCGTCCTTTCACTGATTTCAAAGAATGTAATTTTTTATTCTTATTTTTTTTTATATTTTTTTTTTGTAGAGATTGAAGAGCACTGTATAACAGTGTAAAAGTTTTTTAAATATCTGTCATAGAAAAAAAGATAAACGCCTTTGAAATACAAATTGGCGACGGTAATTTGAAATCGTGGCGAGGGTAATTAGGATAACGGTAATTATGATTTGATGGTTTTTATTTTTTTTAGGGCTACTTTTACTATAAAACTATAAAGTAATGCTAGAAAAATGTTAACGTCAACAAACTTAATAATAAGTAATATTCACCACAACTCCACCAAGTAACACGCACTTTAATTTCGCTGCGAAGGTAATTATGAAATAACCGCAAATTGCAACTTTTCTCCAAAATTAGCCGTACCGTGCAATTTATCGACAAAAGTAGGCCCAGCCGATAGGTCCGCTCTAGATCAGTGCAAAGGGCACACTGGGGTAAACTTTATAGCAAACGCCTTCTAGTGATTGGCGTAATAATTAGTGATGTGCGACGTTTTGAAAACTGGCAACGGTAATTTGAGAAATTGTGGTGACATCGGTTCGGAACGTTATAAACGGTATAAAATATGAAATATGATTTATTAAAACCATATAAAATAAAGCTTTTGGAATCGTAGTTTATGGATACATAAGTTAAACAGCTCTATTATTTACAAGTGTGGAATGCCATTCACTCGAAAGTCGAAAAATGGAGAAAGGGACAGGGGCGGTAATTAGAGTTTCATGGTTTCACATTTTTTTTCAGGACCTTCAATTATGATTAAGCCACATGTTAAATATTCCAAAGTTAGAGGTACTTTAGTTCTACATGTAAAAAAATATTAGAATACTATGGGACATCGGGAACATAGTTATTCATGCCGGAACCGTGTTTTTCCCAATATTTGGAGAACCACCCGTAAAGTTTCATCAAAATCCATTCAGTAGTTTTTGCGTGAAAGAGTAACAAACATCCATACATACATACAAACTTTCGCGTTTATAATATTAGTAGGATAGGATAGTAGGATAGAATTTAAATTTCGAATGTCAATTTCTTAGATTTTTTTCCAACTTACTTGACAGTTATCAATATATTTTAGATAATTCACACTATATCTTTATAAATTATAGCCTATGTGTTATTCTGATGTGTAAGCTATATTATTGTAAAGTTTCATCAAAATCCATTCAGAAGTTTTTGCGTGAAAGAGTAATAAACATCCATACATACATACAAACTTTCGCGTTTATAATATTAGTAGGATAGTAATAAATGCGACAGAATTGCCCAGCAAAATCCTGTATACTCTTTTCAAACAACCTTGTTCATTTGTTTTCGAAATAAATTAAAAACTATTTAAAAAGACCGATATAAAGTACCTACTTATGAGCCAAGGGGTTAAAAAGTTGCTACGTATCCACCTAGGACCCCTAACAATTAAATACTAGTCTAAATTACAAGACATATAGATTGATAAGTTACTATTTACACTAGATTTAAATGAATTTATAGACATTGTTAATTAACAAAACGCGTAATTGTCGGTCACAATTTCTACATAATATGTAGATTTTTCTGTGTGTACACTTTCCGCATACACTTTTTTTGCATGTACCTATTGCAAGTATTAGTAGTCTTATTGTTATTGCAATATCCTATTTGACACCATTTGCGTACAGGAACCCTGCCACTTGTAATCAAGGGCGATCCTAGCCTTACATTTTGGGGGGGGTCACAGTTATGGGCTTAAGGTTTGGGGGGGGGGGGTCGCTGTTATGGGCCATGAGATTGGTTTAACGGTTTGTAAATAAAACAAAGTTCCCATTTATTATACAATAATTTATTTATGGAAACAAGTGTATTTGCATAAGGAGCTTATTATAAGCCATATATTTAAGATTTGGGGGGGGTCATGACCCCCTTGACCCCCCCCCCCTGGGACCGCCCTTGCTTGTAATTGGTACATCGGCTTCGTGTGGTTTTTGCCTTGAAGTCTGATATTCTGAAGCAAGTTCTTCTGCCAATCGAAACAGAAAGTCTTTCCGTGAGATATTTTCTCCTGTTGGATTTTTGTACAATATCCAGCAATTTATTCCTGCTAAATCTAAAATATTGCAGAAGACTTGAAACGGCCACCTTCTGGTACCTGATTTCACGGTATGTTTTCGTGCCATTTGATCAGTGACATCGACGCCAAATTTAGTTCCGTTATAAAACGATACAGTTTCTGCTTAGCAGTTTTATCAATTTTGACGTGTTTGTATTTTTTTTAGTATAAGTACTTTCTTATTTTGTTTGCTCTTGTAAACAGAAAGTGAGCATCCATTGGATTGGTACAACAACGTTGAGAAACGATCCATGCTGTCTTTTTTCAGTTTTCAAGTTTTCGGCAGTTCCCTCTTGTTTGCGCATATTGTGCCAAGCAACGAAGTATTTTTAGATCTTAATTTTAACGCCAAAGGAATACTTGTTAAAAAAGTATGGGTTGTTACAGTTCTACCCTTCATGGTATACGGTTCAAGAAGTTTCCTTATGACAAATTCGCTTAGGGGGTTGATGCATTTTGAGCCTCGTCTTTTCCTAAATACGGATAGCCACTTACCACATATTTCGTCTGTACATCAGACGCCAGCCAAAATTTTGTGACAAATTTATGGAGTTTGTTTGGTATATACCTACTGGGTAAATCTGCATCTGGCCTTTGTTAGAAAGAGTTGCTCATCCACTGTAATATAAGCTCCCGATTTGAATCAATTTGGACTGTTTTCAATAAATTTGTCTAAAACTGCTGAGACTTATGCGAATTTGTCTGTTTTCAAACGTTGACTCCTCTGATTTCTTTGTCGAAACGAATGTATCGCAGAATCTCAGTAAAATCAGGTCTACTCATAATGCTGCAGAAAAATTTTGGTCCCCACTTGTTGTTCCACAAATATTGAAGCCTCAAAGTATTTCCTTCGTACGCCCCACGTGCGTACAATATTGCAAGAAACTCCTTCAATTTTGCTTGCGTAATTGTCCAGTTTTTCCCCAAAACTCGATAGGCTTCTAACTCTGTACAAATTCGTACATGTTCCAAAATATGATTGTCAATCAGTAAAAGGAACGCACTATTTATAGCTGCCCCATTGTCATTTCATCTCAGAATTTCTTCATAGAAACATGTACCAGTCATTTTTACTGGTACTGGTATAAGTGTAAATAACAGAAAATATAGGTATTTGTTACGAATATATATATAAAGTAACATTAAGTTCATAAAATGTATTCTTTACTTATAGCTACTAGTATTTAGAAAACTACTAACTTGATATTTTGACAGTTAAGGTACCACATGATACTGGAAATGGCATAGCGATTTTAACAATACCAAAAACTTTTAAATCGGTTCAAGCGTTCAGAAGTTATGGTGGAATAAAGAAACGGAAAACATATATAGATGAACCCTGAACACACTACACACTGTTTTTGTTAGACAGTCGTGTAAAAAGGGAAGGGTACATCCCAATTCTCGCCCGCGGGCCCCGGCATATGCCGATAATCCAAAATAATATGCTCCCTAGAGAACGTCCCACGGAGCCAAACGGGAAAGATGCCATCTGTAAAAATGCATTTACCCTTGCAGCGTTGTATCTAATTGCGCTGGTGTTGATCCATTAATATGGCTCTAAAAGTAATTACATGTTAAGAGCAACCGAGTAACGAGCATAAATCAAGCAACTGCGCCCTATTTCCCTCGTTTCCGACTTGAGCATATGCTTTACATTGCGGTAGCGGGTTTTATTGATATTTGATATTTGGAATGAGGGGACTGGAATCTTAGCTGTTTGAGTTTACGGAGATGAAAAATCAAGCAATAAAATAAGTATTTATTTTAGCATCTGTGATACTGTGACAACTGTGATCAGAGGCCTCAAGCTGGAAGCTCGTCAAAACTATGTTGGATTCCCTTCTGGTCGCAATGTACCGCAGTATTAAGGATACATATTTGTCTCTCTCCAAAAACGGGCCATAAAAATTCTCAATAATCTTGACCGTACTGAATCATTTTCTGCTCATTTTAAAACTCTCAGTATATTCACTCTGCATACTATACTATACATTTAAATATAACAGCTAGAGAGTGCTAACCTGTCCCTTCTCCGTAGTGGTAAGCCACTGTAGTCTACTTCGATATCCCGTGATATGGTCATATTTTCTGAGGCCATAAATGAAGCGGATACAGATGTTCTGTAACCTTTCCACCTTGGTGGCCAACTCTTCTGTGAGATCAAGGCAGCTTCGCCACAGTGAAGGAGTGGAAGAAGCAAAGATTTCCAGATTGCCTCTTTGCTTTTCTCCGTGAGAAATTTTGGAACCTCTTCAGCGAATGACATCTGTTCAAGATATTTTATCTCATCTCCCTAATATGGTGCTGCCAGGACAGATTCTGGTCGAAACGGGCACCAAAATTATTCACATGCATGCTCTACGGAATCTCCTCCGTATATGTTGATCTTATATATAATTTCTTGTACCGAAATATGTAATACCTCTTATTATATGTACCAACTACACCGATTAGTTTGTAAAATATCTATAAGATTACTAGTTCGAAGCCTATAGTACGGGCCAAAGGAACGTTCCGGTGAGGCAATAAATCATTAGGACGGCCCGCCCCTTTCACTACCTGCTTGTAGGGATGCGTGTCGTAACCTTCGCAGATTATCTATCAGATTATTATATTATTTCGATTGAGCAGCGAAACTTTTGTCGGGTCACTTTTCAGTTCGTCAAAAAATGACAAAATGTTACGTATAAAGCACCGAGTCTGCATGTTAATATCACCCTTCAAATTCAATAGCTCCAGGTTAGAAAATATGGTCTCCATTGCTCAACTGATAGGCAAGTAATTATGTTTTATCCGTACAGCATTTTATAATATACATAATATGTGGGACTCATTATTACAAAGAACCACGATAACATTTTACTAATGAATGTTTATAAATTAATAATGACCTATGATATGCCATGTTATGATAATAAGTTATTTATTAAGTACTCATTTAATAACTTACATCACATAATTAGGCCATTATTTAATTACTCTAATTCTAAAATAATACTCAAACCGAAAATATTAATAAATATAGCAATCGGTACTATAATAAATGCAGATGTATAATACTGTTTCATCGAGCAAGCGTAATTCATCGATAAGCAATATCGACGTTAACCGCATCCTTTTTGACAGCTCGGTTTATTACCCCCATCGGAACATTCCTTTGGCCCGTACTTTAGTGCTATACGGATATTCTCTGACAACAACCTATAACAATACCACCCTTCTTCGTGCAGTTACCAGAAAAAATGGACGGCGCCATGGCCATTTAGGAAGGTTCGTATTCTGTTTACAAGGGCAAAAAATGCAGACGGAACACCTCACTGAGTCCGATAATTACCACTGGCGGTCGAGTTTGAGGAAGACATTCATCATAACATATTTTAGAAAAGGCACAGGTGATTACAAAATTACTGTATTTTTGCTATTAAAGCTCAAATCAAACTGAATTAGCCAAAAATATGTAAATCCCGAAAACACAAAATTAGTTTAAACGGACAAAATTAAGAACCCTAAAAATTGCCTTAGGTCTTCTG
This sequence comes from Micropterix aruncella, assembly GCA_944548615.1. Lineage (NCBI taxonomy): Eukaryota > Metazoa > Arthropoda > Insecta > Lepidoptera > Micropterigidae > Micropterix > Micropterix aruncella. Next base: position 27,525,475 of record OX155964.1, on the reverse strand, counting down.
ATTTCAACGGCCAAAAATATCATGCCATAAATTATGAGTCTATTCTTCTATGTAAAATTGTAATTATAATACATTTAAACATGTCACGATAATAAATATTTTAAAAACACAAATAATCAAAAATAAAAATGAAAGAAATAATCAATAGCAATAGCCAATCAATGAAAGGTAAAAAATGAAGAATTTCAAAATCGAACTTAAAAAATCATGTACTAAGGGAATCCTCGATTTGGTCCATAAAGAGCAGGGGTAAGGCATAGGTACTCTCTCATCAACCCTCAGATTGTGCCTTGGTACAATAACTTGGTAAGATATGTGATCAGTGGGCGGGTGTCAGGTAAGGTTATTTTGTTTTGTGGGGTCGGTATTATTTTGTTTTAGGTTGAAGTTGCCGAAACAAGTTTGTGGGTGAAAGAGACAAAATGAATAAGCAACACAGAGATTGATACTCAGTGTAGGGGTGGCAGGTAAGTCTTTGCATCTGGGCCGTTGTTATTCCTCCGTTTTACGATGGGGTGTTCTGAGTGTTTTCTACTTTCAAATGATTTCGTTTTTACTTTCTGTCTGTGATACAGGACTTGATTGATTGTTGCTTTACGATTTAATTTTAGTTTGTATCTTTATTTATTTCATTTTACTACAAACAATAAGATTTACAGAAAGGCTGTGCTATTCGGTATACCTACGTTATAATAAATCGTGCAGGAAAAACAAGGTAAACCCATAGACATTGGCTCATCGTATTCCTGACTGAGCAAAAACGCCCTTATCTAGAAATGCTGATGTTTTACTTACGATATTGCTTTTTCGCGAGCTGACTGGAGTATGACGTTCGAATATATAAATATTCGAAAAAAGTTCAAAACATTCACACTTGTATAATACTTACACAGACGGACTGAATTATTCCATCACAGACTCACATATTTTTGATGTTTGGATTCAAATAACGACTTATAATAAACCTTATTTATATAATTAACCCTATTTAACGAGATTTAATAACCAGTTTATTTCACAAAACCATCGAGACATACAAAATTCGGATGTGTAATTCCAATACATGGATTAATAACTTGAACTTTGATATTATTACTACTTTACACAAGCACAATACTTTATTATAAGACCCTAGTTATTACACTCTGGGTCAAGATGGAATGAGACTCTCCAAAAATTACTGTCTATGGACCACAAATGGATAGTACCTTACACAAAAATGTGGTACACATGTTTATGAATTCATTTTTATATATATTTAGATTTAAAAAAACATTTGCGAGTTATGTTTTTTATTACTACCTAAATAATCATAATTAAAATTAGAATACCTATGGTAAAACAACGTCAATATCAGCCGATTCTTCTAAATTGGGTACGTCATCTTTGGCATAGTAAGATGCGAAGTAACATGTCCTCAGGCGGTAGAAATTCTGTGCATTTTTTTGGTTTGCTCTCTTTTATGGCATGCCAGCTAATACATCGATGATGCCAGTAACAGGGCATCAATGGACTGTGTCGCAAATTTATTGCGTATTCTTGTTATTGTTAATCCCCGATCGGATGATCCTTACGTCCAAAACCGTTTAATGTTCCGTTTAATATTGAAAGAAATTTCATTTTTTAAGAAAAAAACAACAACTAGTAAACTTGATCTGCATATAATAATTATATATTTTTATATTATAATTATATACCTACATTATATAATATTTAATATTAAATATTAATTATATAATATTTCAATTTATTTATGATAAAATTACGGTAAATTTGATCCGCATATAATAATTATATATGTTTATATAATAATTATATAAACAAAAATACAGCTCTTTCAGTCTACCCTGGACAACGGCGGCTGCAACGTCACCGAAACTTCGGGTGCTACAAATTTCACGCGGTAAAATCGTTTCTATCCTATTTATAATGTCAAACAACCGCGATAGTCTTCGATTTTATAAAAAATACTATAATTTTATTATACGCCTATAAAGAAATTATAGTTATACAAATTAAATAAATACCATGATCTCGCAAATCCTGGTGACGACCAGAAACGGCTTCACTTTTCACCTTCACGCGGTGGAAGTTGGCGCTCGTGGCCTGCCAGCTAAATCTCTGTTTCACCTTTTTAAAGATCTTGGTCTCTCCAGGAAAATAATCAACTCCTTCTTAGAAAAATTATCTAAAGCCGCGTTTTACGCATCTCAAATTCTATGGCTTCGAATGGGGAGTGAATGGGTGGTAAGGTGAACGCTCACATGTGGCAAGACAGCTGTCCTAAACCACAGCCGGTCGTTAGTCCGGAATCCACTGCTCACCCCCCAGAAGTGTAATAACACTATATGATGGGCCCGACTTCGATCGGTGAATTCCATGGCAGCTCCGTTTGTATTTTATTTTTTATTTATTTGTATACTATCTTGACCTTTCTGTGAGGGACCACCCCTCACAAGACTCCAAATTGTTCGGTGTGAGGTGGTGGTATCAACTTACGAGTTATCTCCGTATTGAAAGGCGGTTTTGAATGAAGTAGAAGGAATGTATTGATCGAAGGTTTGAATACTGCCAGTTATAACGCTTGCCGAAGTAACGAGTGCCCGGATTACTTTATCGAATCAGAATCAGAATCAGAATCGACGCGAGGGTTGCGCGACGGAGGTTATGTGGGAATAGTGGATGAGGATTGTGCGTGTGCTCCTAGTATCTTGTACTGGGTACGGCTCGAGTCTGTGGGATTACAGACTGGTGCTTCGAGACTCAGGGAGAATGAGGAAAGGAAACCAAGGAGCCGGATTCGTTGACCTAACTCGTGAGAGAGAGTGCCGAATGCCGTCGCAACCTTGGGGGAAGGTGATCACTCGGGGAATGATAATTTGGTTGCTTTTGCGCCAGTTTATATAGGCCGATCAATGATGCACTCCAAAAATATTCCGAGTAAAAGTATTGTTTCATCATGCTGATTCATAGCTGCACGAGTCAAAATAATAGCTGAGTTGTGTCTGTGGCTTTCACTGGAAATCGTTGCATTTGTTGATGTTGGCTCTCTCGCTAGTGGAGAACTTGCATATTTTAGGAAGAAAATGTGGAAGTTGTTCACGATAAATGTTGTCAACAAATGCTGCAAGTTAAAAGATTAAAGTTTGAGGAGTTGTGTGTTTGGCAGATATTCGAAAAGCGTTATAATTACATGTGGCGTTTGACGATAAAATTTGTTGTGAACAACTGGTCCGTTAGAATAGTATATGGTATTTCACGAGATGAAATTATAGTACAAATACTATAGTTAAAGTACGAATACCAACCCTGCTCTGGGTCTCATACCAAAATGCGTATATGATACCTTGTATTAACCAAATTTTTATTTTAAATCTTGTATTGAGTGAATCAGGGTGGCCTGCGTCAAGCATTGATATTCGATCCAGACCACGTGCGAAATCGTTCTAAGTGCTTTTAGATTTTTTTCCCGATGACTCCGCAGAATGGCAGTCCGCGGTCGAGGCGCTCAGTCCGAATCGAGACAAAGCGACTTTTTGCGTTTCGCCCCAACCATGATTGGCTTTTAGGCGAAATTACAGAGCGGCGAGCAGCAGGACCATTCGCGCAGATTACCCGATGTAAAGTAAGGTAAAGTGACTTCATTATATCACGGATGACTATGCAAGATTTGGCGATTTTGGGCACTTTAGTTTTTTTACTTGAGAACAGAGGTATATTTCAAGCAGATACCACAAGGAAAAATACAATATTAAAAAAGCTATTCGGAAATAAAGATGTTGAAATTCTGAAGTTTGGAAGCGGTGTAATATAGCTTTTTAATTTTAAAAAAATATGTGAGGGACCACCCCTCACAACACTCCAAATTGTTCGGTGTGAGGTGGTGGTATCGTACCCCGAACAAGACTGGCAAAAGTACAGAAGAGCTACTTATACCTTAGCATTAAATTCTACAATTTACTCCCTACCACTATCAAACAACTGGAGGACAAACAATTTTTAAAAAAACATTAAGGAGATACTGATAGGCCACCCTTTCTATAATCTGACCGAATTCGAGGGCCATGACTTTGCAAATATTGTACCAATTTGAATGATAATTATATATGTACCTACTTCTAGTATTTAAATTTAAGATTTAGCTTTAGTTTGATTATTTAACAATTTACTTACTACTTTGGATGTTACTATGTACAGTTTTTAGTACGTATATATTTGATTTATTGACTATTTCAATTGTTAGGCTTCTGCTTTGATTATTCAACTTTTTAACTGACTATTTTAATTATTGTGTGTTTAGTAGGTAGCCATTGAATATTCTTTAATTTGTTTTGTAATACGATTCTACGACGAATAACTTTTAGTAGGTTCCAAAGTTTCTTAGATACTATATATTTTTTTTAAATTATTATATGTATGTAACGTAAAGATTAAAGTAGTAATGACACTTACTGCTTAAAACACAAATATTTTGACACGTCCAAGAGCGGTTTTTAGCCACCAATTGGACACGACGTAATGTAATGTAATGTAATGTATCAACTTACGAGTTATCTCCGTATTGAAAGGCGGTTTTGAATGAAGTCGAAGGAATTTATTGATCCACCGTTTGAATATTGCCAGTTAGTGAAGACAATTTAGCAAAAAAAGGGGGTAAATCTCGGAATGAGAGATAATAAGCTGGAAACTCGTATACACCTTTATTTCGGCGTTCTATAAGTTGTCTCAAAAGTCTCATAAAATCTCGTGTCTGCGTCGAAAGTTATTCTAGGTCAAAGGTCACCAAAATTGTTTTTTCGCGATTATCTAGGCTTCTATAGCTCCAATGATGTTAACAACTATGATACAAAATGTAGAGCATACGATTTGCGACAAATTTTGGATCAAACATTTTTTCATGCGCTCAACCGTTTTTGAGATAGAGGGCGGAGGGCGGAGAGTACTCAGCGCTCAGCTGTACATACTGTAATGCAAGGTCAACTATGAATCTCGGTTAATAATACTCTGTATAAAGTTAATAAATCATATATCATTAGCAATGAATACTTTGTATTATTTATTAGTTAAACCATTGTATTTAATAACATTTTACATATATCTAATATACTAATTTATTAGTAATAACCTACTTACTTGTGTTATTAAAAACTCATTGAATAAAATACTTATTATATATCTTAATAACATATAATTATTTATTTGAAATAGATTTTAAGTAGAAAAGTAATAAATAATACAAATTATTCATTGTTAATCATAATTTAATGATGTAATAACTTTATTCAGGGCATTATTCATCGAGTTTCACAGTTGACCTTGAATTACAGTATATATGGCTGAGCACTGAGCGCTCTCCGCCCTCTATCTCAAAAACCGTTGAGCGCATAAAAAAATGATTTGGACAAAATTTGTCGCAAATTGTATGCTCTATAATTTTTATAATAGGTGTTAACACCATTGAAGCTATAAAAACCTATATAATCGCGAAAAACCGATTTTTGTGACCTTTGACCTTGAATAACTGACGACGCAGACACGAGATTTTATGAGACTTTTGAGACAACTTATAGAGCGCCATAATGAAGGTGTGTACAAGTTTCCAGCTTATTATCTCTCATTCCGAGGTGAAACCCTAATTTGACTGGACTAAGTTATAACGCTTGCCGAATAGTGTGAAGGACTCTCGGCCGATTGAAGTGAATTTAATGTGAGGAGGAACGTATTTGCCGGTGAGTAACGAGCGCGCGAATTACTTTATCGAGACGCGAAGGTTGCGCGACGGAGGTTATACGGGAATAGTGGATGAAGGATATTTTCCCAGTCACGAGGACTGGGAACGGTAATGAAAGGAAACCAAGGAGCCGGATTCGTTGACCTAACTCGTGAGAGAGAGTGCCGAATATGCCGTCGCAACCTTGGGGGAAGGTGATCACACGGGGAATGATATGTGACCGAGAAGCCGGGACACCGAAGTGTGCCGTCGCTATCTGGAGACGTGACCACTCGAGGAATAATACTTTGGTTGCTTTTTCGCCGGTTTATATAGGCCGTGAAATGATGCAATCCAAAATATTTCGAGTAAAAGTATTGTTTCATCGTGCTGATTCATAGCTGCACGAGGCAAAATAATAGCTGAATTGTGTCTGTGGATTTCACTGGAAATCGATGCATTTGTTGATCGCATGTAATGGACTTAAGATACGTTACAATACATAAATGAAAGATGGCAATTAACGTATAAAATTATCGACCTACCTCATAAGTAGATTCAATCATAAGTAGATAAAAAAATTGTTATTATATATATATATTTTAATTATTATTATTATTATTGTGTTTGGTTGGTTCATCGACCCTCATTTTAAATGTAAAAATTTAGATTGCTTGCCCTGGAACGGGTATATCCCAGTTGGGCAGCACTAGCCAGTGAATGAAAGAGGAAAGTTTTTGCCATTTGTTTTAATATTATACTTATTGTAAATGGTTAATTTAATAATTCCAATAAAATAAAATGAATAAATAAATAAATGCCCTATCGGCTCATGGGCGCCATCTGATATCTGAAGTCAACCTACAAGCACAGTAGTTTCTTCTCGCACTCCTTTTCCTTACATGGAGCCCGTCTCTGGAATGCTTTACCCACAAATTTTTCGTCCCACCTCGAACCATTAAAGCTCCTTGAACGTTCGAATTGCGCAACGCGGAAATACGAATTAAGCACAAAATGCCCTTATTTATCGTCTTACGATCTTATAGGACATTAGATAGCTCCAATATATAGACATTAATTCATTTAATCAATCTGCTGATATAATAGAATTATATAGAACCGTAGCAAATGCGCACATAGCTTAATTTATTATTTTTGGAGAATTTATGTATGTATGTATTTATTTTCTGTATTCATTTACGTATTTATTTATTTATGTAGGTATGTGTATGTATGTATATAAATTCCATATGTGTTTTTATATGTAGGTACGTATGTATGTATGTATATGTATGTTTATGGCCGATACATAGGCCTCAAACTTTTTAATAAATTGCCTGAAATATTAAAAGCGATTAAAAACATCGATATTTTCAAGAGATCCATCCGAGTTTATTTCCTTAAAATTAATATGTATGCTCCCCCTCAAATGTGAGGCGTCCAATAATGGATGCCTTGGCAAAATGTATACAAAATGTATATAAATTTATATAAATGTAAATATAAATGTAAATGTGCGCCGCTTTATAGTAATCCGCTCTATAGTAATGCTATAGCTCTATAGTAAACCCCGCTCTATGTAAATGTAAATGTAAATGTAAATATAAATTTATATACGTTTTCCCGTAGGCAAACCCGAGCTAATCGCCAGTCATTTGTGGGTTAAAATATTGTTAAAATACATAGCATCGTATCTAACCATTTAATACACATTTATTGTCAATTGTTATGTTGTAAACTGTTATGATATAGTCTTTGTTTTTCTTAATTGTTAAGTTTAAAGTTATATATTGTATATCATCTCTTGGCTAAATTGAGTAACTAGATTAAGATTAATTTAATGGCACTCCTACACAATTGTTATGGTTGTATTGGAAATAAATACATTTATCATTTATCATTTATTATGTGTCTATAAAATACAGACCATTCCCCTTCAATAGGTAATCCTCCCGATCCTCCACTTTAGGATAACTTAAATTAATTACATTCAATTAAAATTGCTAATCGTTTATTGCAAAACTTTGAAAACAAGTAACCGGCCTTATATTCATTGTTACCATCACGTATGTAAAAATTGTTTAAAGCAACGATGTATGTTTTCTTGAGAAATAAAATGAAATTAAAAAAATAAAAATAAATATAAGGACAACCTCGAGCATTGCTTCAAACGCACCTCATTCTCTCTCCTCCCCCTTCCCTGCGTCATTATAAGCTTATTGATTTTAAACATTTTAATTTATGATTCATTTTCTGCTGGATTTTAATGTTAGATACATTTGATACGTGCTTTGTTATTTTTGAAAAGTGCTTTGCTATTTTATTTTTACCGCAACACATATTTTCCTATTAGGACAAGGTTAGCTGTATGCTTATGTATTGATTAACGCAATCAATGAGCTTGCCGATTCCTTTCATCAAATAAAGCGTTGTGTTTAAATTATCAAACTGAAATAATTATAAAAAAATCTTAATAATTATAAAAAAATACTACATTATTTATATTATATTATTATTATTCATTGTTTTACTAAGTTTGCCTGGATACATCATTATTTAAGTTGCGTAATAGCTTACATTTCAACGTTTTTTAGCCCTTCGGCTATGTAACGACCAAATTTGGTTACACATTAGAACACCGTTGACTACGTAACGACCAATATTGGCGGATTGCTCCCGGAGCGCACAGTAATATTATTTTCTAATTCAAACGCATCCCAAAAACCATACCAAATATTTTATTATTACCATAGATACATAGACGGCCGCTAGAACAATCTCGCGCGTCATTTCGCGGATATTTCTGGTAAAATTCCATTGCCAGACATCATCATCTTTTATTCGAGAAATCATTAAAAAAAATATTGGTTTTTATGAGCTAATATCTAAATATTTTTGTCTGTAAATAAGCAAAACAAAACATTACTTTTGATAGAGAATCTAAAAAAGATCATGATAATATTTACAATTTCTAAATAGGGTTCCGTATTTTACCGTAAGACAAGTACAAGTTAGAAATGCCGAGTTTTTTACACCTTTTCGACTTTCTCATATTTATTCATAATTATCTAATTGTTTTACAAAATGAGATTTCAATGCGATCATTATGCAGTTATTCTTTTTATGATTGCTATAAGGGTTCCATAGTTATAGTAGTTTTTGTCGAGCGCGTCGATATTGCAAGAAATTGCCGCGGTCGATTTCTGCAATATTAAACACGTTTTTGCCTGCGGGTTAATTAAACACGTTTTTGCTAATCGATTTGTCTATTTTTAGTGAAAAGGAAGTTGCTGTTTGTGTATCTGTCATATTAAATAAATAAAATATTTTATTGTCCTCTTTTTTCCTATACCGTGTACCTAGTGACCAAGACATCATTATCCAAAACAGATTTTCGACAAAATGGCAATTAGTTGATTAATTAGGCAAGCTCCCAAATAATATTAGCCCAGTGCCCCACAAACTTACGGTCCGCCCCTGTTTGTAGGTATGCATTTTAGGGGATTTAGAAAAGAACGCTGGGATCAGTAAACAAACACAAAAGATCAATGCTTATAACTACTACGGAATGCTACCCTGTTTCAAGATAAAACCATCGCTAAATTTATAAAAACTATTACCACAGCAAGGCGAGTATATTCAGGCTTTCGTAAATAAGAGGTGAGAAGACAAACATGGACACGAACACATAATCTTACAAAATACATAACGAATGCTGGCGGCCAACCCTCCCTGCCACCTTTTTAAAAAGTCAAACAAATATTTCCAATTTGAATGCGCGATCACGTCTTCGCACCACCTAAATAAACAGTATTATGTACGCGTTGAAAAATGAAGAAGTATTCGTATGAGTAAGTAAGAAGGCGTGAACATATTTAAAACCAGTAGGTAAGTCTTTTTATATAAATACTAGCTGACCCGTGCCCACTTCGTTGGGCGGTAAAACTTTTTACTTGTGATGAAATTATGAGTGTGGTTCGGTTAGTAGGTACTGAGTGCTATGATTTATTTCCTGACTGCCAAAAGAAGGGTTATATTTTTACTACATATGTATGTATTTGCATGCCATTTGACTATATTACCGTTATTTGTGAGTGTCTTCTTGTGTGTGTCTTATTTGTGAGTGTCTTATCTCTTTAACCATTTATGCAGTAAAAAGGAAATTGTATGCAGTAAAAGGGAAAAGTCTTTTGTTTTAAACACTTGAGACGATAAATTTACTTATTTTAATATAAATTCATAATTGTTGATAATATGACCAATAAACATGACCTAACGATTTAAATTATATTTTTTAATATAAAATACTACTTTTTTGTGACTTAAATATAAAAGTTGGACATATGCTATTGCTGACTTTTTTGTAGGCACTATCAAGATCTACAACTTTTCTCTAGAACTTAATCATATATCTCTCATCGTTTAGGCAGCGTTAGTTAGAAACGTTTTCGTTCGACCGTTTTTTATCCGACTTACTTTGCAAATCCGACTACCACGAAAAAGTCTTTTCATTTTTCGGATAAATATATAGCCTATGACACTTACAAATAACGTGGCTTTCTATTGGTAAAATAATTTTCAAAATCGGTTCAGTAGATCCAGAGATTACTTCCTACAACCTCACAAACGTTACCCCTTTATAATATTAGTATAGAAGTATAAATGACTAATCACATATCTATACTAATATTATAAAGAAGTAATGTTTGTTAGTTTGTGAGTGTGTAAGTTTGTATCTAAGGGGTAATGTCCGAAACTACCTATCCGATTTCTAAAATTCTTCCACTAATGGAAATCTCAATTATCGACGAATGCTATTGGCTAAATTTTATTGCGATAGATATTGGTTCTCAATAAGAAATCACGATATTTGCTAATCAAGTCTGGTATATGATGGATAAAATGAGCTGCTGAGTTGCTTTATCGTCGTGCAATAGTTTGATATATGTAAGGTAAGAGCACCAGTAGATGACCATTTAAGGGCCAGAATTTTGAATTTTTAATGCTTACCCTTTATTTGTATCTGAATTCATTGAGTGAATATTTAGATACAAATAAAGGGTATCTCTGATGTGTGTTTATTAAACACACATACTTTTTTTGCTTGTACAGTTATACAAAAAAATAATAAAAAATAAATACTTTTTCAAAAAAAATTGTTAGTAGTTGACCATCTAAAAAATACAAAAATCTAGTAGAAGACCATATTTTGTATTAGTACTTGACCATCCAGATAGTTAAGTTTAAATGGGGTTTAAGTTGTTAAATAAGAGGCAAATTTATTAATACTTAGTGTTTTATTTCAAACAGAGCATATTAAGAAAGAACAGAGCATATTAGAAGTTACATAAAGAAATGTATCTCTGGAACATCGAAGACATCCCTCGTTGAGCTGATCTTTTTTGGCTCAGCTTTTAAAGCAATTACTACTGCTTCCCACGGGTAGTCAAGCTCGTCTACGTTCCGGCCATTTCCACAATCGACCATTCACTTCCATCGATGAAATTGTAGCTGTTTCCTTAATCGCTTTTAGTACTTTTCCGGGGTAAAATTTATTTTCGTACTGAAATATGACAAATTCACCACCAACTCTTTGAGGGGGCTTCAGAACCGCAACGTTAGATTCTTGGTAATGGTCAGGCTCAATTTCTGACTCCTTTACACTTTCTCCTAGAGAATCCTTAGCATCTGAGTCAGAACTTGAACAGAAGTGGAGATTTTTGTTCACCCACTTTATTTTTGCAATATTTATTTTTTCTAGAGCCTTGACACGCTTTAATGACTCTTTTCCTTCTTTCTTTCGTTGTTTTTCAGCAGCTTTTTCTACTTTTATCCGTTCAAGATCTTCTATTTGCTTCAACTTCCTTTGTAAATATTCCTGGTAACTTTTACCCGAAATAATAGAAGGCATTCTTTCTTTTGAACGTGGTTTAGGTGTCTCCCTTTTGATACTAGTTTTGTAAAAGAAATGCTTCTTAAATGGACTTGATACATTAGCAGGTGCAGGATCGGAAGAAGTTCCAGCAATACCGTTGACACCGGAATTTAATTCGTTTGAGCGTTGTTTGATGGTTCTGGTATCGTTTCTAGCAGACCGTCAGGAACTAAGCTGATTGCTCCAGTACAGTTTCAAGCAGACCGCCACCGACACTAATGGCTGACGGTCTCGAAAGCAACTCACTCTGCAGTGATGACTGACGGAAGTCATCTAAGTACAAAATAGCTTTTAGTGGCAGGTTATAACTGACACTAGAGGTGGTCAACTACTAAAAAGAAGTCCGCTACAATTTATTGAATAGTTGACCGCCCCGGTCAATTATTAGAAAATCAAGATAAATTTGAGTCAGTAGTGGACCACCCTTCCTGTCAGCTCCACGTGAATATTTTCATATTTTAAAATATTACTTTACCCAAACAAATCCTTAACAAATAACAAAATAAAAACACTTACCATCAACAATGTTATTAGTCGCTATTAATCGCTCTCAAATCTATCACAATCCTTATGGAAATCAGCAAGAAAAACCCAGATAAACAGCTTACGGCGCGTCACTCTACATACAACTGACCGCCATTTTGAATATTAACTAGTAGCAGACGCGCAGTTTGCACTGATAGATGGACAGATGGCAGCACTTGTTAGTTAACATGGAATCAATTTAAAAATGTGTCCCAAATTCTTATTTTATCAACTTTAGTGTGAAATGGTCAACTACAGGTACATGGTCAATTACCGGTGCTCTTACCTTATGTGAAAACAATTTAAGGCAAAAACATCCACGTTCAAGAGATCTATAAAAACCTGACATTCGCATATATCTAACTCTTATATTTAAGCTACAATAACTGTTTTTATGTCTCAAATAAGAAGAAAAATAAGCAGGCAGTGTTCTTGAAGACGTTAGCGGTAAAAAAAGAATCCTTATCAAAATAAATTAATCCACTATCACGGGAGTTAAAAAGAGATAAAATTATCAGTTTACTGTAAGTATTTAGGTGGTATAGTTATAGAGATATCATGAAATTAGTAATGCGTGGCGAGGAACAAGACGCGTACGTCTACGAGATAGGTAGCGTGCATATGAGGGGGGACGTCTTGCACTATATATCTAAAGGTAGAGTCTAAAAAGGCAAATAAACGCCACCCTACAATTAACAAATCGATTCGAAACTTTACGCGAGGCGAAGCCGCGGGCAACAGCTAGTTTCTTATAATGCTAAACAACCGAGATAGTCTTTGATTTCATATATTTAATGTATATACTTTTTTCGTCCCACCCCCTTCCCGTTCGCAAATTGCCGTTCGCAAAACACCGTTCGCAAATTGCAAAAAAAACTGTACAATATGGAGCATACGAGTAACTCGATATTTGAAAAATTGTATACTATCAAAGAATCAACGATCAGCTCCCCCGTTTTATTGCACCATAAACAAGGATCAAGATGGCACCCGTTTCTATTATCCATGAAATATTCCATATTAAAATTTGAATGACACTTCGTTTCTGTGCATTATTGACATCAAGCGAATCTGGTACGTGCAAACAGCGACGAAAGAACGACTTTGGCTCGGCGGTCGTTGTTTTGACGTGGGCGGTGCGGCGGGTTCTCCCGCCATCTCGATCAGAACGATGTTGCCAACTAAGCCTTTTGCGAAGTTTTTTGTAAAACTTTGCCACAACATATTATTATACCAAACGAAAGCTTATTACAAATTAAACATTTAACATTACAATAATAACATTACAACAATTAAACATTACAACAAGTACGTGAATGAAAAAACTTGTTGTGTTGAAATTGCAAAATATTTTATTCAATATTTACACATTTTGGTTAGTAAAATGCATTATTTACTTCGTTTTATTTAAACGATATCGTTCTTTATATTATTTATATATAAAGTATATGGATAAAATATATACAAGATATCACAAACTATAAAATTATGTCATTATCATTATAAATAGGATAAAAATGAATTTACCTCGTGAAGATTGAAACACTCGACGTTTAGGCGATAGTGCAACCGCCGTTGTCCAGGGTAGACTCGGTCTCAGTCTACCCTAGACAACGGCGGTTGCAACATCGCCGAAACGTTGAGTGATTCACGCGGTAAATTATTGATTATCTTATTTATAATGTTAAATACCCGCGATAGTCTTCGATTTTATATATGAATATCAACTACTAATTGTAAAGATAACTGCATAGTAGGTACCGAGCGAGTACTTTTATCTTATACCGAAAATTAAGGGGTAAATAAGTTTTTGGATGTAGGAGAAACAGCCAATAAGTAAGATAGAGATAGATGATCAGTGTGCGTTTGTCCGGTAAGATTTTGCGCCTTGGCCGTCGGCATTCTTTTGTTTTACCTTGGTCTTGTGGTTGTCGAAACAAGTTTATGGATGAAAGAGACGCAGTAAATAAGCAAGACAAAGAAAGATAGTCAGTGTATGGGTAGCACGCAAATTTTTGTACCTGACGCGTTTTCATTCCTTCGTTTTACGTTAAGGAATGAATGAATGGGTATTAAGTGTTTACTGTGTTCATGTGATTTCGTTTTCACTTTCTGGCTGTGATACTGGTATTGAATGATTTTTGCTTCACGATAAGATTTTGGTTAAACCGTTGATTCAAATACCGACTTATGATAAATCCGATTTGTATAATAATCTCTCTTTAACAAGATTCAGTATCTAGTTTATTTCCCAAAATCTTCCAGATATACAAAAAAAATTGTTGAACTTCGATATTATTACTTCTTTACACAAGCACAATTAATTGTTGTAAGCCCCTAGTTGTTACCCTCTCTAGATACACCACGATAGAATAGTATTAACCGTAAAATTAATATAAAATGTCGCATGATAAAGTTTAAAGAAAAAAAATAAGTAACATAAAATGTGTCACAATGTATGACAATAATAATGTAAAGAAGCCTGAAATCGAACTTTCGCGGTATAAATAAGATAAAAATTTATTTACCGCGTGAAGATTATAACACCCGACGTTTCGACGATGTTGTAACCGCCGTTGTGAAGGTTAGACTGAAGAGCTGTCAATCCGTTGCTCTGCGGGTAGGCCGCATACTGCGTAGATTATAACGGTGGTGGAGGGGGAGGGGGGTTCCCCGCCCTCTCGCCTAACCTCAGTGACGCTGCGACTCGCTGCGAGAAGAGACGTGTGTGTCAGTGTTCACGGCTGTCAAAAACCAAAAATTGGATTCTGATCAATTCGATGTAAGTGTCATTTTAGTCATGTCTGTCAGCATGTACTAGTGTAAAGTTTGAAACAAATTTATTTTGTTTCTATGTGTGATCATTTATTTCGAGTTACCGACGTCCGTGATTTTTAAATATTTATTTTACTACTTAGTGGTCTAATAAAAGCGACGGTGGTCCAATAAAGGCAACAACTTCAAAATTACTTTTTTTTATTTATTAGGAAAACCATTATTCTAAATCATTATTCTACATAAAAACAAAGTAATATTTTGTTTTTTGTAATCACATATTTCAAGATATGAGGCCGTTAAGTTAAGTGGTTCATTCATAGCAACTCTCCCCTATAAATAGGATGAAAAGGAATTCACTGTAAATTCGTTTTTATCCTATTTGTAAAGATGTTTATTTTAAAATATATTTTTTATCATTTATCATTAAAATTATAATCAAATTAAATTAACAATATATATTTTTTTAATATAATAATAATATTACCTATAGATTTCTCAATATTATTATAATTTAATGATGATAGGGATGATAAACCTAGGGATGCTAGAGACGTGGCAAAAAATCCTCAAGAATGGAAGCGAATCGTGAATGGAGTACGAGATCTAGCGGCACCGACAGCAGCGTATTGGCTACGAGGGCGACCCCCTCTCCAATCGCCGGCTACGAAATAAATAATAATAATAATTTAAATAAATTATCTACCTTAAAACAGGAGGCAGACTAGTTAGGTTTTGACTATTGTGAACTGTAAAATGGGCCCATGATGAGGTGGCCACGATGACCCATGTGTTCAAGGTCGGTCACACTCACGGGTCAACACCCATCCGATGGCCTCCACGCATGGGGTGCGAACCTGGGTAGGACACTGGGTCAACCAGTCTCCCCTGGGAATCAAACCTCTGGCGCTCCTGGACGGTCTGCGCACCGAGCGGCGCAAGCCAATCGACTGTGCTCTCCGACTAACAGTCGGGGGAGTCTGGGAACTGTATTGTTTCCTATAGAGCGGAGGTGGTTGTCTACCTAACAGCGACTGCTCTTGAAATGACCATTGGCCAACCGATCCCGGTTCAGAGTCGGGCAAAGGACGCCTTGGTCCGCGATAGATTCGGTGCACACCGTTTCACCGCTTCGTAAGGGAGAGGACCGCGCAAGCGACCTCGAACTCGGAACCAATCGAGAGACCGGAGAAATCTGGTCACAATTGGAAGCAAGGGCGCGAGGGTCGGCCCGCCAGGTAACACTGGCTTTCTCGCGGTAAGGCGTTGGCTTCTTGCGGGTTGTGACGTAGCTGGACGTTGGATTTGTTCTGTCCAAAGTCTTCTACGTTCACTGCAGGGCGATAGAACGAGAAAATCGTTAAAACGTCCTGTGGTGACGGGCTCGCCCGTTGTAGTTGACACCGCAAGTTGTAACTTTGGTAATTTGAAATGAATAAATTTATTTGAATTGGAATTAAATATCTTTTTCATCATATTTCTTCCAAGTTGAAGACAGAGTTCTGAATTTTAAATTTAATTTGAATCGACTTTATTCGGCATGTTTTTATAATCTTTAAGTTTATTATTAATTTTAGGTCCTATTAACCACTGGAGTTCCAATACCACCGATCGGTGGTTTTCCTGTTGTGAGTATTCGCGGGGGGACATCCTCCGTATTTATGCGGTAAAAGTAGCCTTAATTGAATAAGCCACATTTTTACATTAGTATGCGTGCATCAACACCCCCTACAAACAAATTTTCAAGGGACGAAAACATGCAGTCATGAGTTTCATTCCCATGGCTGGCTCTCTAAGGGTTAAGCTATCGTGTCTTAAGGCGCAAGAAGTTCAGGTTGATCGTTAAACGATACCGATATTGTAATCAGGTAAATAATGCTAGTGGGCAACTCTGTCGCCACCCGCGCGCCCGCCCGGCGTCCGCGCGGCAAATTCAAAACCGGTCAGTCAGTGGATTTTCAACATCCGAATCCGGCGGGTGTCTTGCGCGTACCGCTCTGCGCCGCTTCTTTTGTTTACGTTTTTACATCGATGTCTTTCTCGTGGCGTTTTGGTACAATGTCATAATAAATTCGTATATTTTCGTGACAAGCATTGCACATTTCATAAAATACCCAGTGTGTCATGTGGGATCTGTTGATTGTTAAATAGTGAGCCAGTGAGTGCTTTTTTTGGAAATTTTGAGAAAATGTGTGATTACGTGATGCTGAATCTGTTGACTGTGTTTCTGGTGACGGCCGTGTCTGCTGCGGGGATTACTGGAGGCGAGTGCGACTGGACTGGAAGGTGAGACATATTATTTTTAGTTGGTTTTCAAAAACTTTAGGATGACCATTGATAACTTGTAATTGTCAGTTTCAACGGGCCGTATAGCAGGGAACACTTCCAGAACCCAATAACCTCGCTGGTTCCAGACCCCAAAGTTTTTGACTAAAATACGTCAAAACGTTGGTTGATTTTGTTTGTTTGTTTGTTTCTATTGTGAAATTTCACAAGGGACGGGATTATATTATCATACGGCAATCTTACAACCAACCACTATGGAGTGTTTATGTTTGTGTGCGTGTAAGGGGCTCTCTAGACGATCAAGCATGCTTGTCAAGCATCGCGCCGCGGACTAGGAGGGGATCGTAAACCGCAGGAAATATGCAAATATTTTTTTTAAATATTTACCAATAATGCCTAATTTTGTAGTTTTATACCAGGGAGTCACGTCCTTCATCAATCAAGTCTAATTAATGTGACTCCCTGGTATAAACTACAGAATTAGGCATTTTGGTAAATAATTTTGCAAATTTCCTGCGGTTTACGATCCCTACCCAGTCCGCGACGCAATGCTTGACAAGCATGCTTGATCGTCTAGACAGCCTCTAACATCTGTGTCTTGTTATTCAATGACGTATCTAGGAGGCGGAGGTGGGGCTGACAGGGGACGCCCCCCCTCAAAATTTTATTTTTAAAAAATAACGTCGAGGAAAATTAACAATCAGGGAGAATCCGCGACTTATGTACCTACGTAGTCAGGAACGTGTGTAGGGGGGGGGGGGGATTGTTGTTTCATTTTACGGGCAAATTCATGTTTGGTGGGTACCGCGCGCGTTATTTTAATGAATGCCCCCCCCCCCCCTATTGAAACTTAAGTCTAAATACAAATTGTACGTGCCTGTTGTTATTGCATTCGATCGACAGAATTGAAAAAATTCAACTCCTTTAATTTTATCCGATCGGAAAATAGGGACTCAGCCAAGAATCGAATCCGGAACTTTACGATGTAAGATCAGAAAACCTTGATCCCAGATCACTTGATTTTGTGCGGAGTTCTTATTTTTTGATGCGTTTTACTAAAAATTTTCGTGGCTTTCGACTTTTGTAGAGATATCTGCTAAACAATCGCTTTTTCATTTATACTATTTTTTTAAAAGGTACAAGGAAACATTTGTTTCGATAACTCTTAGTATTTATGAGAGCTCATTTTATTATATTTTATATATAAATAGTCGATCGTAAAGCAGTTACGGTGATATTTATAGAGCTTGCAAAATTCAGAGGGAAGTATGGAGTTACGGATGAAATATGGATTTATCGGAAAATAAACACTGCATTTTCCGCCTTAAAATATCACGATTCGCTAATGAAATAGGTGTATTTGTATCTAACTAATTCATCAGCCTAGTCAACCGCCAGACCCGAAGGAATGTGGTCATGGTTGGTCCCTCGGTGACGTCACAGACTTTATAGGAGACAAAAATATTTCTATACGACCATAATCTACAACGGACCTACAAAAGATAATTAGGACTTCTTCTCTGTCGTTCCCTCATTACTGAGGATCGTGGCCACTAGACAACAGTTTGCCTACGAGGCTCCTCCACTTCGACCTGTCTTCTGCATGGCAGGTCGCAGATTGTATTGACCCTTTTGTAACTTTTGTGAAGAGGTCGTTCCATCTGGACGGTGATCTGCCTCTGCTTCTTCTTCCCTCCACTTGACATTTCTACCAAAATACCTAATAAATTTATAGGAGACAAAAATATTTCTAAACGACAATAATATACGACGGTACTATAAAATATAATTATGACATTTCTACCAAAATGCCTGATAAATTTATAGGAGACAAAACTATTTCTTAACGACGTTTGTCTACAACGGCAGTACAAAAGATAATTAGGACATTTCTACAAAAATACCTAATAAAATGTTCAAATTATATTGAAAGATAAAAACATATATTTGCTTTCATAAATCCGGGCCCTACGTACTTAGGTATATCCAATGCGCATGCTAATGACGTCGTCCATCGCCCGTATATATCCACGTGCGTGCCTCTGAGCGTCCGATAAATAATCAACGGACACCTTCATTATCCCTGGCTATGGCTCCGGCTGGAAGTTTGGCTGCAGGCGGTTTTGTGCTGATGCTGATGCAAATTCGTTGAGCGTCGAGCGAGATCGCGGCGACTTGCCGTCGACCAAACCGAGTCGACGAATTGTTGAGTCGTTTCGCGAATCGAATTTATCCATGCTTGAGAGAGATCTTGAATAATCTTGATTATATATTCTCCAATAAGGGCGAGTCAATGTTGACAGTCTGTTGCGGCCATTTTGTTTTGGCGGCGTCGCGTATATGGAATATATACCTTCACACAACGCTGAAGACCTCAGTGACCGTGTTGCCGTCGGGTATGTTTTCCAATCCAGAAATCTAAAATTAATTCATTAAAGCGTACCTCTACCTAACATTTGTGACGTCTCTGGCAGAGTTGACATCGGGTATACTTTCAGATTTAGTATTTCGCGCGTAGCTATTTTAAAACATACGATCACAACGACGCGGCGAGCGGCAACAATTAATTTTTTGTCACTTACTATTTTAATCGTTCTTTCCTTTTCACCCCGTTGGATGACGCAACATTTTTGCATCATTGTGTCACCAAGTGCACGTCAGTACGGTTTAAATTGTGAATGCAAATGTTTTTCATTAAAAAAAACAGGAGATAAAGTGTATAGTAGGGTGTGAAGTATATTATAAAGTTACTATATAGTTTGTGTTCCTATTAGTGGGAAACAGTGTATAAAATGTTAGTAAAAGCCAGTTTAGAGGGTTTTATAACTGAACATTGTGGACTTATCGAGAATCTGGATTTCGAATCGGAGGAAACGTACTGTATGACATTTCGACTGAAAGCTGATCAAAATGAAAAACAAGAACGATACGCTAATTTCATCAACAAGTTTGTTCAAAATTTTTCTAATTTTACGAAAACTAACTGGATAGTTCGAAAGTCATATCCTTCGTTGAAGCGCCTCTTGTTTCGAAAAACGTATACATGTCAACATTCATCGTTCAATAAAAAATCTGTTAAGTCGCCTCGTGGACGAAACTGTAAGGCTAAAATAGACTTTGTAATAAAAAAAGTCCACAAGGACACTATTCGAAACGACAAACTGTTATTGAAGGGGTATAATGTGTTAGTGACCATAGTTTTTGAACACTCTCATCGCGTTTACGTTGCAGAAGCTTTGAATTTACTAAAATGCAGCCAAGAAACCGAAGAAACCTTTAGGAAATATTTCGATAGCGGAATGACACCTTGCGCAGCAATAAATTACAATGAATTGAGCATACTGGACTTGTTTGAAGATTCTGCTGTAAATGGAATAGAGATGCTATCAAATTCTCAAATAAATCCCTCTGAAAATCATGTCTACCGACCGTAATGAATGCAATCTCCCCGAAATAATAGAACGGAAAATTGAGAGTTTCAATAACAAAGGGTACTCGATACTGCTGAAACAGAATCCCAGGATTATCGTCATAATTACCCCTATAATGAAACGGGTCTTTCTATCCACTGCATATGAGAATATGATATTTGTAGACACAACGTCATCGTGTGACCAGACCGGTTCTGCGATTACCTACTCTAGTTTTTACATCTCACAAAATTGGCGGTCTTCCATTGGCTTGTGCTATACATACTGAGCAAAATGAATCCAATTACACGTTGGTATTTGCCGCTATTAAAGAAGCTGTAGAAAACAACAACGTGGGTAAAAAATTTGAGCCTGATATTGTTATGACGGACGATTCTACTGCAGAAAGAAATGCTTTGAGAACAATTTTTCCTAATGCTCGATTACTATTATGCGCATTCCATGTTTGCCAAGCCTTTTGGCGTTGGCTTTGCGTTGCAGATCACAAGGTTGACATAATAAAAAGACAATCAATCATGATACGATTTCGTAATATTCTTTTTGTAACTGATCCAGAAGAAGCAGTCAAATTGTATGCCGGATTAACAGGTGACGAGTATGTTAAGACGATGCCAGCTCTGTTAAATCATCTGAGTAACTTATGGAAACGGCGGCTTGAATGGTGCGTCTCTGATAGGTTGGATTTACTTACGCGAGGAAACAACACCAACAACATAACAGAAGCGTCTATACGCATTCTTAAAGACGTGATACTTCAGCGCTGTAAAGCGTTTAATGCTTGCGCATTGGTAGATTTCATTACGTCCATATTTGAAAATTATTTTCAGCGGCGCATCATTTCTTACGCAAATACGCGAAAAACCAAGGATTCCATATATTCAATGTTCGTGAAGACTGCTCGAAATATTAAAAATATTTCTAAAGTCAACGATAATGAGTATAGTGTGGAATCGGAGACCAGTCCAAATACTTTTTACACTATCAGAGCCGATTTAGCCGTTTGTGACTGCGATGCTGGAAAATGTGGAAGATTCTGCAAGCACCTATGTAGCATTGAGAAAAAATTTGGGGAAATATTTCCCAATTCTCCTCGGCTGTCTATTCATGATAGAATGTCACTAGCAAGAATTGCGACAGGGGATGAGATCAATGAAAATTTCTATATAAATATGATGAACTTGGATCAAACACCGAACAATGATTTGGATCCGATAGTTCCTCAGTGCTCTTCCTCCAATACACACGAGTCGATACAGGATGCGGCCAATTTTACGTCTTACTCACAACAGGTTGCTGTAGAATTTCCGCATCAATATAAAAATTCACTTGCAGAGTTTAAGACTGAAGTACAACGCTTCACACAGTTATTTGAAACGAACCCCACTGTCCACAATCTGAGAGCAATAGCAAAATTCACAAATATGATTAAAAAAATAAATACATCAGAGCAAGGACAAAACTTCATTTTACATCAGATAATAACAAAGCGTGTACCAAGGAAAATTAAAGTGCAAAGCACAGCCCTGAGTAGACGTAAAGACAGGGGAATAGGAAAGACTAAGTCTAGGATTCAAGCTGGGCGGCCGTCTGATACAGAACGCACAACTAAACGAAAGCATGGCTTGGGACAGAATATTAAAATGAATGTCCATAACGCGCGCTAAATTGTTTTTTTCTAATTATTATTAATACCAACTATTTTATGTAATAAATGTTTTTATCCTATTTTCTTCTGGTGTAATTTATCTCAATCCTAACATATAAAATTAAACGTCCCTTTGTATG
Source organism: Micropterix aruncella (assembly GCA_944548615.1). Taxonomy (NCBI): domain Eukaryota; kingdom Metazoa; phylum Arthropoda; class Insecta; order Lepidoptera; family Micropterigidae; genus Micropterix; species Micropterix aruncella. Next base: position 27,503,028 of record OX155964.1, on the reverse strand, counting down.
TTTGTCTCTTTATTAGTAAGCGTAAAAAAAGTGGAGAGACACTGAAATGGGTATAAATTATAGTATAGCAAAATGGAGTGTCCTACATGAAAGTATACCCCAGAAAAATGTTACGGTCGGGTATATTTTGAAATCCTTAACACAGGCATATGCATTTTTATTGTATACCCGAACTCAACACTATAGAGCGTTGTGTGAAGGTATATATTCCATATACGCGGCGGCGTCTGTCAAATCTGTTGTTTATTATTCAGTCACTGATGCTAAGGGCTCGCTTACACCTAATCCGTCAACGGCTGAAGTTTGCTCGGGCGACGACGGCCGAACTCGGACTATCGAATCAAACACAAAAGAAAGAGAGCGCGTACACCAACACGGCCGTCATCGTCCGATGACGCCCGAAAACGGCCGATCAGCCGTCGAATCCGAACTTGTTGGGATTTCTCGCCAGTCTGCCGGCGTCTACAGTGCAAATTGAGTGTATTTGTAGTTTAATTTAATCATTCTGTTGTTTCTGGCAGTGTTGTTATCTACCTAAACGACTATGGATATTGAAAAATTAATTAGTTGTGTTTATAATAGACCAACCCTGTGGGATAAACATAAAAAAATACAATAATAGAGATGTTTCGAAACGTTTATGAGCTGAAGTTGCATCGGAAATGGATATAGCGGTTCCAGACATTTAAAAAAAAATTGGTTAAGCAACACAGTCAACTACAGAATACCGGCAACGTACGTCGGCACAAGTCGTCTGCAGTGTAAGCACAGTACACGTCCGAGTTACTCGGTCGGGTAGTTCCGTCCGCCATCGGCCGACAAAATCGGTTTTGGTGTACGCGTACTGTAACGGTGGCAAGATACACCATTGAGCAGCACGTTAAAACATCAATATCGAAATGAGTGTTCGTTAGTAAGTGGTAATCTCTCGCGGAGGTGGCGTGAATTGGCCATCAAGATCGTGCGATTTGACCCCGCTAGACTTTTACTTGTGGGGTTTTTTTCTGATTCGCAGTCGCCAACAATCCGCAATCGACCGATAACCTAAAAGTCAGCATAACACGCACTAGCCATCTTTAAAAATCATTGAAAATTGGACCTCTCGGATCCGTGCCACCGTGTCAAGCCGCGGTGGACATTTGAACGATGCCAAATTCCATACATAACGGCATACGTGGGCCCTATAGAGAGCCTTCAGACAAGCGAAGCCCCAACAAACCCTTTTGCTGACATGTTCTTGGAAACTACCGGTATTGCAAATGGCTTCGATATTGCATCTAACCTCAATCATTGATTATGTAACGTATTAGAATGCTCAACGTCGTACTACGATTTGGCAACTAAGATTATACTATGAAACGCAACGTGAAGATGGCACTCATAGTTCAAAAAAAAATATTAATCTTGTATTACGTTCAATATGGCGACGCGTACTGTAGATATCTATTATATATTATAATAATATTATTATATATTATAATAATATTTGCATAGCCATGTCAATTTTTAATTTGACATGCAGGTTAGTTCAATACCTACGTAATAACTACGCACTTTAAATTCTGATAAACTAATGTATGATAGGAATTCTATTGTATATTCGTATTATTTCTGTTATGTAATCAGCCTGTATAAAAAAAGCGATAGATGGCACTAATAATTCTAAGTTTTCATTGGTTACATTATTGGGTTTTTATAATCAATCACTTCGTTATAATATGAAAAAAAATATAAAAAAACGATTTAGAAGTGTGCAGCACTCACCACGGGCTGCTGTAATTGAATGCATATACAAAATTTCGTCTCTGTGCTGTTGACCGTTAAGGAGTTCCCTCGTCGGAAGCCAACCCTGGGTACAGCAGCCATGTCATGGTGAAACGTAGAACGGGCTGTCATAACTGAATGCGTATGAAAAATTTCGTGTCTGTGCTGTTGACCGTTGAGAAGTCCTCACGTCGGGAGCCAACCCTGGGTCACGTCATGCTTACCATAAAAATGCATTGTCATCGGAACTGAACCCACATGTCAATTTTCAACTTCACATGATAATATTTGAGGAGTTTCCTCGATTCCTCAAGGATCCCATCATCAGAACAGGATTTTCATAAAAATGGAACCAATCTGGAAGTATATTCTTTCTAATATAAAAAGAATTTTGCAAATCAGTTCATAAATGACGGAGTTTTGAGGCAACAAACATTTAAAACAATTCATATAATTGTATTATTTTTTGTAGCGCTGTATGTTTTCCTTGAAAAATAAATAAATAAAAGATGCGTTTAGTTTCGCCATCAATGCTAGCAGCGCCATCTGTGTTTCGCCGACTCGGAAGATTGCCAGCAATCAAGAGCAATCTGATACGCTATCTAATCAATACTAAAGAGATACTCGTACGTTGATCGGAATGTCTCGTATGTCTACCGCCTTAACTGACCATTCCATCATTCACCGAATCGAAATGATTTCGAAATCGGCACAAATAGCTCTCCCTTTAGATTTTTGGCACAAATTGGCACAAATAGTTCTCCCTGTTCTCCTTCATCCCGAATTATGTATGCAGATTCGTTGCATTCGGAATGTTCGCCTAATTGGGTTCAGAATAGGAAATAATAGCCGCTCGCGCCCCGTCGAAATCGAAGACGAGCGATTGTCTCCTTGTCTTGTTTTCCATCAATTTCGAAATTGTAGGTTTGGAGTTCGAAATTCCGACGTCGATTATTGTCCGACAGACGGTTTACATCGTGTTTTCGGCAAACCTGTAATTATGAGGATTATGCGAAGTGGAATGCGGCGGGAGATGATACGTGAGAAAGAAGTTGTCGTGTTGCTATATTTGAGATGCGGTTTTCACAAGATGTGAGTTATCGTCAGGAATTTAGCTTTTCACTTTACCTTTACGCCCTAGTAACCGACGAGGAGGTAAAGTATTGTGAACGTGCACATTTTTTTTCGAAATGAAGTCGGATATATGTGTACATTTTAACCCCCCCCCCCCCCCCCCCCCCGAGACGATCAAGACCATTTCTTGATCGTCTCGTGTGTATTCCTACACGATAGCGCCCAATCGCTTCATCCGAATGAGCTGAAATTTGGCATGCAGGCATCATTCGGTCATGGCAAGAATTGTGTTGGAAATCGTCCACCATAGGGACGCGGTAGTCATGCTTCAATCTCGAAATATTGGACTTAGAGATATATTCGAAATATTGGACTAAATTAATTACACAGGTGCCTTGTTGGACCGAAATCATGTTGTGAAATTTTGATTCGGTAACTCGTATACAAACGAAGCAAATAATTTTTAAACTCGGCCATCCTTAAGATAATACGGAAATACAACAAATATAGACTAAAATACTAGTTAAATATTACAAAAAAACACTACTAGGGAGGAGGAGAAGGCGGGGGGACAGGGGGTCGTGGAGGTAGTGCGAGGGAAAAGGGTGGTCGAGGGGGTGTTCAGATGGGGGAATCGCGCAGGGGGGGGGGGGGGGCTGTCTAATTGCCGGCAAAGTCTTGGGGTGACCCAAGAGACTTTTCGTTCTCATATTCATTCTTCATTAGTATTGCTTACAGATTTATTAGAAATTTAACCTGAAGCTACCCTTCAAACGACTTAGATCTAAAATTATTAGACATCAGGCATACGTATGCAAAAACTACTTAAAAGAAATCATACACATACAAATTAAAAATGAGCATAAAATTGCAACTAAAGGCTCCACAGCCTCTTAAACACATCGTAGGAAAAACCTAAACTTCTTTTGCCCAAAAACACGTTTGTTTTATAGGACCCTAAATTTATAAAAAACAAAGAATCTATAAATACATGCAAAAATATAAAGTCAATTAAGTTTAAATTTAAATTGAGGTGGAAAAGATAATAAAGTATAGTTTTTAAAAATAAACTTCTTTACATTACTATTATTATTCATTGGAATTCGTTTTGTAATATTTATTTATTTATATTTCTTACAAACCTTATCTTCCGACGATATTAATTATATTTCTATGATCTTACTGTAGCTGTCAGCACTTTATCAGCTAAAACCCTATTTAACCTACAAATTTTCCCTCATACTTTGGCGTTAATGGAAAAAATGGTAACCTACAAAAAAGAATAAAAAACACGACTTCCGTTACAGAAAGTGAAGTATTGTATTTATTATGGTTTTATTATGAAATATTTGCGGTTTATGTATTTATCTATTTAGTTACGTATATCTTTCCAGAATGTACTCAATCAGACCTTTCATTTGACGCTAAAACGACATATTTATGTTAATTTATTGACATTTGTACATTCGAACATTTAGAAATCTATTTACTTGATATTTGGACAGTTAATGTACCATATGACACTCGAAATAACATAACAACATCACATACTTCTGAATTGGTTCAAGCGTTTAGAAGTTATGGTGGAATAAAAAAACGGGAAACATACATAGATGAATACTGAAAATATTACACTCCATTTTTGTTGTGAAGTCATGTAAAAAGACTTATAGATAGGTACTTATAGATACTTTGGAGTCTGACTGATCGTTTCAGTCGGTGGTTACGGTAGAGTCGGAAAAGAGCACCCAAAAAACAAGAAGAATCCGAAGAACTCGGATGTATGACGTCACAGGGATTGCTCCCGGATGCTCATCCGACCAGCCGGACGTATCCGACGCACATGCGCAATACAAGTTACGCTCTCGTGGGAACTAAGCGCACGCAAGACATAGAATGAAACCTTGAGGATACTCTGACTACCCTGCAAATATACATGCATAACTACATGAGTTGAGTGCATACTCGCGAACTCCTCTGTAAACTCATGCGAGCCGAACTCGCCGTATATGGCAGGTTCGCATGGTTGGCATGGCACGCATTTGATTACTTATTCAGTATTCGTGACTCCAGGCAACTGTGCGTAATTAAAATATTACTGGCTTCGTGCCTGTAAATTTGTATATGCAGATTGAGAACACGCTGCAAATTCTTCTTTCTTTTATAACATATTATTCTTCAGTATCAGTAAATACCATATAAACTGGGCTCGATTGCGTTTCTTCGTGAACTAAAATCGGAAATTAGTTCATTTAAATGAAGCAGGGTAATATATGTATCAAAGCGGAATGTGAAATGAACGATTGATACTTTTCCGCATTAAAACTACCCACCGTAGTTAAAGCAGCTGCATCTAAGACCGCATGAAATGTGTTCAAACTTATTCGGACAGCTGTAAGTTTGACAGGTAGTTTTGAAGTTGGAAAAATCGACGATCATTCATTTCATATTCCGCTCCAACGTATTGCTGTATCTCGTTCGCTTGAACTAATTTCAGTGCACGAAGAAACGCAATTGAGCCCAATAATAGTGGGAGATGAATTAATAAAAAATAATGTATTATTAAATTATAATAATAAAATATTCAATTAACCGCCCTACCTATACGAACGTACGTGATACGGCCGCTATATTATCGCCCGAACGCAACAACTCGTATCACTTGACTTGACAAAAAAAAACACCCCTGAAACCACAAAGCGTACGTGAGACGTCAATTATTCCTACGAGTCTAAATACTTAAAAATATTAATAAATGGGTATCTTATTTTAAAAAAATGTATAGTATATTGTAAAGAGGTATTGTTAATAAAAAATCTAATTAAAAAACCTGCCGATTTTTACCTACTTCTTGAGTAATAACCCAAAGGTAGGGCGTTAATATCAAACAATTTTAATTAAATTGCTATTCAAAATTACACGTAACATTACAAAAAGTCTGTATAAATTTCTAATTTAGAATAAATATAATAAAAATTAGGCTTTCAAAAATTCAGTAATTTAACAAAATATAAATTCGGAAATTTAGGAAATTAAGAAAAATAAAAAGCTTTCAAAGAGAATTTCAGTGTAAGATACTACATTTGTTGAGAATAAAACTAGTAATAAATAAAACCCTTCGGCTACGTAACGACCAAATTCGGTTGCGGATCAGAACACCGTTGACTACGTAACGACCAATATTGGCGTCTTGCTCCCGGAGCTGTTTGCTCCGGGAGCAAGCCGGATTGTAGCCTGTAATATTATTTTCTAATTCGGACACATCCTAAAATCATTTTTACCAGATACATAGACGGCCGCTAAAATAATTTCGCGCTACAATGAACGGATATTACTGGTAAAATTCCATTGTCAAACATCGATGTTCGGTCGTCATTGTCAAACATCGGGCCGTGAACAGTTTTTTGTGTTTTTTAGTGTTTTCAGTTGGAATATGAATAGAAATGTAAGTAAATTTGATTCTAAAACACTTTATCAACCGAATTCAGTGATTTAATGTACATTTTATTCCAATTTTACCTGTTTTTTTTTTTAGTTGAAAAATTGGGTGCGGCGCTATGGCGTCATAACTAATTATTGAGTTTTTTGCGATAAATAACTCTAAAAATGCAAAATGTCTGCCTAATTCGTTGACAAAATAAATATTATTTTGTTTTTTGCTGAAATGTACGAAGTTTACGGCGTATTTGTAAATTAATGAGGTTATTTTTTTTCGAGATTTTTTTCGAAAAATCATCAAAATGTTTATTGGTTTTTTAAGCTAATATCTAAATATTTTTGTATGTAAATAAGCAAAACGAAATATTACCTTTGATAGAGAATCTAATAAAGATCATGAAAGCATTTACAATTTTTAAATAGGATTCTGTATTTTTCCGTAAGACAAGTACAAGTTAGAAATGCGGAGTTTTTTTCACTTTTTCGATTTCCTCATTCAGAGGAAATGAAACGGATACCCGAGCATCGCCGGGTAACGTTCCACTAATAAAATATAAAACTGAGTATGATTAACCAAAATAACGTCACATCTCCGATCAGGAGATGAAACACAACCAGAAGAAGACTGTGACCAGATGATTCATGTATCGGGCATCGATATTGAAAGAAATAGCGTTCTGCTTATCATTTATTTACTTGCAAGAGCAACACGACTGAGCACACTGCAGGCCACTTCAAAGTGACTTATTGAAGTGTTCGACGACTACTCAATGAATCGTTTTGTTCCAACGATATCAATGTTATGTTCTGGCAGATACAGAGGAATCAATGTGCCGTATTTAAAAAGTAATGAAGCTGCGATCATGGAAGTAAAAATACGAATTCACGATGACTTCAAGATCAGAATATAAAAGGAAAGGTGCTACGCTATTAGACATAAGAATAATAGTATAAATCGGACGAACACAAGGTTTGCCCAGAGACATTATTTGTTTCTGGCCCCTCGGATGTATGATGCATTCCTTGCGACACTCACCGACAGGCAGGGGCTAAGAAACAGTAGCGCTTTCAAAACTGAGGTCACAAAATGGTTACGTGCAAAAAGTAGAGGCGAATGCGAAGGACAGCTCATGAAAATTGTGTCTTAAAAAATAATAAAAAAGAAAAGTTTTTGCAATGATTTATTTTTGTTTATTTATATATTATTATGATAGTATTTATAAAGTATATATTGAATATAGGTAGATACGTTTTGTATATATGTATGTGTGTGTATGTATATATATATATTTTATATGTATGAGTGTATTTATATATAAATGTATCTATATATTATAATGCCTATGTAGGTAATTACCCTTTTATTTTTTTATTATTACCGCTTTACTAACTAATATTAGACGTCTCATTCTTCAAATTTTCTTAATTATGTTGCTAAAAAAATATTATTTTAATCGAAAATTTATAAAAATGTGTATGTACTATGTAACAAATATAAGAGTGGTATCACTCCAGAACAGATTGTAGTCTAGTGTAGCTGATAAAATCCATCAAATCTGTACTTTCTTTGCTTCGCAAACAATGACTTAAATATTTGCTCTTTTTTACACTGTGTTATTTATGTCAACATTGTAAATTTTTATTTTGGATTTAAATAAATAAATTTAAAAAAAATAAAATTTAAAACAAGCTTTTATTAAAATGCCTTGAAAAGAAGAAAGAACGGTATCATAATTGAATGCGTATACAACATTGTGTGCCTGTGCTTTTGATTGTGGAAAAGTAACCACGTCGAGAGCCGATCTTTTTGTAACAAAAAGAACTTTGTTACAAAAAGAACGCACGCACAAAAAGAACGCAGGAGTAAAACAAAACCAATAAGTCAAACATGTGATGGAAGTATTAAGACTAAGAAATAAATGTAAAAAAGCTCACAAAACCAACACAGGAGTAAAACAAAACCAATACGTATACTGTATAACCGATACCTATACTGCAATATTTACTCTGATCGTTGGTGGTATAAAGTTCAAGATGTTATGATCGAACCCGGTGCAGCGGTCAGTTTGTGCCTTTAACCCCTCAAGCTCCGATTGGCCGATATCGGCCACAAACTGATTCAGCGTGACGGGCCCGTTTTAATTTAATTTTAATTTAATTTGTTTTATTTTATTATGTTTTATTATGTTAATATGTTTCATTTTAATTATGGGTACAGTGGTTTGGCAGTAATTAATGTTTTTGGTGAAACAGTGTCATAATTCATTTTTTTTACTAATTTTTACAAAAAAAAATTGTGACATTAACTTGTCAATCGGCTGAGGGGCCGAGGCCTGAAGGGTTAAAGCGTTTGTCAAAGTGTTCCACGCAGGTAGAATCGATCTCCATAGTAAAATAAACGGTTACAACTTGTTGGGAATCACTGTTTATTTTATGACATATTAACGACACTTTTGTCAAATACTATTTCACAGACTATATACGAGCGGCATTTTAAATACCGCCGTACTTAAGAAAATACTACATAATTAAACGGAAATACTACAAAAATATACGACGTTCGCCTTCATAACAATGCCACTTCATAAAAAGGTAATATGCTCAAGGAGAACGAAGGTAAATTTCTTCTTCATATACATTTTTAACTGTACATAAACCCGCTCAAGTACCGTACCAAGCCAAATCAGCAATGATTGATGCACGCGCCAGTCGATGAAAGGGATTATCTATGCTAATATTTATATTACGTTTTGGCAACCGCACCTCTTTGAACATAATATATATTTCCAAGAAGGCGGGACTTCATTTCGCTGAGTGATTAATATTTGTCGGTGAGCGATAATTCCCGCGAGTGTGATATTATTTTAATTAAACGGCGGTTTTTTTTCTGGTGGCGATTCTATCCAAAAGACATCGTTAAAATTGCTTGTTGTTTCGGTGATTAATGTTGATTGTATTAATTTGGCAATAGCGGTTTTTGGTGTAACGACGAGATATTTATATTTGTCTAATAACTAACATAAATTCGCCTGCTTTCTTCCAGCTTTGGAAATAGCTTATCTTATCTAGTAAGATCCGCCTTCGCTAGTAATCTAGAGTTATCACTTTTACCTCGAATCAGATTAAGAATAAAATCAGATCCAAATCACAAAACCTTTTTCTGTTCTACTCCTTCTCCGTACATGCAGCTCTACTGTGGAATAAGCTTTCTCCAGCTATTAGAGGAGCTGGCTAGCTATCCACCTTTTACAATATCCCTTCCATTTCATTACCTTATTTATTTTGGAAGTTTATTTATTATATATTAATATATGTATGCATATACGTTTGTATTTATGACCTATTCGAATGTTGATTTATGTATTTACTCTTGGCTTTAGATACGGGAAGCTAATGGGCCCTGTTGCAGTTTAGCCACTATGACCCACGTGGTCAGGGTCGGTCAAACTCACGGGTCAACACCCATCCGGAAGCCTCCACGTGGAAGTGCGAGCCAGGATAGAACTTTGGATTGCGGGCCAGTTTCCCCTAGGAGTCAACCTTCAGGCGCTTCTAGACGGTTTGCCCACCGTGCGGCGTCAGCCAATCGATTGTGCAGTCTGGAAACAGTACTGTCTCCTATAGAGCGGGGGTGGTCGTTCACCTTACGGCAACTGCTCTTGAAACGACCATTCGGTCACCCGATCCCAGGTGAATAAGCCGGGCAAAGAATGCCGAGGTCCGCGATAGATTCGGTAGTCACCATATCACCGCTACGTAAGGAAGAGGACCGCGAAAGCGATCTCGATCCTGTAACCAGTCGGGAGGCAGGAGGTATCCTGAAGGTTATTTCCAGACGGAGATATCCTTCCAAACCGGTAGTCAGTGGGCGAGGCTGTCCGCTGGGTAGCTTTCCCGGTGCGTCGCCGTAAGGCGTTGGCCTCTGTCGGGCAGGTAACGTAACTAGACAGTGGATTGTTCTTCGTCCCAAGTCTTCTGCGCTCACCTCACGGGAGACAGAACGATCTTATTTATTTAAGAATTAATTACTATAAAACATTGATTTGCTTACAAAAATAACAGGAACCGAACGGCAAAACCTTAACCTTTTGCTTATTTGATTCTGTCACCCAACTGGGACTAGCCCGTTCTAGGGTGGACAGGACTCAGGACAGGCTTGATTGCTTACAAATGTACAAGTTTTAGTAAAAAGCTAATAACACTAAATTGCCCTAAAGTGTGTGTTCAAAAAATAATAATAATAATAAAAGTAATAAAAAAAATATTAAAAGATAATATAATAAATAAAATGCAATTCCATTATATATTCGGCAAAAATATAAAATTCGATTAAATAATATAAATAAAGTTATATGTGAGAAAAGAAAGAAAGAGTCATTAATATTTAATATATGTTAAGTAAAAAAGAATTTAATATAAAAATATCTAGTCAAAAAAAGTACAATTCATTTTCAAAATTATGTATAACAACAAAGTCAAATATTTATTGGCAGTTAGTTCAATGTTAACATATACTCAACATACATGTTTAAAAATATGTTAATAATTTCTGCACCTAAGTGTTAATAAACTATATTTGATGTATGGTTAGTCTGTCATGATTCGATAACCATTTCTTTAATCTGATATTGTTAAAAACTTCCTGAGATGACGGGTTCGCCCGTTCTAGTTATGACACCGAGCAATCTAATACGCTATATAATCAGTGGTAGTGCCAAACAAGCTAACTTATGTATTAATATAAGGCGTTCAAAATTGAAGTGAAACTGGTCTAATATGGTCAAAGCTATTTCCAAAATTGCACAAAGGATTTACTTAAAAATCGCCTATAATGGTCGAGAAAATCCTTATTTAGTGCCTTCCCAGCGAGGTTAAGTGCCTAACGGTGCCGGGGAAATAATACTGGGAGGGAATATCGTATATCTTTACATATCTTTAGCGTCTTATTGTAATAAAATATCGCACGGAATGAATGGACCGGTCCGAGACGACGGACGCGAGCGACCGATTATTATAAATCATAATCAGCCGACGATGATTGCGCGTACGGCGCGAATAACGATGACGAATGAGCCGCGCTGGATCGGTTGCGAAATGTCTGCATTTGTTGAAGATCCGTAAAGGGTTTGGATCTCGCGCGGGCGGTTTACACTGGGGAACAATTTGTAACACAGTTTCTCTTGAGTTCGAGTTTTGAACTGCTTTAGAGTTAAAAGAGCATGGTAATTTCAAAACTGTATTTAGTTTTCTTCTAACTACTGACCGCGCGTATGCTCCGAATTGGGGGGCTGGGAAATCGGGCGGATTACGCCGCCCCCGACCGTCGCTTCATACCCCGCACTCTCCCAGTACTAGTACTGGAAGGCTCCTCGGAGCTTGCGCCCGGTTTCTAATTTTATATGAACAGGGAAATGTCCATTTTGACCCCCCTCCCCCCCCCCCCCCATGACTATTAAGAGCATTTCCAGATTGGTCTGTCTGTGTGTGTGTATTCCTCCATTATAGAGCCCAAACGCTTCTTGCAATGGAGCTGAAATTTGGCATGCAGGCTTCATTTGAACATGACAAGAGTTTTATAGATTGTGATTGAAATCGGTCCACCAGAGGGCGCGCTAGTCATACTTCAATCTTGATATATTAGACTTTGAAACAGAGCCTGATGCTGATTTGTTGATATAAATATCAGGTGATGCTGATGCTGATGCTGATTTTAATGAAATACTTAAATAAAATATATCCAACTATGAAATGGTAATTAAAAGGGATAATGTTATTAGACATTTTAAATGAAAAGTCAGGTATAATATTTCTGTGACTTTTAATTATCAAAATCAATCTTCTTACATTTTGAATATGTAAAGTACCATCAAACCTATCATACAAAAATAAAATACAATTGGCAGTTAACCACCCAACTTGAAATTTTATTAAAGGTACGTTATATTTTAAATACAATCGCTGAGCTGCCTTTTTAGGAACTCAGAACTCAGTAAAGATTGAAAAGCACGGGTGATATTATGCAACTCTGTGCTTATTCCATGCCAGTAAAGCTAGGAATTGTATATTGGCATGATTCCGATGTATTCTAGGACAGCTTAGTCATCCGTAGTCGATATCAAGCATCAAACCATCTCAACGCTAATCAATGAAAACAAAGCAACGGTACCCATAAACACAATAATATATCGCTTCTAAATAAGACGTCAGCGATTTTTACCAGTGTTAAAACCAGTAAAAACCAGTAAAACTAATACCAGTGTAAAATACTGCATTTTCACTAGTCAGCTATGCTCGCCTATATCGTCTGCCTACCCTGATCGTATTAATTCTATTGTTTTATATTTAATAATTCATTTATCACTCACAATGCTACTTACTAAATAAAATTAATATCCGTGTTCCTTCCAAACTCAATAGAGTTAACCCTGCTCTTCATGTTCCTCATGCTGGTAGCAACTATAGGCAAAATGCATTTCTGTGGCGAACAAGTGACTATTTCAATGAATTGATTAAACGCTTTGACTTTGATGTATTCTGTACGAGTATTAACTCAGCTAGGCAGCAGGTGAACAGTGAATTCTTTAGCATTAATTGTTGGATAATTTTTGATGTACTTTTTAATCGATAGCTTTAATTGAAAGGTCACATATGTTTCTACAACGTTACTGCAAACGTGAAAACCTTTAATTGGCTCTCTGTTATCCTGCTCCTCTTTTTGTTAAATTATAATTAGCTGTTGGTTTTCCTATAAAAAAAAATAAAAGAAACCAGTAAAACTTAGAATATAGTACTTTGAAGCCGTAAAATCCGTCTTTGTCTTACTTTTTTTTGCTGATTACTTGAGAGATAGGCAGCAGTATGTGAAACTTGGACTTTTTGATTCTAAGGTGTACCACACCTGTTCTGGCGTGAGTCAGGGATCAAACCTCGGCCCTTTGCTGTTCAATCTCTTTGTTAACGATCTAAGTAAAGTAATCGTGTCAGCAAAATGTTTAATGTTTGCCGACGATATAAAATTGTACATGTCCACTGGAACTGCTGAGGCCTGCAAGCTTTTCCAGCGTGATATTGATGCCGTCTGGGCTTGGAGCCAGAATAAAAATCTCTCATTCAATATATCCAAATGTTCAGTGATGACATATACTAGATCGACCGCACCTCTGATTTATGATTACTCCATCACTGATGAGGTGCTAACTAGGGTTGAGAAGGTAAAGGATCTAGGAGTTCTCTTTGATTCCCAGCTTACGTTCAAGGAGCACATTGCTAATTTGTCTAAGTCCTCTTTTAAGCTACTAGGGTTTGTTATTCGCAACCTAAAGCATTTTCACACTGTACGGGTTATGCATACATTGTATAATTCAATTGTGAGAAGCAGATTGGAAACGAATGCAGTTATATGGAATCCACATCAGGATCATTATATCACTATGTTGGAAAAAAATCAAAAATGTTTCTTACGATTTATATATTTTAAACAGTACGGATATTATCCGTACTTATACCCTACTAGTTTCCTACTAGGCATGGTGGGCTACACCTCTCTTAAGTTGCGTAGAGAAATGCTCGCCATGGCCTACGTTTTCAAGCTGATTAGGGGAAGAGTTGATAATCCTAGCATGCTAGCGAAGGTTTGTCTCTTTGTCCCGGACAATTATAATCGTGCTCGCACTCATGATCTATTTGCGGAGCCGTCCTCGCGCACCAACCTAAGTCGATGGAATCTACTTACACGAGCTTTGCGGCACATAAATGCGCTATGTTCGACAGCGCCAGACTTTGATATTTTTACAGCGAGCCCGCATCTCTTCAAGGTGTGGGCATTGCGCTACTTGTTTAAGGCAGAATAATATAAACTGTTTTCACTCTTATGTACTGTAAGTTTGTAAGTTTTTCTATTCTTAATGCCGGTATTTGTATTTAACGCTTATTTAAACATGTTATGTATGTACTTGTAAGAATTCTATTCTTTTTTTTTATATTTATGTGTATATTGCATATCAACGGATTGGTAGAAACTGTAATGTTGATTTGTTATGAAATAAATTAATAATAATAATAATAATATAATGTCGAACAACCGCGAGAGTATTTCATTTCATAATTTATTGTAGTTAACATTATTCTGAGTGGGGGGTTTCTTTTCATAGACTATCCCGTCTAAGGTTTAAGGAGACCCCTCGCCAAAAGTCGCTAAGAACTTTATTTGACATGATTTCGATGTATTCTAGGACAGCCTAGTCATCCGCAGTCGATCTAAACCTAAAACATCAAACTATCTCGACGCCAATCAATCAAAACAAGCAACGGTACCCGCACAGACGTGCGTCGCGGCCTACGTAGCGGTCGGTCGGTTCGTCTCGGAACTGACAAATTGCGATCGCCTCGGAATAAATTGCGATTCGGCCGCAATCGTGACGCGGAATTAGCCCGAAGATCTCGAAAGTTCCCCGACCGGTGCGGTACCGCGGTCGCGCGACTTTTTCAGCCGACCCGCCGCGGTAATCACGCGCTCGCCGCTTTACCGCGCGCGGTTATTAAATCAGAAATAATCGTGCCAGTAAACAGCGCGGCAAACAAAGCGAGGGCGAGATGTGTGTGAAGGATCCCGCAGCGGTTAACCTCGTTTACGCGACTCGCACGAAGCAGAAAGGGTGTAATGTAATAATTACATACGATTATTAAATCACTTACCATTAATTCCTCAGGGTATTTTGGACAACAATTATTTTTATTTTTATTTTATTAAGTAATGTACAAGTAAAACAAATGGGCATGCAGATTGTTGTACATTCATAATAGTTACAAAGAAACATTAATGGTAGGTACCTAAGTGAACAAGTAAAATTAAATATAATAAAAGGAATAAAAAAACACGACTGTCGTTACAAAAAGTGAACTACTGTATATTTATTAGGTTTTTATAAAATATTTATGAAATTATAAAACGGCGGTCAATAATGGGATGGGTGACCGCCTGAGTATTTGACTGCGTGATGCTACTAATGCCCGCCTAGAAGATGGTACCAATAGGCAACAAGGCGTGTTCCACGAAAAGGCATATGCCTTGTGAGTAAAAAAAAAACATGCTTATTCCCATGTATTTCCCCTGGAATCGCCCTTCCGGCGCTCCTGGATTTGCGCACCGTGCGTGCATTCGACTGATAATAACCAGGGGCGTCTGGAAACGGCTTTGTTTGCTATTCAGCGAGGGTGGTTGTTAACCTTACGGCAACTAGTCTTGAAACGACTAATCGGCTACCCGATACCGGGTGAACAGCCGGGCAAAGGACGCCGTGGTCCGCGATAGATTCGGTAGACACCGAATCACCGCTACGCAAAGGAGACCACCGCATAAGCGACCTCGAACCCGTAACGGAGAAATCTGGCAGTTAATGGAAGTAAGGGCACGAGTGCACACCCGGTTTCTCGCGGTAAGGCGTTGATCTCTTACGAGCGACTGGCGTAACTAGACAGTAGACTGTTTCGTTCCAAATCTTCTACGCTCACCTCACGGGAGACAGAATGATCAAATATCGTTAAAACTTCCTGAGGTGAGGGTTTCGCCCGTGGTAGGTGACAACGCTAAAGTGCCGCCATCGGCTTCTACCAACCGACGAACGCGCTCTCCAGTTTGGCGGGCCGTGTGCCCGCGTCCGCCTCTTCCAAAGTTCATCCGCGTCCGTCGAGGCGACGACGACTCGGCCCCTTCCCAAACGAAACGGAAAAAAAGGCGGATAATTTCACTTGTGATCGGTACCGTTGTCCGTCCGCCGCGCTCTCACACTCTACGCAGATAGCCGGAGAATGGATCTAGCGGAGTGGAAGTCTGGCTGAAGTAACTCAGTGGCTCCGCGCTAGAGCACGAATCTCCTCTCCTTTCCTAGAGCAACGGCGCACAGTGTTTCGTTTCATACAAGCATTGATTATACAGTTTATCCTCCGATAAAGTGCAAAGAAAATGGAAGGAAACTAGACCTTATTAAATCAACAGAAAAAAATGAAGAAAAATCTTGTCATTTTAATTGCTTTTTTAATATTTTTCTCTCCGTTAAAGACTGAATGTGTAAAATTTGGAAGACATGAGATTAGGGTGCTCATCTCCGTCATTCTCCATTAAACGCCTAATATTTAACCTGACAACTAAATCTTAATTTTTGTATTTGTTGCTTCTAGGATTATTATTATCTTTTTATTCTGTATTATTTATTGACTAGCTACTTGACTATTTTAACTACTACTTCTTGTTACTGGCTTTTTATTTTATTTTTATTTTGTAAGTTATTACCCTATGTTATTTTTCTCTATTTACTGATTATCATTGCAATTATAATTTTATTGTGTTTTATTATTATTATTATTATTTTAATAATATTTTAACTGGATATATTTTGATTTCATTATTACTTTTTTTATTTTTCAACATGATTATGAATTAGGTATTAGATATCATTAAAATAACTCTTGAAATTTATACTATGTATTTTTAGAGTTATTAGATTTACTTTATTAAAATTTTTTTTTACTATTTCTTTTTCTCATTAATAGTACTTTAATAAGTGTGCGCACAATATAAAACGTACAAGTGACCTAGTCGAGTCTACCTTGGTACGGGCTTCGGCCTAGTTAGGCAGACTTTGTGAATAATGTTTTTGCAAAATTACTTACGAAAATAAATTTATTCTTATTCTTATTCTTAAAACGGTAATAACTGTTGAATTACCTACTGCAATAATTTATTTAAGTTTTTTAGAATTTGGTAAAGTTTTACGAAGTTAGTAAAACAGCAAAGTTTGCCATATTTGTTGTAATGCTTAGTGCAAAAGATTGGAAAATAAGAAAAACAAAACTATAAATAATAATTTAATTTTAATTTAATATAAGCATTGATTTTATGACACTATAAAATCAAATATATAAGTATGCAACCATTCAACCAATTTCTATAAGTATCTAACAGTTACATTATCATTCCTGACATTATTTTTCACCATAATTTAATTATTTATATCCCTACAAGATTGATTACTTTTAGAATTATTACCGTCTAGCGTGTATAAAACGAAACACCGTGCGGGACAAAACAACGGCGGTTGTACCATGCAACGTTGTGCCTGAACGTAAACTGATTTTAGAAGGTCGACTTCTTTGCTCTTACTCTCATACATCCGAATCCATAGTCATCTTCTTTTTATGGCGTGGCAATGTACTCAAGTATGGGCATTTATGCCAGTAGTTAAGTCTAGTGGCAATTCTGTTACTTCCTTTTTCTTTTGGTCTTCTGTGGTGTATCTTTTAAATCCGGATACAGTATATTGTGTTTCAACTCCTTGAAGTTAGTCGTAACATTTGCCTTTGTTTGAGCGAGTTGGACATGTAAGGTAACCGATCTACAACAACTCGATTCTTTATAATTAACTATGTTTATCTAAGGATCTAGGA
Organism: Micropterix aruncella; assembly: GCA_944548615.1. Lineage (NCBI taxonomy): Eukaryota > Metazoa > Arthropoda > Insecta > Lepidoptera > Micropterigidae > Micropterix > Micropterix aruncella. The sequence goes on along the minus strand of OX155964.1, from coordinate 27,485,310 downwards.
TCTATAGTCGAGTACTCGAACATTCTGTAATCAAGCATTGCCCAAGCATATATTCTATAGACGAGGAGACGGCAAGTAATTTCAAGTGTAGTACGGATACTGTTGAATTTTTTTATCGAGGTCCAGAAAAAAACTCCATAATACGTACTAGTCATCCTAAATTTGCGATATTTTAAAAATGAAACAATTTGCATTGTTTTTTATTTAAGACATTGCGTATTTTATGATGATACTGATCATTAAATTGCATAGAGAGGAAGGTTATTTAACAATATTTGGCGGTTCATGTTTCGACCTTTCGCGGTCGTGGCCATGCTCAAGCACTCGGAATTCTTTCCGTTTCATCTGACAACACATGTAAAAAAGTATTGGCCACAAAGTCGTATCCGGGGTCCGGGGGGGGGGGCATAAGAGACGCGCCCCCCTCCGATTTTTTTTGAGTAAAAAATAAAGTCGAGAATCAGGGAGAATCCGCGACTTATGTACCTAGTACTTAAGGACTTATGTACGAGTGCAGACACGTTCTAGTGGGGCGGGGCAAATACCTAGGCATTGTAGTTGACAATACATTGCGATGGGAAGAGCAAGTCAATGCAGTGTCAAAGAAAGTGAGAACCCTTGGTTATACTTTCAAAGAGATGAGGAGTGTTCTGGATCGCAGGACGCTAACCATAGTGTATTTTGCATTATGTGAAACCCTTATTAACTATGGTATAATTGGGTGGGGTGGGTGCTGCAAAACCCTCCTGACGCCACTTCTAACAGCGCAAAAATGTATTTATTTTTAAAAATCATGCATCGCAAACTATATCAATATTCTTCTAATGAACTCTTTAAAGAGGCTCAAGTTTTGAATGCTAGGTTATTATTTATTAAACCTGCACTACGTTGGGTTTTCGTGGCCAAACAAAATAAATCTTTTATTATTACGTACACGAAACCCAGTAGACAACTCCTGAGTGATAATTTGAATGTACCTAGGATGAAGACGACTTTCGGACAGCGACACTACTCTTTCATAGCTACAAGACTTTATAATAAATTAAGCAGTGACATAAAAACCAGCCCCAATTGTCATTTGTTTAAAAGCAAAATAAATAAATGGCGTTGCAAGAAGAGCGTTTATCTATCCATGCTATGATCGATGTAGTAGAATAAGTTGAAGTTGACTTAACATATATTGTGTTTATATGTATGTATGTGTGTATATATGTATTCTAATGTATTTAGTATTTCTATATCCTATATAATATTTAATTTGTATTAATTTTTTATTATTATATATATTTTTTAAATATTATTATTAATATTTTGTTTGGTTGGTTCATCGACCCTCGTTTTAGATGTAAAAATATAAATTGCTTGCCCTGGAACGGGTATATCCTAGTTGGGCAGCACTAGCCAGCGAATGAAAGAGGTAAGTTTTTGCCATTTGTTGTAATATTATACTTATTTTAAATGGTTAATTTTATAATTCCAATAAAATAAATAAATAAAATATGGTTTTGGTGTGTTTAAGGCTAATCAATTTCCGTATTTGCCTTAGTAAGAAACAGTCGCTGGAAAGTCTGTCACCTAATTCCAGAGACATTTACGAAATACGCCTGCTTGTAGACTCGAGGATAGATAGACCTCGGACCGTTCTGGGAGGTAATTCACAAGAGTGCTAGGCGGAAGGAACCTAGAACAGCTCGGCCGGCGCGGCTTCGTCTTAACCGGTATTTGCATATTTATTGTAAACGACTCAACGGCTTTCGCCGTCGAGATTGCGCCCATACACCACACCTATACAAAGTTGCATTTTATTAGTTGGCTATCGGACATAGCGTCAAACGCCATACCAACATGGCGGATGTGAAATAACATTCGACAATTTATTGTTTATTAGGAACGCCACGCGTGAAACTGGTCGTAAACATTCAACATACCAACGCGATGCGATAAATGCGACGTCATCAATGCGAGATATCACGAGGCAATCAATGCAATTCAATCACGAGGCTGTGGAATCGTCTCACCCCAAGACTTCCCCGGCAAGTAAACAAGAACCCACGCCAAACCCCCCTCCGAATCTACCCCACTCGCTAATTCGTAGTATATTTGTAGTTTATTCCGTGGTTTTAAAATGGTATGTTTCCAAAAATAATGTAGTATCGTCTTAAATATGGCGGACTTTTAATAGTATATGCGTCGCTTGTATACCTATACCTACTAGATATTCAAACCATAATTTCATAACGTGATTTCGGTTCAACCAGGCATCTGTGTACCGAATGTCAAGTCTCTAACTGCAGCATTTCGAGATTGAAGTATAACTAGCGCACCATCTGGTGGGCTGATTTCAACCACAATCTTTTCAACTCTTGCCATGACCGAATGATGCCTGCATGCCAAATTTCAGGTCAATCGGATTAAGCGTTTGGGCGCTATCATGGAGGAAACACATACAGATACACACACACACACATTACACAAACGATTAGTCGTTCTATCTCCCTGGAGTGAGCGCAGAAGACTTGGACAAAACAGCTCACCGTCAAGCTCCGCCACAAACCCGTAAGAGGGCAATGCCTTAACCGCAAGATAGCCAGGTGTGTTACCCAGCGGGCTTACACTCGCGCCCTTACTCTCAATTGCGACCAGATTACTCCAGTCTCTCGATTGGTTACGAGTTCGAGGTCGCTTGCGCGGTCCTCTCCCTTACGAAGCGGTAAAACGGTGTATACCGAATCTATCGCGGACCACGGCATCCAGATGTGCGTGGACATACACAGACACACAGATGTGCGTTCACAATATTTTCACTCTGCCGGGAAAATATTAGATGTAATGGGCTGAAATTCGGCATGCAGACATCATTTGGCCATGGCAAGAATTAAAAAGGTTTTTATTAAAGTCGGTCGAAATGTTAGACTTAGATACTTGACATGTATTAAACAGATGCCTCGTTGAGCCGATATCATACTTTGAAATTTTGGATGGAATATCTCATATACAAGCTACAATAACAATATTTCAATTCCAACATACATTTTAATCAAATATTAACGTCGAGCCGCCCGAGGCTAGCCGAAAACGAACTGAGTCGCCAGAGGCGATTGTTTAAAGAAACGGGTTCAACCGCTGGCCAAGAGAGGGCGCTCATAAGATTTTATTTATGAAATGAATATTCAGATGAAATCAGTCCTTGGTCATTTCTGCCGTCGTAAATGAAAACACAGTAACTTCATTTACTGTGTTTATACAAGTTTGGTTCTTTAAAATCACGAGTTGGAGTACTATAAGGCAAATTTTCGGTTTGTCTGTCGATGGATAGTTACCGAGATACCTTAGATAAAAAACACAGTATTTAAAAAAAAACTGAATATTTTAAATAAAAAACACAGTATGTATATTTTTTTAAGTTAAAATACAGTAACCTATTATTTACTGTGATCTTTTTAAATACCTATAAGCATTAAAGAAATATTTTTTGGTTACAACACGGCTTCTTATACTGTGGTTTTAGGTAAAATTTTGATAAAGGTTAATTTATTAACACACGAATTAATCACAGTATCTAAATTACTGTGTTGAAGGTGCCTGCAGTTTTTTATTTATATATATATATATATATATATATATATATATATATATATATATATATATATATATATATATATATATATATATATATATATATATATATATATATATATATATATATATATATATATATATATATATATATATATATATATATATATATATATATATATATAACATGGTTAGGTCACAGTAATGAGTAAAAATTACCTATAACTCAGTAACCACTCAGTTACGGTGTTATAGTTTAAAAATATAAAATTCATCAAATTATTTTCCTAATTTAAAACACAATACCTAATTTAATTAATTAAACAATTATAATTTAATATATATATTTTTATGCAGAATTGAAGTTCTAACTATTTTTAACACGCTTTTATTAGGTCGACCTGTATGTAACTATGTAATGGAATCTAAGGTAACTAATTTAACCATCTTCCAAGGATACAATACAATAATATGGTACTGTCGAACTGATCTGATGATGGAGTCGGAAGATATGAACTGGAACGTCATGATGGAAAATCGTATCATAGCTGTGTACCTACTTGTTAGAAAAATCTTGGAATGAACTTTAACCACGATTAGGTTTCAAGGTCTGATGTGGTTTTTACGTGCATTTATAAAAGCGCGTTTTTAGTGGTTTTTTTAAACTATTTATTATTTAACATTAAAGATTAAAAGAAATCATCTATATTGATTGCTCTGTTCATGAAAACAAATATTTAACAATTGAACTTTGACCGCGTTTTTATCAAAACGTTTTTTTTTTCAAGTTACTGTGTTTTCATTTACGACGGCAGATTTGCCGGGAAAGTCTTGGGGCGACACAACCGATTTTTTTCTTATAATATACATTTCGGATACTTTCATGGTAGCCCTCGTATATCCGTTTGTCGATCGGTCAAGAGCTGACCGATGGCGTCGTGATGCCCTCGGGCGGACCGCGCCCTATGCGCGCAATCACCGCCCTCAACCCAGACCCGCTCCCTCGGGCTGTTGCCTTTTACTGCTTTCACAGCCGCAACGGCCGATGCACCGTTTTGCGCACTTCTCCTTCGGGTAGAGTAGGCGGGCATCGGTGCATACGCAAGAAGACACGTTCTCTTCACTCGCTTGAGCAAATGGTCATCGCGGATCGTCGACGAGCTCAGTCGGAGATGGTCCTTCGAGCCGGTTCTTAATGCATAAGGCGGCTGAACATTTTGCCGCAAATGAATTTGGTCCCCACCAATGAATTTGCGGTTCAATAAAGGAAATTTAGGGCCAACAATTTTGCATGAAAAATATTTTGCGTAAAAAAATAAAAATTAACATATTTAATTTATTAGTCAGTTTAAGAGTATTTGTTTATTTATTTATTTACGTATTAACTTATTTAACATTAACCAGTAACCTCGCTCGTTGGAGCTATGCCGAGGATAGTTCATGTCCCCTTTGTAGCAACACCCCTTGCACAGCTAGACATATTCTAGCTGGCTGCAAGGCGGCCTTGGATCAAGGACGGTACACTTACCGCCACGGACAAAGTCCTTGCTGTTATTCGCGAGGTAATTAGCCTCTCAGTGGCTCGTGCTAACAAGGGTTCCACAGTATCCTCCAAACCCCCAATAAAGTTTGTGCGGGAGCAAAAATCACTTCACTGCAAAACCTTTCTCAATAATCGAGAAAGCATTAGATTGGATTATGGAGGTCGATTCGGTCTCTAAGCAGTATAAATTCCCTGAGTCTTCCCTGAGTCTCGTGGCCTGCCAGCTAAATCTTTGTTTCACCTTTTTAAAGATCTTAGTCTCTCCAGAAAAATAATCAACTCCTTTCTAGAAAAATTATCTAAAACCGCGATTTCCGCATCTCAAATTCTATGGCTTCAAAGGGGGAGTGAATGGGTGGTAAGGTGTACGCTCACATGTGGCAAGACAGCTGTTCTAAACCTACCACAGCCGGTCGTTAGTCCGGAATCCACCGTTCACCTCCCAGAAGTCTAATAATTGTATATGATGGGTCCGATTTCGGTCGGTGAATTCCATTGCAGCTCCGTTTGTATTTAATTTTTATTTTAGTTATTCATTTAAATAAAGACCTTTTAGTTTTTAGGAAAGTTTAGCTGATTGTTCGTCGATGTGACCCTGGAGTTAAAAGGACGAAAACTAGATCATATTTTTCTTAAATCCTCAAAGCACCTATTCTTGGATATCGACTAAAGATCCAAGAGTTGCACAACCCTGCTGCGCGCGTGCCGGCAACGTATGCACAAGGCACAACATCACGAAAGCAGCTTGCCAATTTCCCCCCGAGCTACCGAAGCGAGGGCCTACATTTACAATATCGTTCGAGTACGTACCGCTCCAATCGAACGATAGCGGAATTATTGTACATAATAATGTACGTAATAGGCCAAGAGGCAGCGGCAGAAAAGAACAAGAGCTTCGTAAAAGCTGATACTTTAGATCAGACAGTATTTTGGCCCTAGAATGCTGGGATAGAGTCAGCAGACCAGACTCCGCGACAATTGGCGCTGGTGATCTATTAAATGTGTAATTTTAATTAGTACCTCCAAAGTGCTTTGGAAAAGCTGAAAATTCATTAGTAGACAGTGGATGCGATACAGAACTCGAAACAAATGGTCACTCTGTTTAACAATATAATGCGTGGCGTCAGTATTACTCCATATTTTAAATGACTAGTATAGGTATGTAAGCGTTATATCAATATGTAATTGATTTATCTTATATATAAAATTCTCGTGTCACAATGTTCGTTCCCGTACTCCTCCGAAACGGCTTGACCGATTCTCATGAAATTTTGTGAGCATATTGAGTAGGTCTGAGAATCGGCCAACATCTATTTTTTATACCCCTTAGTGATAAGGGTTGTCCACCCTTAACATTTTTCTTTAATTTTTAGTCATTTTTTTAATTTCTTAATTTTTCTATTATGTCGCATTAAAAAATACATACAACCCTAAATTTTTACCCTTTTATCACCAACCCCTATTTTTTAATAGCCATTTTAGTAATTTAATCATTTTTCATCCCCGGTCGATAACTGATCAATCGTCATTTAATTAGTTATCCCCGCCAGTTGTCTACAGGTGTCACTTCTGACCCAGTAAACAGCACGGAGTAGGGATGAGAACGAAGCCGGTCTCCTGTTTCTCTCACACAATAAGACTTCTCTCACTCCCTACACAGTTGTCGGCCATCATTATTGTTTATGCATCAAGTGTAGTAGTAACGTTGACAATTATTATTTTGCTATCTCAGTGTAACTCTCATATTAACTATTAATCATTCCTATTTTATTAATAATAATAAAATTATCAATTTAGAGTGTATTTTGCACGATTAGTTAATCAAGTGATTTTCATAACCTCAAAAGTACTCAACACGTGGCACGAGCTTCCACCAACAACGGCTTTTGTGTTGTAAGTATACCTACTTTTTTTTATTTATATCGAAAATGTTGTTGGAAACGGTCAAAAAAGATTCGGTGGAATTTAATTTTTATTAAAATTGGGCAAACTTTTTTTTGTATTAATTTTTTTTACTATTTCTAACCATATATTTTCGATATGATTATGAAAAATAAAATTTTTCGCTTTTGTAAAACAGTCTAATGTTTACATGAATATGTAAATGAATGTGTGTACCAAATATTAAATACATTATAACTAGGGCCAAGATTCTTGCCGTGATTTCATTTTAACATTTTACAATTAATGCTCTTAAGTTTTTGACATTACGGCAAATATATTTGATCTTATAAAAATGTAATTTTAATTTTATTTTATTAAAAAAGTGTAGTTTAACAAATAAGATTTTCATAGTTTCCAAAAATTTTAATCAATCATTATGAATCTTTTTTTTGAAATATCGATGGAAATATTGGTTGTATGAGAAAATTATAAGAGACAATTTTTTTTGTGAAATTTAATTTTTTACAACTTTTGTCTAAAAATTTTTTTCATAAAATTTATATTTTTGCTATAATTTCATAAATTCAAACTAATCATTTCAAAACTGCGGCAAAAATCCTGGCCCTAATTATACCTTTAACATTTTTCATCATTAAGTAATTTAATTTATTCTATTTATGTGTGTTTTGTACAGTGAGCAATGCCAAGAAAACGCAAAGGGACTGATTTGAGCCGTAATACAAGTAAATCTCGAAGCTTGGGAAATAGAAGATCCGAAAGAACCGAAGAACAAATCCAGCAACAAAATACTGATGCACGTGTCAGAATCGCGCAATTGCGTCAAGAAGAGTCAGAAGATACACGAGCTGAACGCAATGAAGTACGCCAAATCGAACTGCATCTGATTTAATGAATACTGAAATGAATCGTGAACTGCAGTACAGCACTGTAGAAATGGCAGCGATTGTTGCCCGCAATGTCCCACTAATGAATGAGGAACAAAGAACCATTTATGATCGCATTATGCTCGCAGTTTCAGCTGGACAAGGTGGGTTCTTCTTTTTGCATGCACCGGGTGGAACTGGCAAAACATTCGTTATTTCGCTCATTCTTGCTGAAATACGATCAAATAATGGCATCGCATTGGCCGTGGCATCATCGGGCATTGCAGCAACTTTATTGGATGGAGGCAGAACAGCTCATTCAGTATTTAAGCTGCCACTAAATATTCAGAATAACCCTGACGCAGTATGCAACATTAAGAAACAATCGTCCATGGCCACCGTGCTGAAACAGTGTAAAATTATCATCTGGGATGAATGTACTATGGCACACAAACATTCGCTTGAGGCGTTGAACAGGACATTGAAAGATATTAAAAACAACGACAAACTATTTGGCGGAACTCTGTTGGTCCTTTCAGGTGATTTCAGGCAAACACTTCCAGTCATTCCACGTTCAACATACGCTGATGAGATCAACGCTTGCTTAAAATCATCTCCATTGTGGCGTAATGTCGAAAAAGTACAGCTGAAAGTAAATATGCGCGTTCAAATGCTTCAAGATCCATCCGCTGAAACATTTTCAAAACAACTCTTAGATATCGGTGATGGAAAAGTTGCTATAGATGAAACTGGATACGTAAAATTACCGACCGATTTCTGCACAATCGCTGATTCGCAAGATACTCTCATTGAACAAATATTTCCCGATGTACACACACAGTACATAAATCATGAGTGGCTTGCAGAAAGAGCAATTTTAGCGGCAAAAAATGTAGACGTTGACGATTTAAATCTGAAGATACAAATGTTGTTGCCAGGGAACTTGGTATCATATAAATCTATTGATACAGTTTGCGACGACAGCGAAGCAGTAAATTTTCCCACAGAGTTTTTGAACTCACTGGATTTGCCAGGCATCCCACCGCATAATTTACAATTAAAGGTTGGATCTGCGATTATCTTGCTTCGTAATTTGAACCCGCCCCGGCTGTGCAACGGTACGCGATTAGTCATTCAAAAATTAATGAAAAACGTGATCGAAGCCAGCATTTTAAATGGCAAGTTCCGAGGTGAAAATATATTAATACCACGGATTCCTATTATACCTACAGATGTGCCAATTCAATTCAAACGTATTCAGTTTCCGATTAGATTGGCATTTGCAATGACAATCAACAAATCCCAAGGTCAAACGATGTCTATTTGTGGCTTAGATTTGAGAACACCATATTTTTCACACGGACAATTATACGTGGCATGCTCTCGAGTGGGTAAACCATCCAGTTTGTTTGTGTTAGCTAAAGATGGACTAACAAAAAATATTGTTCACGCTATAGCATTAAGAGATTGATATTGTTTGTTAGTGTTACTGTCGTAATTGTTTAATTAATGATATATAATTTTAAGGAATAAATTATAATAACTTAAAAATAATGTTTGCCTTTTGTTATTTTTATATTCCCTCATCGTTCACAGTGCTCCATGCCTATTTCACGCATATACCACATTCGTACACACTTACAATAAGTAAGCTATTTTTTGTCTACACTAGAAATTACTTAAAAATTATTTATATGGCAAAACAACGTTTGCCGGGTCAGCTAGTATATGTATATTATTTTAGTTTTTATTTTTATTTATTTTGGTTTTATTATTATTTTCGTATACATTTATGTATGTGTATGTGTGCATATATGGATATATATTTTATCTATAGATGTATATGAGTATCTATCTATATTTGTATATGCGTAAATATTTGTAGCTTTATATTTGTCTATTTAAAAATAAGTACTAACTATAGTTTAAGTTGACAGTGCACACTTAATATCGTCATTAAAAGTCTGCATTAGAACAGGCCTAGGCCTAAATAGGCGACTGTATCAAACATTAAAAATAATGTCACATCAATTTCTTGCTAACATCTTACAAATATGACATTAATTGTTTACTAGATGTGTTACTAAATAAATAAATTAATAAATACATGTCACAAAAATGTCACAAAAAAGTCCATTATATTGCGCGGCACATTAGACCGATGCGTAATAGTTACCGACAAATACGTACAGGCGTATTTGCAGGGACCTAATTTTTGGAACATGTACGGAGTAATTCTGACGCTACGGTATGACCATTTGTTTCGAGTTCTTTATAGCATCCACTGATGTGTTTTGCCTACTTTATACTGATGAATTTTCAGCTTTTCCAAAACACTGTGGGGTTTCTAATTAAAATTACACCTTCAACCCGTCTGACGCCGACAGTGCCTATAGGCATTTTGCGTCGTTTGACAGATCCGCGTGTAACCGTTTCGACCGGCCCCCATATATACGGGGTGTTATTACTGCACAGGCATTTTTTTTGTGGGTGTATCAGTACAACGAAAAAAGCAACTTTTGATAAAAAAAATGAAAAAAAAAACAAAAAAATAAAAAATTAAAATTTGTATTTTTTTTTTCGAAACTTTTTTTAAAAAATTAATTTTTAAATAGTATGAAAAGCTATGATCACTATGCGCTGCCTAGCGGTTGGTAAAATGTCGCAGATATTGTTTATTTACCTACCGCTAGATGGCGCAGCGCTCTCAAAGGCTTCTCAAATCTTTACTTAACAACTTCTTCAAAAATTCAAATTAAAAAAAAAAACAAGTTATTTAAAAAAAAAAAAATGTTTGTTTTTGTTTTTTTCCATTTTTTAAAATCAAAAGTTGCTTACTACGTTATACTGATTCACCCACAGAAAAAAATTCCCCTGCAGTAATAACACCCGTATTATATAAATATTTAATATACACGTCTAACAAAATTAATTACTAAGTAACAAGTGGGAATTAATGTAAATACGATATTATTAGTATTTATTCACAAAATCGACCAAAAAGTTGCGGCACAGTTTTTCGCGCGCGAAGGCTGGGCTCCGCAGGTGTCCGGGAGTACTCTACTTCAGCATTCTAGGGCCAACATAATGTCTGATCTGAAAGTATCAGCTTTTACAAAACTCTTCCACTTTTTTGTCGTTGGCTCCCTAACTATAAGTATCGGCGCTGTGACCCGGTCGACGGACGACCAAAGTACACGCCATCTCGGCCCGCAGGCCACCAATAATAATTTCGTTTGCATTCTTTTTTCGCCAACGATCGAGCCTATTGAGTTATGGTTATTAGAGGCTCTTTAAGCGATCGGCGATGAACGAACTCTGTTATTATAGCCGGAGGGTGTTGCGGTTTGATAGTGGTGCGTATCATCTTTAACTCGATGTCTGTGGGGTTTGATAAGTTGACCGTCGCTGACATTGGCAATATAGTATGAAGACCAAACAAAACAAGTAAATATACTAACAAGAATAAAAACACTACTGTTGTTACAGAAAGTGAACGATTGTAATATAATTATATTTATTACAGTTTTTTAAGGAAATAATTTTGTATTTATCCAAATGTATATTTCCGGAATGTATTCAGTCAGACCTTTCATTTGACACTTAACCCTTCGAGTAGGTAGCAGCATAATTTCATGGCAGACCGCGGTAATTTATTGGAATTTCTTGCAATATCGCGAAGCTCGACAAAAAGTACTATAACTATGGAACTTCTATAGCAAATCATAAACAGAATAACTTTGTAATGATCGTTCTGAAATTTCGTATATAGAATATTGAAATCTCATTTTGTAAAACAATTAAGTAGATAATTATGAATAAATATGAGAAAGTCGTTAAAGTGAAAAAAACTCGGCATTTCTAACATGTACTTGTCTTACGGAAAAATACGGAACCCTATTTAGAAATTGTAAATACTATCGTGATCTTTATTAGATTCTCTATCACAGGTAATATTTCATTTTGCTTATTTACATACAAAAATATTTAGATATTAGCTCGTAAAAACCAATAAAATTTTGAGGATTTCTCGGAAAAAAGAATGATGATGTTTCACAATGGAATTTAACCAGAAGTATCCGCGAAATGATGTGCGAAATTATTTTAGCGGCGTCTATTTATCTATGGTAATAATGAGATATTTAGTATGGATTTTAAGATGCGTTCGAATTAGAAAATAATATTACTGTGCGCTCCGGAAGCAAGCCGCTAATATTGGTCATTACATAGTCAACGGTGTTCTGATGTTCAACCAAATTTGGTCGTTACGTAGCCGATGGATTAACACGATCTATTTTTGTTTATCTATAGACATTTGGACATTTAGATGGTTATTTATTTAACATTTTAGCACTTCAGGTACCCTATGACACTCGGGATGTCATAACGGTTCTGACAATTGGCATATTACGTTATATCGCTAGTATTTCAAATTCAGTGATAGCCAATTGGAGCGTATATCATTACACTCTGTAGTTCCGAGGTAAGCGAATTTATATACCACAAAATACATTGCGTAAACACATAACAAGTAAACATATTAAAAAGAACAAAAAACACTACTACATAAAGTGAACTATTATATTTTGAATTATTTTTATTACGGTTTTTTTATGAAATATTTGTGGTTTATGTATTTACCCATATAGATAGTCACTAAACACGATATATTTATGTTAATTTATTGACATTTGGACATTTAGACATTTGACTACTACTTACTTGATATTTGGACAGTTAAGGTATACTATGGCACTCGAGATAACAGAACGATTCTAACTATACCACACGCTTCTAAATCAGCTCAAGCGTTTAGAAGTTATGGTTGAATATAGAAAACGAAAACATACATAGATGAACCCTGAACACATTACACTTCTTTTTTGTCGGGCAGGCGTGTAAAAAAACATAAAAAAATATTTTTCGAAGGACTGGTTTTTATACTAGTAGTCGCAATCTCAGGCCTTCCTCGATGCCATGAAATCGAGGACGTCGACGTATTTTTTTCTACAACTTTTACTGCCGTTTGGTGATCATATCACAGGTTACACAATCAATACAAAAGCTCGATGGAATTTTGACGCTTACGATTTTATGGCATCGATGAAAGTTACTTCGCAGCCTGAGCACATTATTTGTATACTGTGGTCTGAGAAAGCGCTTTATGATTCAGAAGCTTTTAATTAATGGTATTTTATAGGTTGTCGTTAAAAACCAGCTGAGTCTTACGGAAATTCTCAAAAAAGCACTCGGTCTCTACTCTAGATGTCCTTTTGCTACTTTACGGGAGACGCAAAATAACATTTTAAAAATGTGATCATTTGATCAAATCTATTTATACCCGTTTTTTAAAACCGACGGATACCGATCGGTAACGGTTTCCGTTAACTATCGGTCATTCATAATAGCGACAAATTCACCAATGATTTTCATATTATGACATAAATTATACTTCGCAGGGGTAGTTCAAATAATTAAAAAAACGGTTGTGTCACCCCAAGACTTCCCCGGCAAGCAGCCAAGGACTGATTTCATCTGAATGTTAATACTGTATTAAAATCGATGACAGCCCTCTCTCGGCCCGCGGAAGAACCCGATTATGTTCCGTTGCAAATACCTCGGGCGGTGTGGTTCGTTTCTTGGCTAAGGGCCAACAGGTGGTAGTAATATTATTACCCCCCTCTCCCCCTCAACCCGCCAACTCTCTCTCCCTCCGCAAACCTATCCCCTCCTCCCCACCCCACAAACTCCCCGCGCGAGCACTCCCTCTTACATTTTGAAAAATAAAACTGCAATTACGGTCATTGACTAACTTCATATTTCCGAATGTTGTGTGATATTAACCGACCTACCCATACCAACGTACGTGATACGTCCGCTATATTATCACCCGAACTCGCAAAGTATATTATATAAAAAGGGTCATAAATGGGTCTTGTTATTGAGAAATCTATTGTTATGAGAACTGTTATTTGTAAAGTATTGGTATTGAGAAAGTATTGTTATTGTAAAATATAATGGGAAAAAAGCAAAGATGTTTTATTCACTTTTTAAATAAAACCCAAAGGTAGAGCGGTTAAATGTGTCTCAGTAATATTTAGTCAATTTTGCCGCATTGTGTTATAGATAAATCGCATATTTTTGGTGCATACATGTTAAAATACGCGATACGCCCGGATGGCGGTGTCGACTACAACGGGCGAACCCGTCGCCCCAGGCTGGTATAACGATATAGTTCTTTCAGCCGTGGGATGAGCGTAGAAGACTTCAGACAAGACAATCTACTGTCTAGTTCACCAGCAACCCGTTAAAAGACCGACGCCTCTCGGTGAGGCACCGGGAAAGGTACCCAGCGGACAGCCTCATCCCCTAACTACCAGTTTTGGCAGGATGTCTCCGCCTGGAATTAACCTTCAGGAAACCTTCGTCCTCCCGACTGGTTACGGGTCCGATGTCGCTTACGCAACCTCTACCTGTTGTATTACAGCGGTAATTCAGTTTGAATTTATCGCGGACCTGGGCGTTCTTTGCCCGTAGTGGACCACACGGGGTCGAGTGGACCAAGGTCATTTCAAGAGTGGCATGACAGCAGGTCAACATCCACCCCCGCTGCTTAGGAAACAGTATATTTCCATAGTCTCCAGACCCCTTCAGAAATTAGTCATGCACCGCCGATTGGCATCGCCGACCGGTGCGCAAACCATCCAGTGGCGCCGGGACGCAATCCCGCCAGGGGAAACCGGTCCACCAGCTGAGGCCTGAGACACGGGAGTCTTACCCGGGGTAGCCTTCCACTCGAGGAGGCTTCTGAATAGGAGCTGAATCGTGAGTTGAGCCGATCCGAGAACAAAATGGATCTTGTAGCCCAAGCTGCACGAAACTGTTCACCACCTAACCCACCACCACCTACCACGCGATAGGACAGTGGACTATGGGAGACTCGAAATATGACATAGCGCTGTTGACTAAAAAAGCTGCGTTTGCGCGCAATAATGAATCGTGAATAACGGCTGAGTTTAAGATGATCGCCCGCTGAGCAGGCTTTTATTATGATCGATGGCTACGCTAATGGAAAAACCATAAAGAACCATAAACACATTCAGCCGCGCATGCGCGCTACCTAGCCATAAAGAAATCTCAAACGTCGGATGCGATCCGGGAACTCGGTTTGTCGCGGAGTTCGGACCGAACGGGACATATTTTATTACTGTATTTGCGGTTGGCTTCAATCAAGGTAAACCATTCAGTGACAAGATACGTCTCTCCGGTTATGACAGAATGGATAAACAGTAATTTTGTTTATAGGGCTGATGTACACTAAGTCAGTTACTGGCTTCAAACTCAAGACAAATCAGCGCTGTCTGGTGTATAGAATAAAAGAGTTTAAAACCATCGTCTCTATTGAAGTTCGGGGTTTGTTTTAAATTTTAGTAGGAGGAAGTCTTCATCCTGATCCAGTGTCAATTTGGTTTGGCAGCCTGATCGTATCCAGAGATTCTTAGCACCCCCTGCCCCGCCGTTACCGTAACCGCTGCCGTGGCTCGGGCTAGTGGGGCTGCTGGGGGGACTGGGGGCCGTGGTAAGGTTGTACTGTTCATCATGATTGGAGGTATTTACCCCGATACCCGCCACATCGGCCACACGTCTTGGCGAGCTCCACACTTTCAGGAAAATATTTCCATTTCCTAGGCTTGTGGCAACCTGGTCGGGTTACTTAACCGCCGAATTGCACTATATTCACTAAATTTATTATTTAATTATTATTTATTGTTGAGAAAATTTCAAAATATATGTTGACGCTTAGAATTTAAATTTCGAATCTAGAGAGTTTGAAAGTATAGTACCTAGAGTTTGAAACCGTCATCTCTATAGAAGTTCGGGGTTTCTTTTCAAGTTTAATAGAAGGTGGTCTTCATCCTGCAGCGTTTCACAGTCGCTTAATGGATTCTCTGTGTAGCATAGAAGAGAGTTTGCAACCGTCGTCTCTATTCGAGTTCGGGGTTTGTTTTCAAGTTTAATAGGAGGTGGTGGTCATCCTGAAGCATTCCAAAGTCGCATATTGGATTCTCCGTTTAGCATAGTAGAGTTTGAAACCGTTGTCTCTATTGAAATTCGACGTTTTTTTTAAAGTTTAATAGGAGGTGGTCTTCATCCTGCAGCGACCATAGTCACATATTGGATTCTCTGTATAGAAAAGAAAAGTTTGAAACCATCGTCTCTATTGAAGTTCAGGGTTTGTTTTCAAGTTTAGTAGGTGGAAGTCTTCATCCTGCAGAATTCCACAGTCCCTTATTGGATTATCTGTGTAGCATAGAAGAGTTTGAGTCCGTTGTTTCTTTTAAAGTTCGGGATTTCTTTTCAAGTTTAATAGGAGGTGGTCTTCATCCTGCAGCGTTCCACAGTCGCATATCGGATTCTCTGTGTAGCATAGTACCTAGAGAGTTTGAAACCGTCGTCTCTATTGAAGTTCGGGATTTCTTTTCAAGTTTAATAGAAGGTGGTCTTCATCTTGCAGCGTTTCACAGTCGCTTATTGGATTCTATGTGTAGCATAGTAGAGAATTTGAAACCGTCTTCTCTATTGGAGTTCGGGGTTTGTTTTCAAGTTTAATAGGAGGTGGTGGTCATCCTGAAGCATTCCACATTCGCATATTGGATTCTCCGTTTAGCATAGTAGAGTTTGAAACCGTTGTCTCTATTGAAGTTCGAAGTTTTGTTTTTCAAGTTTAATAGGAGGCGGTCTTCATCCTGCAGCGACCATAGTCACATATCGGATTCTCTGTATAGAATAGAAGAGTTTGAAACCGTCCTCTATTGAAGTTCGGGATTTCTTTTCAAGTTTAATAGAAGGTGGTCTTTATCCTGCAGCGTTCCACAGTCGCTTATTGAATTCTCTGTGCAGCATAGTAGAGAGTTTGATACCGTCGTGTCTATAGAAGTTCGGGGTTTCTTTTCAAGTTTAATAGAAGGTGGTCTTCATTCTGCAGCGTTCCACAGTCGCATATTGGATTCTCTGTGTTTGAAATCTCTCAGTAGAGTTTGAAACCGGCGTCTCAATTGAGGTTCGGGGCTTTTCTTCAAGTTTAGCGCCCCTGATGTCTCAGTCTGGCAGCCAGTGGTGCTTAATCGAGCTCCCGCGGTCCGAAATATAAATTAGCGGTTATCTGGCGAACACGACGCGCTGACCCCCTGAACGGGCGCTGGAATTTACGCTGGCTACCAATCGCGGCAGCCATCTACCGCCGCCCGGGCTCTGAACACCTTCTGGTCGCTGCGGCGATCGTGGCCGCCCTGGGCGCTGCGCCCAAAACGGATTTATGGCACGCGGGTAGTGAGTTTGCATATGGAGTTTTATGCGCCAGCCGTACGGGTTTCGACGAGATTTTAGTGTTAGCCTTTATTGCTTTATTTTGAAATGTAACCCAAGTCGACCGCGCTCGTAAAAAAACATACTTCCACGATTTCTTTGAAATATATTAGGCAGCGTCAAAAAAATTAATATATTAAAAAGAATAAAAAACACGACTGCCGTTACAGGAACTGAACTGTTTTTTTAAGAAATATTTCTGGTTTATGTATTTATCCATGTAGATAGATGTATATTTCCGGAATGTACTCAATCAGACCTTTCATTTGACACTAAACACGGTATATTTATATTAATTTATTGACATTTGGACATTTAGACAAGTATTTTTCGACATATTGACAGTTTATGTACTCTATGACACTCGAGATGACATAACAATTCTAACAATATCAGATTATGGTGGGATAAAAAATCAGGATTTCATCAATAACACATACTGTATTTTTTTTTAGTATAATTGCGTAGTCTTATAATTTTCCAAAATGTTAGCTTTGAATAAATTCGTAAGAACCAAAAACGGTTATTTAAATTGGTAATATTCTGTGGAGTGTAATAATTAAACACTTTGTATAATTTATTTTGCTAAATTAATATTGCAAATATTTATTTTCGTTATTACGCCTACCGGATCTATTCCTGACGGCCACGAAGAGAAAGAATGAAAATAAACTAAATTGTCAAAAGATGAATGTCAACACGCACTGCGAAACACGGCGATTTATATTAAAGACGCTGCTTTCTCCTTATATGAGAGCAAGGGGTCGCGGCACGTACCCACCCTATGACACTCGGGAGGACAAAACAATTATAACAATACGACACACTTCTAAATCGGTTCAAGCGTTTAGAAGTTATGGTGGAATAAAGAAAAGGAAAACATATTGCATAGATTAATTCTTAACACATAACGCTCATTTTAAGCAGTCGTGTAAAAATATAATAAGTTAGAATAGAATAACTTTATTGTGCTTAAAAAAGTATAACGTTACATAATGAAGATTACACTGGTTTAAAAAAAAACAATTTATGCACAAATGGCGGACCTATCGATATAGCGATCTTACAGTCAACCATTTGATAAACTATTAATTATAAACAAGATAAAAAACGATTATACCGCGAGAATTTTGTTGCACCCGACGTTTCGGCAACGTTGTAGCCGCAGTTGTCTAGGGTAGACATGTCTACCCAAGACAACGGCGGCTGCAACGTCGCCGAAACGTCGGGTTCTACAAAATTCATGCGGTAATTTCGTTTTTTATCTTGTTTATAATGTCGAACATCCGCGATAGTCTCCGATTTTATATAATTTTTAATTGTCATTGTACAGTGCACATCGATAGTTTAATTTAAAATAAATAATACAAAATGCCAATAATTTATGTTACAATATACCATATTTTACTATTTTTTTCCAGGGAAGGATAAAGGAGAGGATAAGGTGGGGGGGAGGGGGAGGGGGAGGGATATTTGGCTAGTGGCTCTGAGAATACCATTTATTATTATTATTCCAGTGGCCATTCTAGTACCTTTTAGTTAAATTGTTTTTTTTCCCTAATATTATTTATGATTATTATATTACAAATTGATTATATTGAACACTTTTTACTACAAATTTTTAGATCATTGTTAGTATAAAAAAAATATTTTCGTGCGCTGCAGCCTTGCAGCCTGGCGTGATGTAGGAAACTGGAAATCTGTTAAACCGAATGCTGTAATTTTGCTATATTATTATTATTATTATTATTATTGTTTATCCCTTTATTGTTTCCTATCTATCAGTGTAATTGTTAACCTTGAAATATTTGCATATTTCATTCTTCTTCTTCTTCATTTTGTAATGGCCCTTAAGTCCATTACATGCGATCAACAAATGCATCGATTTCCAGTGAAATACACTGACACAATTCAGCTTTTATTTTGACCCGGGAAGCGATGAACCAGCACGATGAAACAACTTTTACCATCATTTACCAGCCTATATAAACCGGCGAAAAAGCAACCAAAGTATCATTCCCCGAGTGATCACCTTCCCCATGGTTGCGACGGCATACTCGGCACTCTCTCTTAGAGTTAGGTCAACGGGTCCGGCTCCTTGATTTCCTTTCCTTACCTTTCCCAGTCCTCGTGACTGGGAAAGAATCCTTCATCCACCATTCCCGTATAACCTTCGTCGCGCAACCCTCGCGTCTCGATAAACCTATTCGGCAAGCGTTATTACTGGCAATATCAAACCGTCGATCAATGAATTCCTTCTACTTCAGTCAAAAACGGCTTTCAATACGGAGATAACCCGTAAGTTGATACCACCACCTCACACCGCACAACTTGGAGTCTAGTGAGGGGTGGTCCCTCACAATTTCATTCTTCATTTCATTCTTCAGTAAGTTTCAACAATCTGTAAAGATTTTAAAAATTGAATTGAATTGAATAAAAAGGAATTGACATATCCATTGAAGATGAGTTAGTGATTTCGTTGTTTTGTGCCAACCACTGAAGCGTATCGTCGATGAGTAATCCCAGGGTTGTTTACGACTTATGATATTGCGAAAGGCACATGATTAAGAAGAAGAGCATTATAGTTCCGAGATATTATTATTATAACATCAATCCATCAACACTCCATCGCGCCATGTGCGTAGAATTAGGAAGGGCTCAATCTGTTCCCCTCTATAAGCGAGCTTCCTCCACTGGGAAGTTCCCATAGCGCTGGGTGGCTCTAATAGTGTCGGCCTGTCAGGAATTAATATAAACGCGTGCATTGATAGCCGCGTAACGTGTCGCACTCGACGAGGGATTTTAAGTGCTTCAATCGGTTGGCGGCCCGTGAGAATGGCTCTGGCGAAGGGGTAATTGTAAAGCACGTACATAATTCCTTATTACTTACTCGATAGTAAAATATGATTGATTACAATCATTTTATTGATCTCAGATTGTAACAATTGTATGTTACATTGTGAGAAAAAGGTCCAGGATATTCTTATTAAGAACCCAATCTATTCTATCAAGGACTTTGACAATATCAAATTTTCTAATCCTTAATGATTATTTTTAATATTTTTTTTACTATTTATGTTACTAATTCCAATAATTTTGATAATTGGAGATGAAATTGTATTGTCTATTTCTATTGCGCCATTTTTATTGTTGTAATTCTATGTTTCTAATTTGACTATTTTATAACTGACTGTTGGTTTTTATATTTTGACTATTTGTTTAGCTCAATATGTTTTTAAAAGATTTTATATTTTTATTATAAATTTTATTGTTAGTTTACAGTTTAGTTACAATAAATGTTTTTACAGTTTAAAAAAAGTCAATCTGTCAAAAAATTGTTATACCACATAACATATACCGCAAAATCAAATAAAATAATTTAACTATACCAACAGTAGGGACTTCTACCAACTGGTTTATTTTATAAATGAAAAAAATATATATAATATTTTTTTCTACATACCTATTCTGTACATTAGGGTACTTCAGAAAAAAAATATCGCTGTTTTTACATGACTGCCCAACAAAAAAGGTGTGTAATGTGTTCAGGGTTCATGTATGAATGTTTTCCGTTTCTTTATTCCACCATAACTTCTAAACGCTCAAACTGATAGAAATATGTGGTATTGTTAGAATAGAATAGAATAGAATAGAATAGAATTATCTTTATTTTATATAATTTGTCATACAATTTTGTGGCTCATCGTTATGTAATCCCAAGTGTCATAGGGTACCTTATCTATCCAAATGTCAAGGAAGTAGTTGTCTAAATGTCCAAATGTCAATAAATTAATAAAAATTTATTTGTTTTTACATGACTGCCCAACATAAAAGGAGTGGATGTGTTCAGAGTTCATCTACTTAGATATCATCATCTGTTCAGAGTTCATCATTTTACTTTAGATACACACACAATGTATATTATATGCTATAATTTCAAATTTAATTTTAGGCTATAATTTGTTGCCTACTCTTCTTTTCACACCAGCATGTTGGTTGACTGGAAGATATTGCTGTAGTGTAGCAATAAGTCCGCCATTGTACCTTATTTTATTGTGCAATAAAGATTTTCATTTCATTTCATTTTCATTTCATCTATGTATGTTTTCTATTTCTCCATTCCAAGTTAAGTTCTAAACGCTTTAACCGATTTAGAAGTCTGTGGTATTGTTAGAATCGTTATGTCAACGTTTCTAGGGTACCTAAACTATCCAAATGTCATATAAGTAGTTGTCTAAATGTCCGAATGTCAATAAGTTAACACACATTGATCGTGTTTAGTGTCAAATGAAAGGTCTGATTGAGTACATTTCGGAAATATATCTCTATCTATATGGATTCATACATAAATCACAAATATTTCATAAGAAACCGTAATAAAAATAATTATTAATACAATAGTTCATTTTCTGTAAGGGCAGTCGTGTTTTTCATTCCTTTTAATATATTTACTTGTTTCCTTTACTCTTTCTACAGTGACATCTGTTTGTTTTATTTGTTATCAAGTTTGTCTGCATATTATACATTATATATTACACGTATAACAAATTGAAATGGAATCAGACTTGCTACTTTTTGAAGTTTTTGTTTTTGTACATATTAGCAATTTTGTATCAGTCTGCAAAATTGCGCTCCGACCTGAAAGAGTGCATTATTCGCATTCGTCCCCCGCAATAATAATACAAAAGATATGAATTGTTGACAAAAATGTGCTATTGTAAAAAGGGCGTAGGGTGGGCCACGCGACCCGCAGAAGGGGGGGGAAGGAAAGGGACGGCGCTTTACTGATTATAAAAGGAAGAATGAGACGGCAGGATAGAGAACACGGCTAAGGCTCCATTCCCACGGGGCGGCTTGACTGCCGGCGCACGCGTCTAAATAAATAAACACCCCTGTGTTTGAGCCACGAGCCGAGCCTGATCACTGCCTTTGTATAATTTCGAATGTACTTACTTTGTTCGTTCGTTAACGTGTCCGGGTCAGGTTAGGACACGTCTATTCTAAAATATGCGGCCTAGGCGGCAAACTTCTGTGGTTATTTCGCAGATTTACACTATTTTGTTTCACGTCTTTACGCCCGGCGATGGGCGTTGAAAACGCATTATAAGAAGTGTGTTCCATGTAGTAGAGTTTTTTCGTTCGTTAAGGCTCCCTTCCGAGTTGACGCGAACAAAAAATTTAGATATTTTTGCAATGCCACGCGCCCGCGCGCTTTCGATATATACATAAAGATGTATAGGTATACCGCGGCGACAAGGGAATACGTCCCACCGTTGGCAGTGGCCAATTACGAATGACGATTTCGACTTCGCGCGTCGTCTAATATAGTCGATTTGGCTTTTCAATTATAATATAATAAATTATCAAATGAATAATTGTTTATAAACTAAAAATTAGATTACAATAATAAAATAACTTAAGTTCACTATGTTATTTTTTATATCACTCAAAAGTATCTTTAATAAATAGAAAAAAAATAATGTTTGGCCATAACATTTCTGGAAATTACGTAATTTCAAACATTTTTTTTTATATTTTTTGTATGGAACTTGTTAGTACTATGCAAATAGACCATACGCTGGTGTAAATAGTATTTTATAATATTGAGAATCATCTGCAGGTTTTTCAAAAACAGGTTTGTCTGCAGGTTTTTTATTTTTTTGGAAAACAGTAACAGAATAAAGATAATTTACAATTAATATGGAAATAATTTACCAATTTCGTTTAGGCGAAATGCTAGCTTAAGGACCGGGTTTTTAAAATCCGGCATAATTGTATTAAAATTCTTTTTCGTGTTCTCACAACCAGGCCACAAAATTATGCTTCATATAGCTTTTGGCCGCCACGGCCGCCACGGTCTGGGCCACGTTAGGACGCGTCTCTCAAAAAATATGTGGTCTTGTCGTTCGCCCCTTGTAGGTGTGTGATAAGGGTTTATAACTGCTGGCAGGATAGGCGGTGGTTATTTCTGTTAATTAGGTATTTCTGTTATATAATCAGCCTATATGAAAATGCGATAGATGGCAATAATCATTGAATGGTATTAAAATTATCATTGGTTTAAAAATGGGCTTTAAAAATCGACCAATCTTTCATAAAAAACATTTATTATCAATATCATTATATATGGCCAAATTTATCAATGTTTGTTTGTTTGTTTTTACTCTTTATTGTGAAAATGTCACAATGGGCGGGTTTATTGTCATATGACAATCTCTTACAACCAACCCTACTATGACGTGTTATATGTATGTGTGCGTGTGAATGTGTCTTGTTATTGCATTCCATCGACAGAATAGAAAATGCAATTCCGTTAATTAGATCCCAAACGGAAAATGGTGACCCAGCCGGGAATCGAACCCCGGACCATACAATGTAAGATCAGGCGACCTAGCCACTATGCCACCGAGCCATGTTAGTATAGATGAACTATTAATTTCGCCGGACAATGCTGTTGGATTCAATCTGATGCTGAAGAAATCAATCTAATGCCCTGTATAATCAATGCTTGAGCCCTATTGTGTACAGCTGGTTGAATCCTGCAGCGTTCCACAGTGTCATATTGGGTTCTCTACGAAGCCTTGTCACACTCCCACCCCCAGTCTGCTGAGACTACACCAGGTTGTAAGCAGGAACCCCGGCGCTATCACTTCCTTTACGTCCTCGCCAAGTGTAGCCCTCCATTCAGTGATGCGGGTCGAAGATTGGATGCCTTGGAGCGGTTGTGTGCGGCCCATGAACGACTCGCTACTTTATGTATTTTTTAACGTCATCATCATCATCATCATCATCATTTATTCATTCCAGAAAAGCATTTCACAATACCGAGGAACATGTCAAATTTTACAATCATAATTTACCGGATGATAAAGCGCTTTGATTAATTAAAAGAAAAAAAAGAATAATTGTAATCAGAGGTGATTACTTGAAAATAGTCAAATTTACAAAATAATCAATAATCAAACAATAAATAATAATAAATACAATGAAAAAGAGACATTCTGAAACATGCGTAATTAAAAACAATGTCAATAAAATCTAAAACTTAGTGCGAAAGTATAGTCATAATATGGTTATTTATAATCAAGCAATCGTGGACGCAATATCATAAAAGTCGTCCAGTTTGTAAATGGCATGTTTGACCAACTGATTTTTCAAGCAGATTTTATATGCTGCCATCTCAAGTCTTCTCGTCGATGACGGCAAAGCATTAAACAATTCAAAACTAATATATTAAAATGTTTTTTGATATTTAGTCAAGCGTACCTACTTTAGGCAATAACTTCTTTTCTTAACTTCTTTTAATGTACTTATTTTAATTGTATGTTTTCGACATTTTACGAATACTACATGTTATATTTTTATCGTTGTTTCAGGTATGTCTCTCAATGGTCTCATTTGCTTCGGTTATGCGAACGCTCAAAATTTGGGATATTTTTATCGGAAGGTAAGAACAGTGGAATAGTAAAATGGAGGTAAGAGAACAGTGGTGTTTTGACCTTCGATATATTTTGAACGTATTTAGCTTGGCTTCGACTGAATAGTGGAAATATTTTTGCATGTCAATTATATATGTCCCCTTTAGAAAGATTTTCATGGAAGTCGTAAAATCATAATAACATTCATAATAAACAACATTTTAAAAATCTACTCTATCAGCACCTGTACGATACTATGATCTTAGGCCGGCTTTACACTACGTTATTTCGGCAGGATACAGGATACATTTAAAAACGACAGTTTTACCATACATGGAAAAAATCTGCGGAGCACACACTTTACGAGCACAGTATACAGAGTTTCCTTAGAACAAAATTGAAATCGAAGCGAGCGACGTCACGAGTACTAAGGGCTACCACAAATCGTTATATGATATTAAATATTTAATATTCATGGGCGAATTGGATTCGTCTGTAATGCTCTTCAATAATATTTGAACCTAATAATAAATAATAATAATAATAATGATTAATACACGATTACCACAAGCGTCTTCCGTGCCGACTGTGGTACGAAATTAACACAATCAAGCAGGAAGCGCGTCGTCACATGGCCGGCACTTTTACTTACCGTGGAAAAACGGAGATATTTAAACGTTCGATAAATTTAACAACTGCCATCTGCGTAACGGTAACGTATCCCTCTGCTCTCTTTCCTCGCATCCTATACCCGCAACGCCTTGCCATTCAAGAGTGCGCGTACTGTTCTAACCAGGTGGCCAACAGTTTGGTCCAAGGATATATCACGTTAGGTCGATACTGCTTAGGAAACGTACGTTTCCAGGCTGTCCCGGTTATTCTCCGAAGTTCGATTGGCTGACGCCACATGGTGAGCAAACCGCTAAGATCCACCCGAGGTGGTCCCCCGAATCGGAACCTCCGATCCCAACTGCCAACGACCATTGGTTACAGCCGAAGGCAGATGTCACGGCGACTCTTCCCAGGTTAGTCCCTCTTCGAGGAGGCTACCGGATGGGAGCTGAACCGTGAGTTGAGCTGACCTAGGGAAACAGCCCAATCTGCACGGAGCCGATAAGAATCAGGTTTGAGAAAATATGACCAATTTCGGTAGCGCAGCAGTTTTTATTCCCCAAAAGCAATTGTTTCTTACATGACTGCCTAACAAAGAAGGAGTGTAATGTGTTCAGCGTTCATCTATGTATGTTTTCCGTTTCTTTATTCTATCATAACTTCTAAAGGCTTGAACCGATTTAGAAGGTATTGTTAGAATCGTCATATCATCCCGAGTGCAGTAGGATACCCTAAACTGTCCGAATATCAAATAAATAATTGTCTAAATGTCCAAATATCAATAAATTAAGATAAATATATCGATCTTAGTATTAAATGAAAGGACTGATTAGTATATTCCGAAAATGTATATGTATCTATATAGATAAATACATAAACCACAAATATTTCATAAAAAACGATTTTTGTTTCATTATTCCAAATAACTTTTAAAAAGGCCGTAACGTGTTGAATTGCATTTTGTTTTAACTAATATTGTTTTAACGAAGAACTTTATTCTCTAAAATACATGCTTTTGCGCGCAAACAAATTGTATCTAATAATTAAAATACAATATTTCACTTTTTGTTTCGGCAGTCGGGTTTTTTTTTTTGTAAATTATTGCCCTTGTTTAACGAATTTGAGGACTCTCCCACGGCCGCTGGGTTGCGGGTACATAGCTTCGTCACTGATCATGCGATCGTCAAAAGACGAATTTTAAAACTCCAAAGTGGAGCCCGCTTTAGTTAGACGACGACCAACCTCCTTTAGCGTTGAAGCCGCACGAAAACACTTCAATCATTAACACTACAAAGATCAATCACGCTGAACGTGTCTGAACACAACGCTGTAATAACAATCAGGTTAATGGCGGCGCTGGATGCGCGAAGCGGATGAACCTTTAATCAAATCTCATCGTATAGTCGCGGTGGCGCAATCATCTCTGCGCCGCTTCAGCATTACTACTAAAGACAGTCGGTTACCAAATTACCGCGACCTGAGGTCGGCGCTCTTGCGAAATATCTAACAATTAAAAGTTCGTGCGAGTACTTTATTGAAACAAAGAGAATGATGAAAACTAGAGACAATGTTCTGTGTTAGGTTAGGTGGGAGTTAATGGGCCCTTGCTGAGTTGGCCACAAAGACCCATTCTGTTCAAGGTTGGTCACACCGGGGTCAACACCTATCCGACGGCCTCCACGCATGAAGTGCGATCCTGGGTAGGACTCTGGCCTTATGGTCAGTTTCCCCTGGGAATCAAACTTCTGGCGCTCCTGGACGGTCTCCGCACCGTGCGGCGTAAGCCAATCGACTGTGCACTCTGACTAACAGTCGGGGGAGTCTGGAAGCAGTACTGTTTCCTATAGAGCGGGGGTGGTTGCGGACCTTACGGCGACTGTTCTTGAAACGACCATCGGCTATCCGATCCTGGGTGAAGAGCCGGGCAAAAGACGCTGTGGTCCGCGATAGATTCGGTATACACCGTTTCACCGCTTCGTAAGGGAGAGGACCGCGCAAGCGACCTCGAACTCGTAACCAATCGAGAGATCGGAGTAATCTGGTCACAATTGGAAGTAAGGGCGTGAGTGTCGGCCCGCCAGGTAACATTCCTGGCTATCTCGCGGTTAAGGCGTTGGCCTCTTACGGGCTTGTGGCGTAACTAGATGGTGGACTGTTTTGTCCTCAAGTCTTCTGCGCTCACTCCAGGGAGATAGAACGACTAATCGTTAAAACTTCCTGATGTGACGGGCTCGCCCGCTGTAGTCGACAACCCAAGTTGTGTTAGGTTAGGTGAGAGATAATAAGCCCAGTGCAATTAGGCCATTTCGACCCATGTGTTAGGATCGCCCCAATTCACAGGTCAGCACCCATCCGGTAGCTTCCACGCAGAAGTGCGCCCGGCTTTTCGAACGCGACTTTCGGAGCGACTTTTCGAACGCGACTTCGAGGCGTTTAGAACGCGACTAGCCAATGGGCGGCCAGCCCCGACGGTCCCAAGCACTGATTTTGTACGGAGCGGACCATATTCGACGTGCCGGCCGTCCACGCGCACGGATTTGGTCCGGAGCGGACCATATCCGCTCCGGACCGCCGCGGACACAAATAATAATTATTATAGTCGCCGGACTACTCTACAGACGGACAGATGGTTCGGAGCGGACCAAATCCGCGGTCCGGCCGTACCAAATCCGAGCGTGTGTTACGGGTATGACTCTTGTTATTATGCTTCCTTATATGTTTGTAGTATGATACCATTAGTAGTATGATACCAAAGCGGCGTATGATACTGAAACTATAGCTTGAGACGGCGGATATTAATAGCATGTTTGGCCATTGTTACGATTCCCAGAATGAGCAGATTTCATGGGAGAGTCATTCGGTTGTCGCCATGTCAGTCAGGCAACCGTACGAAACGATTCCATTTTTTGTGTTCTCAAATATGCGCTAATGACGACTCGAGAGATATATAGAATATATGAAATTAAGAGATCAGAAAACAACGACATACCCACTGCCCCTTTTTATACTAGTACGCTGGACTGGCTATATTTTACAAAATGACACCTATTGTTAACACACTTTTTTGTGCCGATTTGAAGTGCCGCACGCGCCGCCACTGAATGTATCAACAAAAAATACTTAGTACATCAATAGGGTTGTCCAAGTTCTTTGTCAATAATACTTATCCATCTTTTTTCTACTAATATATATTTAATTTAGACCACGCAGATAACAATAGAAGTCGCCGGCGATACGAAGATATTATCAAAAATTGCACAAGTACATACGTAAATATATTAAAAAGAATAAAAACACGACTTTTTTCGAGATGAAGGCGGGAATGTCAATTTTTAGCCTCCCTGAGACGATTAAGACCGTTTTCAGATAAAAGTCTGTCTATGTTCCTGTATGGCTTTAGGTCTGTGTGACTGCCTGTCTGTTTGTATTCCTCCACGATAGGGCTCAAACGCTTAATCTGATTGAGGTCTCAGGGCCCAAAATGGGGACTATAAAACCTGTGCAAATGGATGTCTCAAAACTGATTGATAATTTTGCAGAGAGCAAATCAAGACGAAAAACACTCCAGAAATGTAATGTTCATATTTTTAATAATATGTATTATATGTATTACAATATGTTTCTCCGGAAAACAGGGAGAAATCAGGTCGTTATAAGGAAACTTTGAAGTGCCGAATCGTCTAACTTCTTTTGGACAACGTCACTACAGCTTTCTTGATCCAAGAATGGTTAATATTATGAATAAAAAGGACATATTGGGAATTAGCAGCAACCAACAAAAATATCACCTTACACTATGGTTAATAAACCTTGGTAGGAGAGAGACGGACAAAACATTCATCACAATTTTAAAATAAATAAATATATTTATTTTATAAACGTATTTTACTAATTGTTATATATTATTAGTTATTATTATAAATGATTATTTATTATTGCTATTATATATTATTATTATACATTATTATTTAGTATTACTTGTTTATAGTTGTAATATTATTTTGGTTTAGTGTGAATTTCATTTTAACCTGATTTGATTAATATTTTTTATTTTTATTTTGGAAGTTATGTAGTTTATAATCATTTGCATTGGTTATCTCCCTAGAACAGGCTCTGCCTAGTTAGGAGCAACACAATCTATGTTAAGTGCTAACGGTGTATTTTTTTGTGGACTAATAACTAAATAAAATGTATTATAATACATTAAGTATTATAATGTGTACCTATGTATTATATATTCATCTGTATTAAAATACATTAAGCAATTAATTAAAATATGCAGATATGCAAATATTGGTACATTTGTGATAACATTTATGAAAGTATTTTTTAGTTTTACCAGTTTTTAGTTCCACTCCTAGTAGTTACTTAGTATAGTTATTAGTTACTTAGCTTCACTCAAAATAAAGTAATAAAATCTGACTTTTATTTCTCACCACTATTTTTTTATTTCTCACCAACATTCAAAGGTGGAGAAATATAATTCAGTAATTAAATTTAACAGTAACATCAATGAAACAGTAAAGCGTCGTATGGAACATACCTTTCCAAATTTCTCCCGCAATGATATTTCTATTTAATCCCGTGTGCCCCGCTAAAATTCTTGAGAACTTGTTGAACCCCAAATAAAAACGCAGATTTATAATGTAGCTACAATATAAGTCTTTGGCTACTTGCCGGGAAAGTCTTGGGGTGACACAACCGACTTTTTTGCTCCACTGCAAATACATTTATCATTATAGAAGACGTTCTCCCACATTTGAAAAAGGTTTGTTTCTCGTCAAAAATTGTATATTTATCGACACTGTCGTCATTTCGTCGTTAAAATGTATCTCGTTAACGCACATTAAACTATTCATAAACAGACGCGCACGTTTTTCGCGCTTCTGTAAACTCAACCCAAAAATCGTCTAGTCGAAAAAAAACCGATTTGTTTTGTTTCTCTTTGTTCTAAGCGTGTGAAACAATGTCTTCGTGTTCTGTGTGTATACGTTTTCCCCGGGCAGATGACGCAAAGTTCAAAGGTTTGTAATATATGTTCACTTTTGATTTCGATAGAGGTTGTGCCTGCGTTTTTGCTCTCGCGCATTGCGAGTTGCGCGATCCGCAGATCCGTGTGAATTTCTTCAAAGTGAAAGTAGGCGAGCGCCTAGGAACGAGATTAATTCGAATTACTGCTGTTTTGAAAATGTCTAACATCTGAATACATAGTTAATTCGCTCGTTCGTTAACGTGTCAGGTTAGGACACGTCTCTAAAAGAATGGAATCTAGGTATGTTGCACGATAGCCTTGTCGTACGCCTGTTGCAGGTCCTGGTGAGGGATGGTGGATGACAACTGCGGGCATGATAGGAGTCGGTGATTTCTGTTATTTAATAAGCCTATATAAAAAATCGCTTGTGTCACCCCAAGACTTTACCGGCAAGCAGACAAGCCCCACCATTACGCGCGCCCCCCCTCCCCCTTTCCACGGTAACTCGTTCTTCCCCCTCCCACTTCCGATTTTTAAATAGCATATGTTAGTGTATACGTCAATAAATTGATGAATCCTTCAAAGGGGGTTGGAAGTTTTCAGCATAATTTTCAGCAAAAAATAAGATATTGTTAAAAAAACAACCGTGTCGATATTAGTACGAATTTAGTAGTAAAAACACATTTTTAAAAACAAGCTTTTATTAAAATGCTATATCCCGAGCTAACCATGAGTGCAGCAGCCATGTCTTAGTGTAACTTAGATCGGGCTATCATAATTAAATGCGTATACAAAATTTCGTTTCTGTGCTGTCGACCGTTGAAGAGCCACTTCTTTGAAAGTCAATCCTGGGTGCAGCAGCCCTTTTGCAGACACATTGAGAACGGGCTATTATATTTGAATGCGTATCAAAATTTCGTTTCTGTGCTGTCCATCGTTGAGGAGTCCCCCCGTTGGAAGTCAACCCTGAGTGCAGCAATCCTGACGCTGTAAAACTAATCATAATTGAATGCGTATGCAAAATTTCGTTACTGTGTTGTTGACCTTTGAAGAGTCCACTCGTCAGGAGCGAACCTTGGGTGTATCAGCCATGTCATAGTGAAATTTAGAACGGGATATCATAATTGAATACATATTCCAAATTGTTTGTCTGTGCTGTTGATCGTGGAAGAGTATCCCAGCCAGGAGCCTATCCTGGGTGTAGAATCATAAAAATGCAGCGTCATCGGAACTGAGCCAACATGTAAAATTTCATCTTCGTAGGATAAGAGGAAGTGGTCCTAATTCAGCTTGCAAGATTTGACCTAAAAAAACTAACTAACAAACATTGCAAGGTTGTAAACATTACAAGCTTGTAAAAAGCTAGTAAACTTCGAAAGTTTCAACCACATCACGATTTTTGAGAAAACAGTATTGGAATATGAAGGCAAAGTAATAATATATATCGCAAAGTATTACTGAATGTATTAATAGTTTAAAAAAAACACTAAAAACACGCTTTTGGGCTATGATACGATATTCACATACACACGGCTATGATACGATATTCCATCATGGAATGCCAGTGCCTATCTTCCGGCTTCATCATCAGATCTTGAAACCTAATCGTGGTCAAAGTTCATTCCAAGACTTTTCTAACAAGTCCAAACACAGCTATGATACGATGTTCCATCATGAAGTTCCAGTTCATATCTTCCGACTCCATCATCAGATCATTTCGACAGTGCCATATTATTGTATTGTCATCAGAACTACATACAGCCGCCAATTTTCATGACGCTACGATCCTTGGAAGATGGTTAAATTAGTTACCTTAGATTCCATTACATAGTTAACATACAGGTCGACCTAATAAAAGCGTGTTAATATCTCTGTAAAAATGGCCGAAATACAAAATTGTCTCAAATAGGTTGTTCCGCGCCACAGGATCACAAAAGGGACGATAATTTTGAGAGGAAAGAGGGCAACCCAGAGGAGGTCGCGATGTGCGCGCGGTCCTTCTGGGAAGCCCCGCGTGGCCGAAGAGCTCCATTCAATAGGCATTCCTCGTGTTCGATAAATTAGATCTCGCCGCGAGGTCCGCTCAAGAATGTTGGCGGGCTTCCGACAGCCACGTCCGCAAGCCTTTTTGTCACAATGACGTCGACGGCCTTCGACGGACTCGAGGGAGCCGAGGAGACGTGCCTCTTGCGACGTCTTTTAATTGGGAGTGGCAGCTGGTAGAACACATTCTGGACGCATGGATTCTGAACATCTTGCGGTGTCGACTACAATGGGCGAGCCCGTCACCACAGGACGTTTTAACGATTAGTCGTTCTGTCGCCCTGCAGTGAACGTAGAAGACTTTGGACAGTACAATCCTACGTCCAGCTACGTCACAACCCGCAAGAAGCCAACGCCTTACCGCGAGTTAGCCAGGAATAAACCCGGCGGGCTCGAGATACTCGCGCCCTCACTTCCAATTGTGACCAGATTTCTCCGGTCTCTCGATTGGTCCCGATTTCGAGGTCGCTTGCGCGGTCCTCTCCCTTATGAAGCGGTGAAACGGAGTGCACCGAATCTATCGCGGACCAAGGCGTCCTTTGCCCGCCTCTTACACGGGATCGGATGGCCAATGGTCAATTCAAGAGCAGTCGCCATAAGGTACGCAACCACCCCCTCTTGCGACGTCTTTTAATTGGGAGTGGCAACAAACAATACAGTTCCCAGACTCCCCCGACTGTTAGTCGGAGAGCACAATCGATTGGCTTGCGCCGCACGGTGTGCAGACCGTCCAGGGGCGCCAGAGGTTTGATTCCCAGGGGAGACTGGTTGACCCAGTGTCCTACCCAGGATTCGCACCCCATGCGGGGAGGCCGTCGGATGGGTGTTGACCCGTGAGTGTGACCGACCCTGAACACATGGGTCATCGTGGCCAACTCATCATGGGCCCGTTAGCCCCCCAAACAGCCGGATTCTGAACAATGCAATGGTGCTCATTTATCAAAATGAATACGTTTTATATTCAATCTAATCAGGGTTGGCTTGATTTTCCCCAACCCGAAAAAACCCACTGGGTTAAATTGGGTAAAACCCACTTGAAAAAACCCGAGGGTTTTTGGCAAATGTGGGTTTTTGACAAAATACTTGTTTATAATAATTAAATCAATGAACGCATATTATAGCATTTATATTATATTTTATCAAAAAGAAAAAAAAAGAATGTATTTGTGACACACCCAGTCTGTTCCGTAATTTACTCCAGACCATTCCAAATCAAAAGAACTTGCCGGACAAGTGTACTGCCGACTACTTTTGGCATGATTTATAAGATAACTTATGGATAATATTGTTACGTGGATAGGCAGCAGAAGATGCAAAAAAACGGTAGAACACTCAACTTGGTTTATTACAAAATTATTACAATACTCTTCAAGCGACAAAGACCCTTATACACACTTATATACACTATTTAGTTCTAAAATCGTTTGCACTATTACTCAATACTTTCGCGCCGAAACAGCGCCACTAGCGGTTGTTAGTGTTAACTCTTATTCTGTTGTGAAAATAAAGGGGATCTCTCCGACAACTGACAATAACGATTTTCGGGGGAATTCGCTTCATGGTAGTGTTATAACTTTATTCAGTAGTAAATAGATTTGAATTGGGAGAAAAAATTGCAATAAAATTATAATAAAATAAAATAAAATGTAAAATTAAAATATATTTATTTTAAATTCTCATTAACTCCGAAAACACCCGAAATTCCCCAAAAAAGCCCGAAATTCCCCGAAAAAACCCGAAATAACCCAGTGGGCAGATATTTTTTGATAAAACCCGGGTTTTTGCCAACCCTGAATCTAATACATATGAGCTCCACTGGAATAAACCGTCAAAGAAATGAACGTGGCCACTTTATTAGTAGGTACTATCATTGATTATAATAATACTAAACTCTTTATTTGCACTTAATTAGTACACATAAAGGCGAGCTTATTGCCACATGGCAATGTCTTACAACTAACCTAAACACAGTGGTACATTGTGAAAATAAAGATTATTACATAACATACAGACAAGTGGAAGAATTTTAAATAATGCCCGGCCTATTAGATTGCTCAACGTCGTACCATAATTTGACAACCAGAATTTCACTACGAAACGCAGCGTGTAGATGGCTCTCATAGCTAAAAAATGATTAATCTATTATTATTATGTTTAATATGGCGACTTTCGTGGTGTGACAGTATGGATGCGCACTGTAGATGGCGCTCTTAACACACATTTACGGTATCTTATTTCGAAATCTATATATATAAAACAAAGTCGGGATTGTTCGAACACATATATATATATAACTCGAGAACCGTTGGACCGATTTTCATGGTTTTTCATTTGCTGTATTTGTCTCCGTCCCGAATATCAGAATAACTATTAAAACAAAAATTGGAAAATTGACGAAAAATTAAAATAAAAAAAAAAACATTTTCCGATACAAAATGTAAATCCGTGTTTTTCTCATGGTCAGTTGTACATGGCATGTTCTAGTGTCGACAAATCATCCGCTTTATTTGTTCTTGCGCCTAATAAAAAAACAAAAAATGTCGTGTATCACAAGTGCTTCAATAAAGAGAATTAAACCGAGTGCATCCCATACTGCACAATATGTAAATAGTTTAATTCAATCATGTCTTGCTGACGAGCGATTGATATACCTACTTAATTTTTGTACTTTTATGTTTCTTTTTGTGTTATTATCTTAATAAAGTAGTGAACTGAATATTTATTTTGTATTCATTTTATTACTTTCATAAAATCATAAATTAAGTTCAGGTAATCTGTAACACGACATTCATTGACTGTTAGGCGGTACGAAGTTCACCGGGTCAGCTAGTAAAATAATAAACTAATATCAAACGAATTTTGAAATCGTAGCTCTTATTATTTTAATATTATTTACATAAAGATGTACATTTTTTATTCGATATACAGGTTTCAATCATCCAATACGTAACAATTACGCACTTGTTCAGATAGACTAATATACTAATAGATAGACTAATAGATTGCATTTTTCTTTCCGTATTATTTCAGCCTATATAAAAAATGCGATAGTTTTATATGACACTATGTACATAGACGCGCGGCTATGTAGCGTCCGTAGCCGCGTTGACACCAGTTCTTGTCGTTGTTACCGAGGTGCTTCAATGAAGAGAATTAAACCGCGTGCATCGCATGCTGCACAATATGTAAATAGTTTAATTCAATCATGTCTTGCTGACACGCGATTGATATACTTATTTTTTGTACTTTTATATTTCTTTTTGTGTTATTATCTAAAGTAGTAATCTTAATATTTGTTTTGTATTCATTGTATTACTTTCATAAAATCATAAATTAAGTTTAGCTAATCTATAACACGACATTAATTGACTGTTAGGCGGTACGAAGTTCGCCGGGTCAGCTAGTTATATATATATATAAAACAAGGTCGGGTTTGTTCGAATACTTATAACTCGAGAACGGCTGAACCGATTTTCATGGTTTTTGATTTGTTGTATTTGTCTCCGTCCCGATTAAAAATATTGTAAAATTGACGAAAATATACATAAAATAAAAGGAAAAACATTTTCCCATACAAAATGTTCATGAGTTTCAAGAACATTTAATGTTCATCCCGTCGATATAACAATTATTTTGAGGCTATCGGCGATATGGTAAACTCTCCCCTCAAATTATAGAACGTATTCAAATAAAGGTTTCGAATCGACCTCATATATCTATACTAATATTATAAAGAGGTAAAGTTTGTGACGTTGTAGGAAGTAATCTCTGGATCTACTGAACCGATTTTGAAAATTCTTTTACCAATAGAAAGCCACGTTATTTGTGAGTGTCATAGGCTATATATTCATCCGAAAAATGAGAAGACTTTTTTGTGGTATTCGGGTTTCCAATGTAAGTCGGAAAAAACGGTCCAACGAAAACGTTTCTAAAGATTAAGTTCTATAGAAAAGTTGTAGAGCTTGATAATGCCTGCAAAAAAGTCAGCGACAGCATATGTCTAACTTTTATATTTAAATCACAAAACGTAGTTGTTCAAATTAAAAAAATAATTAAAATCGTTAGGTCAGGTTTATTGGTCATATTATCAACAATTATGAATTATTATCAAAATAAGTAAATTTATCGTCTCAAGTGTTTAAAACAAAAGACTTTTCCCTTTTAAAGCATATAATTTCCCTTTTACTGCATAAATGGTTAAAGAGATAAGACACTCACAAATAAGACACTCACAAGAAAACACTCACAAAGAACGGTAATATAGTCAATTTGGCATGAAAATACATACATATATATGCAGTAAAAATATAACCCTTCTTTTGGCAGTCAGGAAATAAATCATAGCACTCAGTACTAACCGAACCACACTCATAATTTCATCACAAGTAAAAATGTTTACCGCCCAACGAAGTGGGCACGGGTCAGCTAGTTAATATTATAAGAAATGCGTTGTCATCGGAACTGAAGCAACATATACATTTTCAACTTTATTCGCTTAATTCCTCATGGATCGGACCATCAGAACAGGATTTTGATAAAAATGGGATTAAAATAAAACAAGATTTTTAAAATCGGTTCAAACAAAAATTAAAATACAACCTAATTGATAACCTCCTCCCTTTTTTGAAGTCTGTTTAAATTAAATTAAGAATCTAATAATATTAAGAACACTCGCATATTGATTAATCTTCTCTTATGTTCAGTAGGCCAATGATGACAACCTCAGTGACACATAGGGGACTCCTCCCACGTTTTATAGTTAAAGCATTGATTAATTATTTAGGGTATTAGATTGCTCAATGCCATACTACGTCCTGAAGGTGGCGCTTATAGCATTTTTCGGCGAAACTAAAAGCATTTTTTTGGATATCTATTATAAGATTGATATTAAATGGTTTTTAATAAGGGGCTCATTTATTATAAAACTCAATCATTTAACAAATGATAACAATAATAACATAACATTATTACTTTATTTTTTATTTTTTTATTTTATAGCAAACTTACAGTTAGTAAATATATGATAATAGTATCCTAAAAACATATTTAAACGAGACAAATTTACTATCGTATAAATAATTAATAATATCGTATTAATAGCAAATATCGTATAATAGACAGCGTTGGGCGCGGTCAATACTTGGATGAGTGACCGCCTCAGTATTTGACTGCGTGATGCTATGAATACCCAACTAGAAAATGTCGCCGATAGGCTACAGGCAATAAGGCGGGTTCCACAATAAGGCACCAACCTTGTGGGTAAAAATAATAGTATTCGTATAGCGGATAGTGATGGATTCGGGCAGAAAGAACTGTCAAAGAAATCCACGTGGTCACTTTTTCGGTAGGTATTATAATTTACAAGTACAAATCATTCTTTCAAGCCCGTTTAATAAATAAAACAGAAAGAAAAAGAACAGAAAAACAGGTAAGTAATAAAGAAAAATCCTTTAGTTTTCGTAGAGTTATACGTGCATATGTAGCGAATTGAATCAGAAAACTAAGTTGTGTTAACATCGGGCATCTTTATCATTTAAGTAGACGGTAATCTAGGAGAATGTTTTTTTTTAAAAGTGGATCTTTAATACTATTAGCAACTCTAAGAAATCCAGAGAATTTTTTTGCAGTAAATTACATTGTCCCGTAAAAGAAGTTTCGACCTGTTTAAATCAAAATCGAAGAAATCGGAACACAGCTTCAGGTTTGTTTTATTTATTTATTTATTTGTTTATTAGTTTATTACTAATCAACATTACAGTAAAACCAATGCGTTGAGAAGTAAAATTAATAAAGATATCACCCGAATTATACAAATAGAATGTCACTTATAATACTGAAATGAAATGAAAATCTCTTTATTGCACAATAAAAATAAGGTACAATGGCGGACTTATTGCTACACTACAACAATATCTTCCAGTCAACCAACATGCTGGTGTGAAAAGAGGAGTAGGCAACAAAATTATAGCTTAAACTACTAGCTAACATATAAGAATAAATAATTAATAGCCTGAAATTTGAACGAATGAGGGTTGGCAGTAAAAATATCCAAATGTGGCGCACTTAAAGAAAAAGAAGGTTTCAGACTGGTCGTCACGTTCAAAACAAAACAGTAGCCCGACGAGGCATCCTCATTTTTATCGGTGACAGATTCAGGCGCCCGTGTCGCAAGCGACCATATAAAAAGGCGACTTGGGCCATAAGGCCATATGTGTGAACGGGAGCATTCGCTCGTTCCCAGATAAATAATCCGCGGACGAATTTTTCAATCGCAAGAACAACACGACGCCAAATATTTTAATGAAGTCCCGCGTTAATTGCGATGCGACAGATGATGAAGATGGTCTCGGATCAGCGAAACACGTGGCTGCGCCGACGACAGCACTGATCGGTGCCGAAAATTTAGGGGAGAGATCATAATATGATCCGATCGTTATATGGGAGAGATCATAATATATCGATGGGAGAGATATAACAATTCAGAATCAACAGCGCTGGAGATTAACCATAATCGCTGAGTGTTGATCCATTCATTGTATATAGGAGGTATGTATATTAGATCCATCATCCATAATATATATTAAACTTCAAAAAAAGGAGGAGGTTATCAGTTCGGTTGTATCTTTTTTTTAATGTTTGTTACCTCAGAACTCCGTCATTTATGAACTGTTTTGGAATTTTTCTTTTTATTTGAAAGCATATTCTTTCAGATTGGTCCAATTTTTATCAAAAAGCTGTTCTGATGCATGAGGGAACTATTCAAATATTATATGGAGTTGAAAATTTATATATTGGTTCAGTTCCGAAGACAATGCATTTTGTTATGGTAAGCATGACCTGATTCTACACCCAGGATTGGCTCCCGACGAGGGGACTCTTCAGCGTTCAACAGCACAGACACGAAATTTTGTTATCACATTCTAAGTTTTACCATGACATGGCTGCTGCACCCAGCGTTGGCTCCCGACGAGGGGAGCCAACGGTCAACGCACGGATACGAAATGTTGTATAATAATATGCATTCAATTACGACAGCCCGTTCTAAGTTTCACCAAGACAGGACTGCCGCACCCAGGGTTGGCTTCCAACGAGGGAACTCCTCAACGGTCAACAGCACAGACACGAAATTTTGTATACGCATTAAAGTATGATAGCCCGTTCTAAGTTTTACCATGACATGGCTGCTGCACCCAGCGTTGGCTCCTGAAGAGGGGAGCCAACGGTCAACGCACGGATACGAAATGTTGTATATGCATTCAATTACGACAGCCCGTTCTAAGTTTCACCATGACATGGCTGCTGCACTTATTGGAGTCGTTTGTATAAAATATTGGAGTCGTTTGTTTTTTGTTAAAATTTTGCATTATATTTACTTGTAGGAACATGAGCGCCATCGATATTTTGCGTTCCTAGTAAAATACTGGTTTCTATATCGTAAGGTCTACTCTACGCTTATAACAATGGTAAAGGAGAGCTTTATAGAGCATTATAAAAGGGGGTGAACATCTCTTGACTGCCAAATCAATCATTGAATGCAGATATCGACGGCATATATTCTACAGCCTTTCCAGTTTTTCCAAAAATACTTCGTTGGCATCTATAGGACAGATATCTGCATAGACAAAGATCGACTGAGCCACGGGTTGTTTATAGTCAGTGATTTATAGTATACTATATTTTAGAATAGAACATTTTCCTTTAATAAAACGAAGACAAACTGAGAATATTTGGACAAGACCTCCCAAAATATAAGCGATAAAATGGAAGAATCAATCAAATATAACAAATACAAGACATTCGCATTCTTACATTTTACGTCTATTAATAAAGCAACAAACGCCAACAATATATTACAGTTTTTTTCTGTAGTTTTAATATCTTCATAAGACGTTGACTCTTTGGTTTATTATACGGCAATAAATAAGAATTTCGGACGTCTCTCGGCGTAACTATAAATTATTGTTTGTGACCCGGATCGAAGCAGTCAGTGTGACCAGATGTGATATTATGAACACGGTGGTATTTTTGTTCACGAAATTTTGTACGATGGAGTTTTATTTAATGTATAGTATCTTTTGGTATTCAAGAAATCAAAAATATTTATGGCATAGATTAGCAAATACAATGGATGGCGTGGTATCTAAAAGTGGTTATCACCACAAAGTAAAATACCGGATCGGAAACGTTTATTAATCACCACATAGAAACATACTGAGTGTTTACCGGGAAGGTTCACTAATCACCGCATAAAACAAGAACAATAATTTAAGGAATTAAAATACAAGACTGCAGTTACAGAAAGTGAACTATTGCGCATTATGTGGGTCAGTCGACGGGCCTATTGACCCGGCTTTCAGAGTGTGACGTCGCAGGGCTGCGCGCCTTACGACGTCAAACTCTGAAAGATATATTTTAAAAATATAACAAATATATTTTTTGGGTGAATTTATGCTCGCCTTAACTTTCCGGTCTGCTGGCCTGTATTAAAAATATTAAAGCAAAAAGAAATTCAATCCGAAACCCAGACTGTCGGCGTTTTCTTCTTTCTTGGTGTGTCGCTTTGTTTGTTTTGAGATTGATTGCGACGAGATTGAGATTGATTGATTGAGATTGATTTGTTTTTTGAAACTCGGGTTGGCTGGCGAGCAAATGAAAAATGCTTAACTAATATGATTACTTTAATTGCAATATAAATAACATATTTCAATAAAAACCAGAAAATTCTGCAATAAATTAAGTAAATACAAAATGTCCAATGATATATTTGTAGCGTTATTGGCCATGCCATAGTATAAAATAGTCGGTGGTATATTCTATTTTATAATCTGGTCACACTGGTAGTACGCGCACGGATTCAAACATGTGGCGGTTATATTATAGCGCCTGACATCAAAAAGTAACAGATGTTTCAGGGAATGAAATATTTTAGGCTTGTATCATAATGTTTCCTAATGTCTAGATTTATTGTTATGGTGGTTTCATCGTGAAATTATTATTCAGTTTATTAATAAGTTTTTCAGTAATGATCCATCGATCAATCAAATCACAATGATTAAACAATGGGGTCTTTGTGGATCTTGCTAAAGCGTTCGACAACGTGTCGCACAGCATTTCCCTAACATATATAAAGGAATGGGATTGGGTTACCAATGCTGAATTATTTCCGCAGACACTTCTTAAACAGATTCCAAATAATTATAATAAATGGGTCTTATTTGTTGAGTGGGGCTTTTCTAAGGTCTTTATGAGCCTTGTAACACTGCGACCATTGATGATCTATTGTGTTCGCCACCTACTATAGTTCTGCGCTAAGCCTCGTATCATTTAAGAACCGCAGCAGTAAATGGGTCTTAAAGGAACAGCTTATTTTCTCCTGTGGAGTGCCACAGGGTGAGACCTCGGGCCCATACTTATTCGTGGTTTTCATTCAGGGAAGGCAACATTGTATCCTATGCGGATGACACTGCGCTGATCATAAATTATCGCTCATGGGCAGAAGAAAACTTCGACAGTACTAGGTCACCTTTAAATTTATCTTCGTATCATTTCTATGCTGTAATCAGCCTATAAAGAATTGCAATAGATGGCAATTATCATGATTATGAAAAATGTGCCTTACCCTAATTATTCTCTCCGTGACGACAAAAAGTGTAATTTCGAAGAAACATTAAAAAATTCAGTATTTTACGCGGTAAGCTCCATTTAATATGATTATGATGGCTAAGATAATTTGTGATTAAATGTAGGTTAACAATACCATGATGTAGTAACTTTTAAAACTTAAAAATAAATGTTGTTTAGGAGAATACATTTTTTGAAATGTACAAATTAGTACCAAAATTCACAGTATCCCTAATGATTATAATTTATTATTTTATTTATTTATTTAGGTACATAGGATTAGGTATACAGTTCATTCATAGGTCATGTAATCTTATAATAATTATATAAATTAATTAATAATATGTCCACCCACTGTTATAATAATATGGTCACCACTTTGTAAACCAACTTGAACACTTTGTTGCAATTTAACGCAAATTATTAAAAATACAAATCACTTCTTAACATCGCTTTCTGTTATTTACGGCATTAGGCTCTTTTCAATAACGGAAATGCGGATTCCAGAATACAATGTTTCTTCTGTCCCCGTTTTTTTTTATAAAAAAAATGGTAACGAGTCAATAATGCCTTCAGGCGCGGGCCGTTAAAGCGAAAAGTATGTCTCAATTGTATGTTCAGGGCTACGGTTTAGTCCTCCTTTATTAAGGGGCAATTCGTGTTTACAGTTTCGACTTGCCCCCCTTTTGTGTTGCATTTATGTTGCAGACGGTGAAGTGCAAAGGAGTCGCCATTAATTTTATGGAGGTAAACAGAAAGACTGTAAAGTCATTCTACGAAATGTGCCAGACTGACATTTTATTATTTTGCGAAATCGCTATACTGTGTCGCTGTAATGGCAGCATTTTAAGAATGCACTTTTTTGTCGAGTTGCAACATGTATTTGTGGCAGGGAAATTTAGAAAATTATCGTCAGCGGAAGCCCATGGATTTTGTAATTTATATAGATATCGTGGGTGGAGTAGTTCCCTTGATTTGCATACTAAAAAGTCCGGAGAAACAGCCTGATTCGTAGAAAAAAGTAGTGACATTTTGCAAATCAGGGATTATAAAGACAATAACCTGCTTAATAAAGTGTCTAAAAACACTAAGTATTATAAAACAGATTAATTTTAACACTCCTTGACTAGTAATGTTTTGACTGTGATTATTTGTGATTCATATTATCATATTTGTGATGGAAATCAAATAAATTTAACATAATCATTACATTTGTTTAACTAATACCCAAATAATTTAAAAAATCCTGAAATTTTCAATGTTCGGCCGGAATCCTGACAGGTGCTAAAAAATCCTTTAATGTCAGGACAAATCCAGACTTCTGGTACACCTAGTCGCGCCTCCCTTGTGACACCGCTATTGCTATGCACCGCGAACGGTGGCCAGTCTCTACACGGGCCACACAGTTGCTTCCCTAGACGATCAAGCATGCTTGACAAGCATCGCGTCGCGGGCTGGGAGGGGATCGTAAACCGCAGGAAAAATGCAAATAATTTTTTAAAATGTTTACCAAAAATGCCTAATTTTGTAGTTTGTACCGGGGAGTCAAGTCATTCATCAACCAATTACGTCTAATTAATGTTAATCCCTGATATGAACTACAAAATTACGCATTTTTGGTAAATATTTTTAAAAAATATTTGCATTTTTCCTGCGGTTTACGATCCCTTCCCAGCCCGCGACGCAATGCTTGTTAAGCATGCTTGATCGTCTAGGGAGCCCTTAACAGGGATCTTAATTATCCCCACAGTTGTAACGGTAAAGAGGAAATGAAAGACCACTAAAACGCATTTTAAACAAAGTTTATATCTCTTTTCCTTTGTTGATTCTAATTTCATTATCTTTTTAGTTTGACTTTTTATTTTAAGACTTATTTAGTTTAAGACGTTTTAGTTTAAGATTTATTTATATAATCATATTAGTATACTCATAAAGAAGTACCTGCTTGAAAGGGGTCCAATGTATGCTGAGTCTCAATTGCTCTCGCTAATAATTTAAGTTGTTTTATTAAATTATGTATTACTAACTAATATCAAATCTCGTGTATTATTTGCTTATGTATATATAGGTGTAGGTATGTATATATATATTTATGTATGTGTGTATGTATGTGTATGTATATATGTATATATTATTATGTATTATGCAATGCAACGTAAGTTCATAACATCAAAAGAGTCAGCTCATCGATACCATTGATTTTATAAAATCAATGTCGATACCTTTAAACAAAAATCAGCATCCCTAGATACGGGTCTCTGACCTAGTTAGGAATGCGGATAGACATTTTCACCATAGGATGTGCTCAATCTCTCCCAACTCAACCATAGTATGTTAATGGTGTGTATATGACATAATTATAAAGTTATTGTAAATTAATAAATAAATAAAAATAAATAAAGTATTATTAATAACCATTTTATTGCGAACCATCAGGTATAATATCTAAGACACATATCTCACATGAGAAGTTATATTTCGGGGTGTAAATGTTGGATTTGATTATCAGACGTCCATATGGCAACTTATTACCTAAAACATCCGTTATAATTTTGTCTAAATATATCGTCCTGATTTTATAGACACCCTAAAAGAAAGATTTATTAAGTATAATTATTTTTTGAACTTTTTCTAAACACTGTAAGTATCTATTTCTTGTCTTACCGATTCGATGACGCATTCTGAGTTTATTTGGAATATAAACAACATTGAACTTCGAGCGATATAGCTTTTACAGGCATTCTCATAGCGATACT
This sequence comes from Micropterix aruncella, assembly GCA_944548615.1. Classification (NCBI taxonomy): domain Eukaryota; kingdom Metazoa; phylum Arthropoda; class Insecta; order Lepidoptera; family Micropterigidae; genus Micropterix; species Micropterix aruncella. Next base: position 27,440,635 of record OX155964.1, on the reverse strand, counting down.
TAGTTATCATCTTGTAAGAATGATCGTGTTTCATTATATAAACTTCCGCGTCACCCTGAAAACAAGTTAAAATCGTGAAACGGATGAAAAAGTTATTTGTTACTGACCTACCCGAATCATTTGTAGCTTTTTGAGAATATGACATTCGCCCTCTAGCTTGATTCCATTTTCTGTCTGTAAAACGGTAATATTATAATCATTTCCATTCTTCTTTCTTGGTCCCAGGCATTTCGTCATTGACCGCATCTTTAAAGTATAAGGTCCCTGTTTGAAAAAAAAATATATTAAAAAAAACATGTCAAAATATAAAAACTAGAAAACTATACTTACAAATCCAATGACAGGTGGTGGAACTGTTATTTTAGCGACAATCGATTTGATCGCATCTAAATTACTGTCAGCTGAGCCCTTATTCATTATCGATAATATTACAATCGATAAAACAAAAATAGCTATATTGAATCTGTTTACGTTTAGCATCATGTGGACGGAGTAATAGAATACATAATAAATGTCGTTTCAAAATAACATAATATTTCTTGTAAATTGCGAACAATTAAAATTACAAAATTATATTTTCGTTATTGTGTTATTATGATGTTGTATAATAATATTTCTGTAATTTTTCTATGAATAAGTACGAACACTTGCGGATCATCATCATTTTAAATAATTATAATATAATTGAGGAATGAAAATTGACGAATGTAAAATGTCATTATAAAATGTTTAGCTCTTCTAGAAATAAAACAAAGGGCCTAGTGGCACAGTGGTTAGGTTGCCTAATCTTACATTGTAAGGTTCCGGGTTCTATTCTCGGTTGGGTTCAATTCTGTCGATAGAATACAAATAACGAGACACACACTTACACTCACATTACACGCACGCATATATATAAGCACTTCATAGTAGGGTTGGTTGTAAGAGATTGTCGTATGATAATAACATTGTGAAATTTCACAATAAAGAATAAAAACAAACAAACAAACAACTAGAGTTGTCAACTACAACAGGCGAACCCGTCACCTCAGGAAGTTTTAACGAAATGTACGTTCTATCTCCCGTGAAGTGAACGCAGAAGACTTAGGACAAAACAGTCCACCGTCGAGCTCCGCCATATGCCCGTAAGAGGCCAACTCCTTATCCGCGAGATAACCAGGTATGTTACCCAGCGGGCTTACACTCACGCTCTTACTTCCAGTTGCGACCAGATTACTCCGGTCGCTCGACTGGTTACGAGTTCGAGGTCGCTTGCGCGGTCCTCTCCCTTACGAAGCGGTGAAACGGTGTAAACCGAATCTATCGCGAACCACGGTATCCTTTGCCGCCCGGCTGTTCACCCATAATCGGGTAGCCGATGGTCGTTTCAAGAGCAGCCGCCGTAAGGTCAGCAACCACCCTCGCTTTATAGGAATCAGTACTTCTTCCAGACTCCCCCGAAATAATTCATATATTGCTGCAAAAGTGATACTATGTTTGATATTTTCGGACCTATATCCTCCCCTTTAGAAACGCTTGAAACATAGTGTATGTCGCCTTTCGTTTCTTGGTTATTCTACACCACGAGTCTATATTTATCTTTAGTCTAGCATTTATTTATATAATCTTATTAGTATTAATGGTTATGTTATTGCAAGTGGTTAGTTGAAATATCTAAGATACACACATCACATGACAAGTTGTATTTCGACGTGTACATTTTGTTTTTGAGTATCAGACGACCAAATGGCAGCTCATTGCCTAAAAGATCATTTATCAATTTATTTAAAGATATAGGCGGGATTTTTTAGACACCCTAAAAGAAAGATTAAATATAATTATAACTGGAACCTATTCAAAATACTGTATATGTATTCTTTCTTGTCCTACCGATTGGATGGCGCATTCTGAGCCAGTATGGAACACCAACGACATCGCACCGCGAGCGACAAAGTTGTCACAGGCATTTTTAAAGTGATACTTAGTGACCATCTTGTAAGAAAGATCACTTTTCATCAAATAAACTTCAGTTTCCCCCTGAAACCAAATACAACTGGTGAAACTGTTAAAAAAAAATCTAGCATACCCGAATATTTTTTAGATTTTTGAGAATATGAGTTTCGCCCTCTAACTTGATTTCATTTCCTGCCTGTGTAAAGATAATATTATAATCAGTTCCATTCTTTAGTTTAGGTCCGAGGCATTTCGTCAGTGATAGCAGCTTTAAATTATAAGATCCCTGTTTCTAAGAAATAAATGTTTAAAAAAAATCGTATGAAAATAATAAAACAAGAAATCGTACTTACAAACCCGTTGACAGGTGGCGGAATATTTAAATTGTCGACAATCGATTTGATCGCATCTATACTACTGTCGGCTGATGATAATGATGCTGTTATTAATCATCCACAATATAACAATCGATCAAACGAAAATGGCCATACCGAGAAAAATCGCGAGAAAAAACACGTCGACAGAGCACGAGAAAAATAGATATCGTTTCAGAATAGGATGATTTTCCTTGTACATTATAAACCAAGAAAATTACTAAATTATATTTTCCTTATCATGTAGTAATTATAATGTTGCATAATAATATTTTTGTAATTATTCTCTAGATGAGTGCATACATTGTCTGATCAGCGTTTTGCCATAATGATAATTGACGAATATAAATGTGTAATTAAATAAAATTCAGATGGAAACAAAGCAAACTATATACAACTAGCTGACACGTGCCCACTTCGTTGGGCGGTAAAACTTTTTACTTGTGATGAAATTATGATTGTTATGATTTATTTCCTGACTGCCAAAAGAAGGGTTATATTTTTACTGCATGTGTATGTATGTATTTTCATGCCAATTTGACTATATTACCGTTATTTGTGAGTGTCTTCTTGTGAGTGTCTTATTTGTGAGTGTCTTATCTCTTTAACCATTTATGCAGTAAAAGGGAAATTATATGCAGTAAAAGGGAAAAGTATTTTGTTTTAAACGCTTGAGACGATAAATTTACTTATTTTGATATGAATTCATAATTGTTGATAATATGACGAATAAAAATAACCTGACGATTTAATTAATTTTTTTAATATAAAAACTACTTTTTGTGTCCTAAATATAAAATTTAGACATATGCTGTCGCTGACTTTTTTGTAGGCATTACCAAACTCTACAACTTTTCTCTAGAACTCAATCATACATCTCTCATCGTTACAGCAGCGTTCGTAAGAAATTTTCATTCGACCGTTTTTTCTCCGACTTACTTTGCAAATCCGACTACCACGAAAAAGTCTTTTCATTAGCCTAATATATAGCCTATGACACTCACAAATAACGTGGCTTTCTATTGGTAAAAGAATTTTCAAAATCGGTTTGGTAGGTCCAGAGATTACTTCCTACAACCTCACAAACTTTACCTCTTTATAATATTATAGTATATATATATAACATATTTCACTTTGGGACCAAAAACCCTTTTTTCAATGGGGGACTCCGTGCATCAAACTAGAAAAAACTAACAAAATAGAATGGTTTTCTATTTTATTGAGCTGTTAGGATATCTTCGTTAGAAGTTGATAAATAAATAAATGAGTTGAAAATAATGTTGAACTTTTTTTTTTATCCTTCGTAGATATAATAATAAATCTATCTATAAATAGTTTAATTCTATAAATAGCTACCATGAGGATATTTTAAAAAGGTAAAGATTCTCACTTTGACATCAGTCTATCTCTTTAAATTATTGCTTGAGTTATACGAATAAAGAAACTATATATAGAAATCTTTTGGATAGGTACTCAAAAAATACCAAAAGTTTATTAAATTTTGTTGTACCATGTGCAAATCTAAACGAAGCAAGGCAGGATACAAAATATTTCGGACCATATTTCGGGCTACCGGAAAGTTTAAAAATGATTCAGGTGGAAAGTATATTCAAAAAGTTGCTAAAGGAGTTCCTATTAGAAGATATATTTTTTTGTGACAGAACAGAACCAAAACCAGTGAATTCGTAGTTGAATTATCAAAAAATCTTTTTCTTAAACCTTTTTGATAGATTACTTTACAGCAACCATGAAGTTTTATTAATTTTTCTCGATTATTATTAAGTAGTATGTATACACAATACTTTCTATTCGAATAAGCTAGCATTCTTAGTTTCCGAGATATTAAGGTTCATGCTGGTGACCCGGATTCATTGCTCCCGAGTGTATTAGACCGGGAGATAGTGACAGAAAATTGACCGGGTCATTTGTTACAAGTATGGCGACCATTAATAAAAAATATTTTCATGGCGCTGGTCATCGGGGCGTAATCGCAGGGTAATTAATTAAACTTGTCAAATGAATTACTTGTTAACTATTAAGATTTTTGTGTTTTTCGGTTGTCGATAAATAATGAATTTACCATAGCGACCATTTTTGAAAATTAATTATCCCCCAAGTATGACTGGTCGTCATACTTGTGGCAAATGACTTAGCTGTCTCTATCTCCCGGTCTATATAAACATTACATAAATTAAGAGGCTGATAAATATATTTTATTTTTTTGTAAACCGCTTTTCATGTCTTTTTGTGTCGCCTCTTATAGAAGATGATTTATCCTCCACCGGAAACAAAATGATTGCAACAATCGACTAGACTTCCCGGAATGATATTTGGATTGAGTCTCAGCGACCCACATAGGAAATTATAGGTTTGCAGTGTTGGTTCTGGGAAGCAGCCACCGACCGACTATACCATTATCGTAAAGGATGTATGTCTGTAGACGACCACAGGAGCTGAAACAGGCAGAAAAGATATTATTATAACTTTTGGGGTTGGGTTTGATTTGTAGCTCTGTCATTCAGGCAAATTGAGGTCATATTTGACAATGTGTTGAACCGTAGAGGGACTTATCTGCAGATCTCGATGCAATTTTCTCACCTTGGTCATTAGATTGCGATACATTCTTTTTTTGATGTTGTGCCAGTTCCTATAGTACGGCCATTATCAACGTGCACTTGGAGTCATAAATCATTAGGCCGGACCTCTCGCTCACACTCGCTGTCTTTCGCTCGCACTATGGGGATGCGTGTTTTAAAAATAATAATAGCAGTATCGATGTATCGATGGAATATCGATGGATTATGATGGATCGATGGTTGGATCGATAAAGATGACAAGAGATATCGATGGATATTATATATTATGATGAAAATTTTCGATGGGTTATTTGTAATAATTGGTTTAGTTAGTTTTAAACTCATTTATTAAGAAAAATTTTCATAAATACAAACTAACGTATACATGCAACAATAAAGTGAAATAAAAGTTTAAAGAATATTAAAAAAATATCTACATTAACCTAAATATCACCTTAAAATGTAACATGAAACTAAGTACTAAATATTACAAATTACATTTTAACAAAAAATACAATTATAGGTTGGTCAGGCTAAAAAAATATATTAAAAAAGCTATATTTTACTCGTCATCTGAACTGCTGTCGCTGCTATCTTGTAGATTTATAACCAAACGGTGCTGGTCTCTGTAAATATATTTTTCAAAATCAGCTCTTTGCAGATCTTCCGCGTGTTTAACACACTTGGCGCAATTTTCCTGTGTAACATTTTCGACGGCTTCGTGAAACAATTTCTCGACATCTGCTAAATTAAACGTATTGTTCTTCGAAGCGACTTCTCCTTTAACCTGAGCCCAGATGAGCTCAATAGGATTATATTGACAGTGGTATGGTGGTAAGCGTATCAATTCGTGTCATAATTCGTTTGCCAATTGATCCAAAGCATACACTTTCGAAGGATTACTTGCTTTCACCTTACGTATTAACTCCTCTACAATCTCGGTACTTTCAAAAGCAATGTTTTTTTTTCTCAACCATTCTTGTATTTCTGCTTTCTTCGTTTTTGAATTAGGTATCTTTTCGAGCTGAACTGAATAGTAACTTGCGTTATCGACGATAATAATGGATGGCTCTTCGAGTACTTTTAAAAAACGTTCGAACCACTCCATATATGTGTCACCATTCATTTCTGTATGATAGTCTAAGTTCTTAGATTTCACCGCTCTAAACAACAATTTAGCCTCTGGAACGAAACCAGTCCTTGCAGACCCAGCATGACAAAGAATAAGTCTAGATCCCTTTCCGGTTTTCTGGTTCTTAAATCCACCTTCGTCGTTTTCGTCGTGCCACATACGTCTTCTTGAATGATTCTGGTTAACCCAGGGCTCATCGAGGTAAAATCGGGATCGAGAATCATTGGTGGTAATTAAGTTGTGCATTTTTCTTAAAAACTCCATTCTGGCACACTTAATGTCACTCCTTTCCATTAAATATTTCCATCCGTCGTCGCCATTTCGATATTTGTAACCTATACTCTGCAAAATGGTTTTCATGGAACTTTTCCCGCATTTAAATCCAGGTATGGCATCCTTAAATTTGTTGAGTATATTGTCCACGGTAGGATATTCTCCGTTATCATAATATGATGTGATGATACGTCTCAGCACATCGATGTCGAAGTTATCTAAATTGGTTACAGTTGCCGGCTTCTTAAACGTCTCTCTTGGTGTAGTAGGAAGCCCTGATTGTAAAACTTCTTGTTTTATTTTTTTGACAGTCCGCAAAGATACTCCACAAATTGACGCCGTCAGCTCTTGAGGTTTATTAAGATTGATGACAGAAATTTTTGCTGGGTCTCTTTTAAGTTCGTAATTATACTGCACCGCACTGCTCGACAGACAAACTCTAACTGACTGCCGGCAAACTACAATTGATTTCAGAGCTACATTTAATTAGGTGACAATGACACAAATGCTTGAATTTGGTCGTTAAATATTTTGCAATCTCTACTTTTATCTATCAGAATATTTCAATTCATCAGTTATGTATTTCGCGACACTGTAATGTATTGGCTTAGTCATTATTGATTTCTCTTGAATTCCCTTTATTCCCTGAAAACTCATTATAATGATAGTGATGAAAGCGACACGAAGAATTTCAATTTTAATGCCATTTAAAATACCAAATCAAGAAACTCCACATTAAAAAAAATGGTTAAAAAAACGATTTCTATAAAAAAATCCCGATGTATTTTTGTACGACATTCTAAATAATAAATATTTTTCATTTTGTTCGGCAACATTATAGGGAATTAAATAATGTAAGAAGTATAAATGTAAGCAATGATACAATGTCTACTCAACTACACATAAGTTTTTAAGAGAATAAATTATTTTATTTGATTTGAGTAAATTATCGATAAGCAACGTCGACTTGTTGGGCATCCTTACGCGCGTCGTCCGGCCTAATGCTTTATGACTTCAGGTGCACATTGATATTGGCCGTACAATAGACATCCCTTTTCTCTCTCGGGACCACAGTATACAGAGTAAGAATGTATATTGTCTGTATACTGTGCGTATACAAAGTAAGAATGTATACTGTCTGTATACTGTGCTAGTAACGGTCCCCGATATTGACTAGCTGACGTCAAGAATGTAGACTATCTCACACTGCCTTTCAGCTTCATATAAAGCTTATTTGCTCCTCGTTGCGAAGACCTAGCGAAAACTATTTATTTTAAATAGTTTTGATCACTCAAATTAATAAATATATTTTCACGAGAAGGGAGAGATAGAATGCCATCTGCCTGGAGATTAATGTGTGTAATGTGTGTAATGTGTTAATCGAAACTTGTATACCAAATTATAAATTAACATCTTTTTGTAAATAATGTTAAAATAATAAAAGCTATGATTTAAAAATTCGTTTGTAATTATATTCGTATTTTATTTCGATAAAAGGATACCGTATTGGCGTTTTTAGAGCCATCATACTGTTATACAACGAACGCCGCCATACTGAACATAAGAGAATATTAGTAAATTTTTGAAACTTTGAGTGCCATCTACACGTTGCGTTTCGTCGTTCGCGTTATAGTCCACAGTCCCAGATATATACGTAATTCTTGTTTTTACAAGCGTATTTCCATGTATTATTTCATTATATTTTTCTCAGTGTAGGTAGAGGATCGCCCAAGCGACTTCGAACCTGTAACCAGTCGGGAGGTTGGAGGTATTCTGCCCGCAGCGGCACAGTTGGTATACTGTGCCGCTGGGTACCTTTCCCGATGTATCGCCTTAAGGCGTTGGCCTTTGACGGGCATGTTGGCATAGCTAGACAGTAGATTTGTATTGTCTCTTAGTCTTCTACGCTCATCCCATGGCTGAAAGAACGATCACATATCGTTATACTAAGTATGGGGTTACGGGTTCGCCCGTTGTAGTCGACACCGCCCCTTTGCCAAGTCATAGTACGGAATTGAACAATCTAATACGCTATATAATCAATTCCAATACTTAGAACAGCGATGCATTGTATCATGTCGCCTTATCAAGACGAAATTCGCAAAGGTATATGATAACAGATGTTTGCCGTTGGTAACCTCTCGATCTCCTCCGGCATGTTGTTTAATTTATGGACGGCCCCTTTGCAGATGTGAATCTTGCACCGATCACAGTATCGTACGAACATGGCGATGTTGTCGTCGCGCTGTCGCTTCACCGCCGCCCGAGTGCAGTGATTTGTTGAACGCGTACGCTCGTCGGAGTCGAGGCGGTATTCTGCCATTGCGAAACCAGCTCGATCCCCCCATATAGGGAGGGAAAATGGTGGAGCATAATGAAACGAGTGCCTACTATGTATGCGTGTATGCAGCTCCTTCGGCGGCGAGTTTCGTATTTGGGGTTTTGCAAACGAGAGCAAGACTGACTTCTTCTTCGAGTGCTTGGTCCTACTTGGGGTTAGCTAACATTTTGGCTATTCTGACTTTGAATACTGCAGTGCCCCTGCACCTCTAAATAGTTACATTGGGTTTGGGCCCCTTTTAAACTCTTTAATAACCTTCTAATGACAATAACATATTAAAACCATACATATGCTATTAATAAAATAGACGACATCGGAGAAATATTACAATACCGTTTATTTATTATGAAAAATAATAGCATACCTCTAAGATACCTCTATTATTCTTATCTTAAAACATACGAGGTAAACCTCGTAGTAATAAGTACGTAGTAATTATTGTCGCTTTACGTATGATATTATAGAGCATTTATCTTTTATTTAGTGAGACTTTTAGTAATTTTTAGTATTATTTTTACTGATTTAAAACAAAAGAAATTATTTGTTACATTTATATTTTGGTTATGTGTTTTTAACAATTAGGATAGTGACATATGCAACTGTAGCACTTTTGGATGAATAAAGACAACTGTCTATTGTTAAGTAAATGAGTTAGATTTAAGAATATGCTTATCGTTGATGCTTGTATGTTTGTAATATATAACAAGCACACAAGCATCTGCATTTAACATATTCGTAAATCTAACTCATTTACCTACATACATATATAAATTAATATACAAATCTTTTGATCTGTAGATAGATTATCGATGATGGATAATAATGTAAAAAAAGATATTGACTATTTTTATTTCGCCATTGTTATTGATGTTATTTGTAATATTTTTAATTTGACTGTTTTATAACGGACTCTTCGTTTTTATATTTTGACTATATGCGGTATTTTAACAGCTATAGTTATTTTTTAAAGATTTAATTTTTTTAATATGAATTTAAATATTAATTGTTTTACAATTTTTTTAAAAAGTCGATATTTAAAAATGAAATATACCGCATAAGGTAAAATACCACACAATTTAATTCGACTACACCAAGAGTAGGGTTCCCTACCAAATGGCGTATTTGAAAAATATTAAATACTAGCTGACCCGTGCCCACTTCGTTGGGCGGTAAAACTTTTTACCTGTGATAAAATTATGAGTGTAGTTCGGTTAGTACTGAGTGCTATGATTTATTTCCTGACTGCCAAAAGAAGGGTTATATTTTTACTGCATATGTATTTATGTATTTGCATGCCAATTTCACTATAATACCGTTATTTGTGAGTGTCTTATTTGTGAGAGTATTATCTCTTTAATAATTTATGCAGTAACAGGGAAATTATATGCAGTAAAAGGGAAAAGTCTTTTGTTTTACACACTTAAGACGATAAATTTACTTATTTTGATAAGAATTCATAATTATTGATAATTAATTATTGATAAATTAATTATTGACCAATAAACATGACCTAACGATTTAAATTATTTTTTTAATATAAAATACTACTTTTTGTGACCTTAATATAAAAGTGAGACATATGCTGTCACTGACTTTTTTGTAGACATTATCAAGCTCTACAACTTTTCTCTAGAACTTAATCATATATCTCTTATCGTTAAGGCAGCGTTAGTTAGAAACGTTTTCTCGTTCGACCGTTTATTCTCCGACTTACTTTGCAAATCCGACTACCACGAAAAATTTTCATTTTTCGGATTAATATATAGCCTATGACACTCACAAATAACGTGGCTTTCTATTGGTAATAGAATTTTCAAAATAGGTTCAGTAGATCCAGAGATTACTTCCTACAACGTCACAAACTTTACCTCTTTATAATATTATATAGATATAGATGATAGTATGATAGTCTAGGTTAGTTTTTTTACTCAGATATTGACATTGATTTTCCTTAACTTCCAATCATTATCAGTGTTTACGCCGATCACCTTCGTCTTATCATTAATCAAGGTCACGTGACAAACTCGTTAATTCCGCAATAAAATCTCGTGCCCGCCGACACGTAGAGCGGGATGGCGGTGCGGTAATGATGATCAAATGTTTGTAACGTCATCTGCGCCGTGGAACACGAGACAAAACCTGCTCCGGCTAGGAACCGGTCACGCCCGCGATGGATCGAGAATGCTGGCGACTTTCCGATCCGGCGATTCCAATAAATCAAGCTTTGCTTGGATAAAAATGAGCCCCGAAAGTCATAACGCGAATGGCGACACGCTAGAAGACGATTACAAGGACTTAACATTCCGGGGCGATCAGAATGGCGACAATTTCGAAATCTTTGGATACTCGTGCTAACGGGACTGTGCAGCTTTCGTTTCTGAGCAAACAACAAAACTTTAAAACATAGTCTTACAATGGTAATCCGGGATTTCAACTTGTACCTCATAAAATTGAAATACTCGTTTTCCGTACGATGTACCGCTTTTAAATTTTAATAGCAGTTGTTGAAGAAATACTCGCTCCTTCTTTACACTTACGTATTATTTTTCAACAACTGATGTTTTAGTTGTTTCTTTAACAACTAAAACATCAGCTTATCCTGCGTTTTTTTAAATGTCATCAACATTTTCTTCCTCTTTTTTTCTTTCCTGTGATACTTCTCTAATGTGGCTGATTACGATTTCTATCGGCTTCTTTTTAACAACGAAAATATCAGCTCTTCCTATGTTTTACTTATCCGACCCAAGGGAAAGTATTGTGAACGCGCTAAAAAAAACTTCGAGATGAAGACGGAAATATCCATTTTGACCCCTCCTTAGACGATTGGGACCATTTCCAGACTGAAGTCTGTCTCTGCGTCTGTGTGTGTGTGTGTGGGTGTGTGTGGGTGTGTGTATTCCTTCACGATAGCGCCGAAACGCTTCATCCGATTGAGCCGAAATTCAGCATGCAGGCATCATTTGGTGATGCCAAGAGTTGGTCACACTCTGTTCAGGGTTGGTCACACTCACGGGTCAACACCTATCCGACGGCCTCCACGCATGAAGTGAGAGCCTGGGTAGTACTCTGGCCTTAGGGTTAGTTTCCTCTAGGAATCAACCTTCTGGCGCTCCCGGACGGTCTGCGCACCGTGCGGCGTAAGCTAATCGACTGTGCACTCCGACTAACAGTCGGGGGAGTCTGAAAGCAGTACTGTTTCCTATAGAGCGGGGGTGGTTGCGGACCTTACGGCGACTGCTCTTGACACGACCATCGGCTATCCGACCCTGGGTGAACAGCCGGGCAAAGGACGCTGTGGTCCGCGATAGATTCGGTAAACACCGTTTGACCGCTTCGTAAGGGAGACGACCGCGCAAGCGACCTCGAACTCGTAACCAATCGAGAGACCGGAGTAATCTGGTCACAATTGGAAGTAAGGGCGTGAGTGTCGGCCCGCCGGGTAACATTTTTGGCTATCTCGCGGTTAAGGCGTTGGCCTCTTACGGGCTTGTGGCGTAGCTAGACGGTGGACTGTTTTGTCCCCAAGTCTTCTGCGCTCACTTCCAGGGAGATAGAACGACATCGTTAAAACTTCCTGAGGTGACGGGCTCGCCCGCTGCAGTCGACAACCCAAGCTACCCTTTCGTATGATACTTCTCTTATGTTTCTGGTTACAATTTCTATCAGCTTCTTTTTGACAAGTAAAACATCAGCTCTTCCTGCGTTTTTTTAAATATCATCAACATTTTTCCCCTTATTTTCTTTGGTGTGATACTTCTCTAATGTGTCGGCCTACGGATTTTTATGCGCTTCAGTGGCTCAACTTCCGGTGATCTAAGTCGCTCGTGAGTAACATCAAAACTCGTTCCTCTCAAATGGGATCAAATTATACGCGTCGCCACTCATGCGATTGTCGCATTAAGGCGAAATTCGAGCATTTCTTGCTTTGAGTTCTATTCGGTTCTTTTTGAAGATTGTACCGTTTTTAATTTTGGATAAGAATGTATTTTCTTTTTTAAATGTACGAGTATTGTAAGAAATTTTCTTCATATTGTACTTTCACATATGTATAGGGTGGCTATCATCATCGCTGTCTCGATCTTAAATAATCAAATAAAAGTTAATAGTAAAAACACATTTTCAAAAACAAGCTTTTATTAAAGTTAGAAGCCAACCCTGGGTGCAGCAGCCCTGTAGCTGTGAAATTAAGGACGGGCTATCATAATTGAATGCGTTTACCAAATTGTGTGTGTGCTGTTGACCGTGGAAGAGTATTCTCGTCCGGAGCTGATCCTGGGTGTATTATCAGGTCATGCTCACTATGAAAACGCATTGTCATCCAAACTGAACCAACATGTAAAATTTCAACTTCATAGGATAACAGGACGTGATTCTAATTCAGCTTGCAAGATTTGACCTAAACAAACATACTAACTAACATACATTGTAAGGTAAATAAAAGCTTGTAAAAAAGGAATTTTTGCTCTTTTTGCCTGAGATTCTGAAGCCAAAATTTGTATCAAAATGCGTATATCTAGGCATCTCCAGCCTGATTCCTTAGTAGGAATTGACTGTTTCTAATACTTCACGAAGGAAGATTTGAAGCTTCCTGAACTTTGTGAGTTGAGTTATTGCGTATTTAGCAACAGTGATGTCTGTTCTTATTTCTTTTCCCATTAGCACTTAAATGTTATCAAGATATGTTGCTCAAAACTCTTTATCCACCTTTTGTTTTCTTCTTAAAAACGGCCTAAACGCTTCGTCTCCCCGATGTTAATGTGTCGACCGTGCACGTGTACCTAATATGCACTGAAGGCATTCTCTTCTCCGATGTCTGAGGCCGGCGATACATCGAGCAATTTGCCGCGTTAAAATGTGCATTATCACAATGTTGCCTCGCCGTAAGGCGTTGGCCTCTAACGGGCTTGTTGGCGGAGCTAGACAGTAGATTGTCTTGTCTCTAGGTCTTCTACGCTCGTCTCACGGCTGAAAGAATGATCACATATCGTTATTCCAGCCTGAAGTAACGGGTTCACCCGTTGTAGTCGACAACGCCCTACTGTTTATAATTATTAATCAAAATATATGTTTGTTAAATTAAGTTAGGACAATGACTATTTTTGTATAAAAGGTGTACCCAGAGTGTAAACAACTAGGGACTTCTAGCAATTAATGCTGCTTGTATAAAGAACTAATAATATCAAAGTTCATCTCATTAATCCACGTCGTATTGGAATTAGATGCATCTGAAGTTTTGTATATATGAATGATTTTGTGTAATAAACTAGTTATTTAACCTAGTTAAATAGAGTATGCAGCTATTATCTAAGTAAAATGTTTTATTTTTCAGATTTCTTAATATTTTTTTTTAATCTTATGGTGTTTTTAATGATGTTGTTAAGAGCCTTATTACAAAATAGCGTAGGTATTCTTTTAAAATGAGTTGAAAAAATGAACGCATTTTTTTTTGGATGTAACTATAAAAGATAGGATAAATAAATAAATAAATAAATAAATAACTATTCAACCCTGGGAGAAAACCGCGGCACTGAGCGCTCTTCTCTTGCGCAAGCAAATATATACACAATTTCTAATTGTTTTTTGCAGTGTTTTCTCCTTTCTAATGACAATAATTTATATTATGTCGTATTGCTAAAAGAGTGAACTTTAATATAGTATAAGTATTATATAAGAATCTTATTTTATTTCTGAGAAAATTAGAATGATACAGGAAGATTTTTTTTAAATTTTGTGTAATTGTAAGTAATGTATACCTTGGATATGTGGTCAAAAAACGAAAAAATAAAGCCGTAGTGTACATCAAGAATACATGACGGACATAAAAAAAATAGTATACGGTTTTCATTGTAGTGATATTACTGTATTAAGGAGGTCAAAGTTTGCCTTCCGAGCGTTTTACGAATAACGACTTTCGGAAAATGGGCTGAATAAGTAAATAATATTCGTTATATCTAAAATTAAAGGCCGCTATGGTCAACATCAAGAAATGGTCCAGGTAATTCAGTAATTAAAGTTTGTAGAAATCTCTTCATTTCTTGGAATTAGAACGCCAAAAATCCACTTTTCTTGCCTTTCTGGAAAAAATATGTGATAGGGCTCCTTAACACCGTAATCATTATTAAACTACTATTAAAACAGCGAAAAAAGAAGCTGATTAAATTTTTCATGGTTTTTAATGTGTCATCAGTGTAATCGACGGTCGTTTCGTATTTTCAGCCAACCAACTAGACGGGAGACCGTCCATTATTGTTAATGATGCATCCAAACCGCAGAGAGAATTTGAGCGGCTATGAGACAACTTTAAGGATTCGGCACACGTCTATTGTTGTCGGAGGCCCGACCTCCCGACGGAGCTTTTAATGATAAATTTATCGGCGGCCCGCGCCGTGTCCACGTGCGCGCGTCCAACAATGCTCAATTTGCATTTCCACAATCGCGCGCACGGGCGGACCCTCTACCTTCCCCTCGAGCCGTGGGCGCGGAGTAGGGAGTGCCGCAAGGTATCGCGCTCGCGCCGATGCTTTCTCGATGTACCCACATCCTATTGTGCTCTCGTCGATTCGATCCGTACGCCGTAACTGTATAAACGAGATTGAACAATAGACACACTTTACATTTTAATACATGCTGCGAAGATTATTTATTTATTTATTTATAACGTACAAGAACAAAAAATACAAGGACATGCATACTGTTGTACATGAGGAATAATTAAGAACAAACATTATTATAGCGAAAAACATAGCTCTATGCATATAAATATGCTAGCATATCCGAATGAGGCGAAATCGCACAACCAACTAGACCTGGAAGGTCTGTCTCTGGCTGTGCTGTGTTATACCAACTGTATTTTTGTAACTCGCGAACTGACGAAGGTGATCAATTTTAAATATTTCTAAATCTAACAAATGTGTTGTTTACACAAATTAAAGTAAAATTTAAAGTAGAAAAAATAAATATATATGTATGCAATTAAGGGCTAAAAATAAAGTAAACTTTACATTATATACAATAAATTTAAGTGGAAAATAAGTAATAATATATACAAATATATGAATAAACACTACATTCTAGTATATACTCGTATGTTTAAGAAAATGATATGTAATATTGCACAATTTTACAAATACATATTTTTTTAAATATTCACCCTACAGTATTAATAAGGTCTTTAGTTTTTGAACGCCCAATATCTAGAAGCCAGTTTTTTACTTTACCTTTAAAAGTTACATAATTTTTCACGTTTTTCGTGGTTTCACATAGTGAGTTATAAACTTTCGGGGCGATAAAAAAACATTGTCTTCGGGCAAATGTGCTTTTAACCTTTGGAATTGTGAAAAATTCATTTCCAGCATTTCTCGTTAAGTGCAATTGTTGACTAAGATATTTTTTTTTCGAAACATTGGATTTGACGATAGAGGACATCTTCGAAGAAAATCATGACATTTCAAAAATAGCAACGCATATACATGGTTGGTCCGTAAAGTAATGAGATTGGGTCTGGTAAAAAAAAAATGATGCGATTGATACATATTGGTAAAATTCTTCAAAATAGTCTCCTTAAGTGTCGATACACCGCTGCCAACACGATTGCTACGCTGCAAAGGCTCCCTGTAAGTCAGCTGCCGTAACCTCTTTCAGAGAATCTGTGACAGGTCATTCGATGCGGGAAAATCTTAAAAACGTATTGTTTCCTGACAGTTTCGGAAGACCCAACTGGAAGACCCATAATTCGTTGCCTGTTATTAGGTCGTCTCAAAAGTCAGGTTCAATTTCTAACTGCTTCAACATCTCACGGGAAATATCAAACCATCGTTGTTTTTTTTCGTCACTCAAATCTTTTGGCATCATTTTAGCAAAAACTTTCCGCATGTTCAAATTTTCATAACCGAACCTTTGTTTTGCACATTTCGAGGTCTTCGGCGATTAATTTTATACTCAAACGGCGGCCGAGGTCCAGGATATTTTTACTTCAGCCACATTCTCTTCCAAACCACGTTAAAGGGCGTCCAGATCGCTCTATGTTTTCGAAGGTCTACCGTTCGTTCTTGAACTCACTGAAACACTAGAAAACCTTGGCCTTTGAAAGAGCGTCGTCTGTTAGCCCCTTTAATTAAGAAAAGCTTGTCGGAAGCGGTTTTGACAAGTTGAAAGCCAAGCTCCATTTTCTTCCGTGACAAAAACTGAAAAACAGCTTTTGCGCCGTGTGTTATCCTCACTGCGTCAGAACACGAACCCGATTGCTCATTGCGTTGCTCAGCTTAGACCTCCGCCACAAATCCTACCATCAGGAAGCAGCGTCACGCAGCCGTCAGACGGCCACACTTTGTGAGTTACACACCCTCCAATCTCTGACAATATTAATTACCTATAGGATATATGTATACAAGAGTGAATTAGGATTTTTATTTTTATTACGTAATATTTTGTGTTTGGATTTATTGTATATTTACTACTACTTTCATTATTTACTTACTACTATTTTTTTTATAATGATTATTTTGCTTGTTTTTTTAAAATTCCTACAACATTTTTTAACTACTTTCATCTTAGCTTGTGAAACCAATAGATTAGAAAAAGGTAGTGGTTTTTGTGAAGATAACAAAAGAACTGAAAAAGGTGGATAAAGGGTTTTGAGCAACATATCTTGCTAACATTAAAGTGCTGCTGGGAAAAGAAATAAGAACAGACGTCGCTGTTGCTGAATACGCAATAACTCAACTCACAAAGTTCAGGAAGCTTCAAATCTTCCTTCGTGAAGTATTAGAAACAGGAGAAGATCACACCACCAGAGCCAGGAGTACTCATGCTTTTCTTTTTTTTACTTTCTCGGCCTACTAACCAACGTAGAGGCTAAGTGTTGTGAACGCGCATTTTTTTTCGAGATGTAGACGGAAATATTCATGTTGGAGTCGATTAAAACCATTTTTAGATGGTAGTCTGTCTGTGTGTATTTTTACAGACAGACAGCTCAAACGCTTAATTCGATTGAGCTGAAATTCGAGAACAAAAGAGTTGAAAAAGCGTATGATACTGTGTCAAAAGCCTTGATTCTGTACCAAGACGTATGATATAATACTGTTTCACAACGTATGATACTGTGTCAAAAGCTTTGCAGAGGTTTAATGAAATTTTGAATCCGATCTTGAAGTTATCAACGGGAATTACAGACGAGTGCTCTTTATCGTGGCGCCTAAATTGAAAAAGGACCATAATCCGTCTTTGAGAATGACGGACCGACTCCATTATTGGAATAACACGCACTTAAAAGTGCTCGCACGCCTCAGATTAGACTCAAATTGATGGTTCCGAAGAGAGCCACTTCACAGAGCGATCGTGTAATTGAAAATGTGCCGAAGTGCTCGAGTAACGCGGATGCCCCGACGTACAATCTGAATAAAAGGAATTACAAAAACGAACTCAGTAATAGTCAATTGTTTGATCAATGAGAAAATTTGGACTAGGGCAGTGATGTAAAAGTTTTGACGCCAAAACGATACTACAATAAAGTACCTTCAAACAAAGTAGTTTTTGCACTAGACATGTTAATGGTGTCTTGTGCCGCTTCACATTATATAATCGCTTGGACGCAAAATATTAAATTTGGAATTGTTTTGTCCACTGTTTCAATTGTCCCCATTTTTCCGGTTTAACCTCGCTTATTCAATAATAATTGTTACTTTTCCGGCCAACCGAAGGCTGAGAAAAGTATTGTGAACGCGATTTCTTTTTGAGATATAGACGGAAATAATTATTTTGGACTCCCTCCCCCCTGTCCTAACCTAATCTAACCTAACCTTACTCCCCGCCGAGACGATTAGGATCATTCACAGATGGTAGTCGGTCTGTGTGTATTCCTCCACGATAGCTCTCAAACGGTTCACTCCGCTCAAATCTTCCAAATATCGAAATATTGGACTTAGACGGGTGTTACACGTTCGATCTGGCATCAGTTCAGTCCGTAAGGTTGGTCAGACTGACGGGGAACTGATCGTTTATCGTGTTGACTAATCCTACCGCTCCCTCCTACCTAACCGAAAAATTCAATCACTTAGAAAGTCATGGTCTTTCACTCCGTTCCAGTCAGGATAGTAAAATTGCGATTCCAACTCATAATTCTTCTTTTTTTACTTATTCCTTCACCGTTCATGCAGCTAGACTATGGAACCAGCTCCCGCTAGACATCAGAAACGACCAACGGTTTCTACCTTTCAAGTGTCTCTGAAAAAGCATTTCATGTCCTTAAATTCCTAGCTATCCTAGGTCTCATCCCATCCTCTCCTATCCTTAACGCCATCGAGTGGTGGTCCACGTGGAGGAGCCCAAGTACACTGTCGAGAAAGTACTTCTACTCCTCGACAAGCAAAACCCAGGTCTGAAGACCGATGGGTGGGCCGTCGCCAGGGGGAGCACGAAGAAGGATGCCTCGAGCGTCCACTTCGCCTGTCTGGTGAGCGACTCCTCATTGGCCACTCTCAGGGCCTGCAACTTCCGACCCTACTGTGGGCTAGCACGGGCATCCGTAAGGCTGCTCGATAATAAGCCTAGGAAGGAGTCGGACGCAGTGGAGGGAACGGAAGGAGGTACAGCAAAATGAACCACCTAAAAGTCCCCATAATCCAGATCAACTTGCACCACAGCAAAAGCGCCTCGGCGATATTAACCAGGAGCATGGCTGTGGCGCAGACAAGTATAGCACTAATCCAAGAACCTTGGATTGTTAGGGATACTATAAGTGGATTAGGAGGTTGCGGAACCATTCATAAGGCCCAACCGACTCGGAAACTCAGGACCTGCGTGGTCACTAAGGGCGTCACAGCCACTTTTCTGCCACAACTCAGCGGCGATGACCTAACGGTCGTTTTAACAAAAATCAACTTGACAGGAGACAGAACGGTGGATCTACTCATTGGGTCAGCATACATGCCTTATGACTCCACTGACCTGCCACCGCAAGAAGATATAACCAACCTAGTGACATATGCGAAACAACGCGGGCTCCAACTCCTTCTGGGTTGCGATGCGAACTCCCACCACGTGTGCTGGGGTAGTTCCAACATAAACCCGAGGGGGGTAAGCCTGCATGACTTTATCCTAGGCAATGAACTCACCATCCTCAACAGAGGAACAGAACCTACCTTCATAGACTCAAGAAGACAGGAGGTACTGGACATCACGATCTGCACAAAAGAAGTGGCCGACCTGGTTCAAGACTGGAGGGTCTCAGATGAACCCTCAGGCTCGGACCATAGGCAGATCCATCTAACGCTTCGGCACTCATTGGAAATTCAGTGGGCTCGCAACCCTAGAAATACCAACTGGGAAGGATTCGATAGGGACCTGGCTATCAAGCTCACCACGGTTCCGAATCGATTCCACACCAAAGAGCAACTAGAAACAGCTGCACTATCACTGTCTAATGCCGTTATAGACGCCTACGAGCAGAATTGCCCTTTGAAACAAAAAAACCTCTCAAAAAAGGTCCCATGGTGGAACCCAGAGCTGACCAAGCTCAGGCTTACGCTGAGAAGGTGCTTCAATAGGGCGAGAAATCACAACACTAACTCGCAACATCTTTGGGAGGAATACAAAAACGCCCGAATACAACAAGGCCATTGTTAAAGCCAAACGAAGAAGCTGGAGGGACTTTTGTGAGAGCGTGGAAACAGCTTCCGAAGCCTCCAGGCTCAACAAGATCCTCAGCTCTAACAACCGCCCCCAGCTGGGATGCCTTTAACGACCAGAGGGGGGACACACAAGCGACACCAAGGAAACCTTGAAGCTCCTAATGGAAACACACTTTCCGGGCTTCCAGGAATCCTCACACCCAATTGCCGCAGGGGAGAACTCCAAGAGGCTCCACAAGCCCAGGGAGTGGGCCCTTGCAGCCAAGATAGTTAATCCAAAAGCAGTAGAATGGGCCGTGAGCACCTTCGACCCTTACAAATCACCTGGACCGGATGGAATATACCCAGTCCTACTACAAAAAGGGTTAAGCCAGCTGCTGGGCCCTCTAACAAAGGTACTCAGAGCGAGCATAGCCCTCAGACACGTCCCTCATGCCTGGAGCAGCGCAAGAGTCACGTTCATTCCAAAGGCAGGCAGGAACGGCCACATCTTTGCCAAAGACTACAGACCCATTAGCCTCACCTCCTTTCTCCTGAAATCACTGGAGAGACTAGTTGACGGCTACTTGAAAAACAACCACCTAGCTCTTCAACCGCTTGCTGATGCTCAGTATGCCTATAGGGAGGGCAGATCTACGGACACTGCCCTACATCACCTGGTGAGCACAATAGAGACACAGTTAGCGGCGAAAGGTTACGCTCTGGGAGTATTCCTGGACATCGAAGGAGCATTTGACACCACATCATATGCAACTATAAAAAACGCTATGCACAGACGAGGAATACCAGAGACCATTATTGACTGGACATTGAGTATGCTATCAAATAGGAATCTGACCGTCTATCAAGGCGACACCTCCATCACGGGAATCCCTGCTAAGGGCTGTCCACAGGGTGGAGTCATCTCCCCCCTCTTGTGGAGCATCGTTGTAGACGAACTCCTAATAGATCTACAAAACCTAGGCCTCTCTGTCTACGGCTACGCTGATGACGTGGCCATAGTAGTCAGAGGAAACTTCCTATCAATACTTAAGGAGCTCATGGACAAAGCACTTAAGACCACCCAAGACTGGTGCCAGGCCAGAGGTCTATCCGCTAATCCAAGCAAGACTAAGGCCATGATTTTCACCAGAAAATACAAACCCGAACCCGTTGAGTGTCTCAAGCTCTGGGATAAGGAGATAGAATACGCTACAGTAGTTAAATACCTTGGAGTCTATCTAGACCCAAAGCTCAATTGGAAGCACCACCTCGAGCGCAAGAGAACAACCTTCTATGCCTCGTTGTGGACGTGCAAAAGAGTCATGGGAAAAACCTGGGGGTTCAAACCCAGGGTCGCCTTATGGCTCTACAGGGCAGTACTGCTGCCTAGACTAACCTATGCTGCAATAGTCTGGTGGTCCAGGGTGAAAAAGCTTGAGACAGTAAAAATGCTTAAAAGCCTTCAAGGTAACTACCTGAGGGCTGCAACTGGCGTCATGAAGACCACCCCAACAGCGGGATTAGAGGTGGCACTCTGCTGCCCGCCTCTGGACAAGCTCATCATCCACTCCGCCAGACTTACAGCATACAGACTGAAGTGTTTGGGCGAGTGGAAGCGTGGAGGGCACAATCATCCTGAGCTAAACCTCCTCCACAAAAGCCCATTCACTCTGACCCAGGATCGACTACGGAAAAAAATTTCGGTAGAGAAATCCTATAAAATCCTAATCCCCACCAGGGAAGAATGGAAAAATCCGCAGTGGCTTCAAAGCCACAACGCAGACGCCTGGTTCACCGACGGCTCAGGAACAAATGGACGTTTTGGGGCAGGCGTGTACGGACCCAAAACCAACCACAGAATCAGCATCCCCCTTGGACAATACGCTACGGTTTTCCAAGCCGAGGTACTTGCCATATTGGAATGCATAAAACTACAAAGTCGACTTGAGGTAAAAAACAGACAAATCCTCATCTGCTCTGACAGCAGAGCAGCACTGGACGCTCTGGCTAAAGCCACCACAGAATCTTCTGTGGTCTGGGTCTGCATGCAGGAGCTCAACAAATTGGGAAAATCCAACAAAATCACCCTAATGTGGATACCGGGTCACCAAGGCATACCCGGAAACGAAGAGGCCGATAGACTGGCAAAACTGGGCACACTGGATTGCCCAGTGGAGCCAGCTGTAGGGGTCCCCTTCGCTACAGGTAAGAAAATCATCAGGGACTGCTTGGAGCAGGAACATCGGGCTTCCTGGAAACAGAGTCAGGGATGTCGCCAGGCAAAAGCCATGATGGAGCAACCACTACAGAAGAAAACCAAGGCCCTACTTGACATGAGCAAGAAGAACCTTAGAACCACTATCGGTCTCCTCACCGGACACACGACCCTTAGAGCTCATCTATTCAACCTTGGCTTGACTGAGAGCAAGGATTGCCGAATATGTGGCGAGGAACCTGAAGACAGCATACACATTGTTGGCCGCTGTCCAGGGCTCGCCGCCAAAAGACACAGTTTACTGTGACGAGCCTTTCTCGAACCCAGCGATCTGCCCAACTTGAAGGTCAGTGACCTACTTAGTCTGGTAAGAAGTACCGGGCTACTAGCTGACAATTGACCTAACCACACAGTGGGTAGTTACAAAAGACCTTACAGATCTAGGTGACATCAAGGGCTGGAAACAAGCCCCCCACTCCATCTACTACTACTACTACTCCTATCCTTCGCTCCTTGCGAATTATTCCAAATCCTAATTTAATTTTAAAAAATGGCATTTTTGTTACTTGATTAATTTTTGTTATGTAATAAGTTTTTCTTCTTTTTTCCTTTTTTTTTGTTAATTTTTAATTTATGTCTTGGCACCTAAATTTTTACACTTCCACGAAGGTTGGCTGTAATAGATTGTATTTTAGGCAATAAGTCCGCATTTTGTATGTTTTTGTTTAATGTGCAATAAAGAATCTCTATCTATCTATCTTCTAATAAACTGAACTGATGGATTTTCAAACATTTTGATAATTTCTATCAGTCCATCAGTCAGTTCATGATCAAGGTCGCGGACTGATGCCAGATCGAACGTGTAACACCCGTCCTAGAGTTTTTAAATTCGGCACACAGATGCGTCGTTGGGCCAAAGGCACATTGTAAAATGTCGATTGGATCTTTTATACAAGCGACATTTTTTCAAAATTTCACCGTATTAAAGAAAATAGTAGGTAGATCATTTTGGAAAATAGCCATTTTAATATCACGTAAATACTACAAATATACCACATTTGCGATGATAATCACTTGACACAATCACTATAGGAGTGTACGGGGGGGGGGGGGGTTGGCGGAGGGGGGATTGGGGTTGAGGGTTGAGGGTTTGGAGGTTATGGACGTTGGCGCGAGGGGGGGGGACTTGTTTGCTTGCCGAGAATGTCTTAATGTGACACAACCGATTTTTCCCGGCTTACCCTATCTTACTCAATAAACATTATTTTCCTGTATCGAGCCAGGACTAGGTGGTCTTAACCCTTGGAGTAAATGGGTATTTTCATGGATGCATCTGTCTCTTTTGCAGGATTTTCGGCGACATCGACCTTAAAGTACTATAACTACGAAACTACTACACCAATCATAAAAAGAACAACTGCACAATGATTGCATTGAAATTTCGAATATAGAATATTGAAATATCATTTTGTAAAACAATTAGATAATTATGAATAAATATGAGAACGTCAAAGAAGTGAAAAAAACGTGGAACCAGATCTGGTCGTATCATACTCAACGGATAATTGTTTCAGAACCAGATTTGGTCGTATCATACTCAAGGGGTTAAAACCGCAGAACAAAAATCACCAATGCCGGATTCACCGCCCACGATTCCCGCCATCCTTAGCAAAAACGCCAACCTCCACAGTATAAACCGGCGGGATGCCTACAAAAATTCAAGGTACATTCCTCCTACCTCGCATGGAATTAGAATCGGAAACATCGACAAGGCATGATTCAGCCTTTTCCAGTCGCCTGTGCGCGCCGACCAGCCTGCCGTTTTTTACATCTTCCAAACGTGTAATTCAACCAATGAAAGAATTCGATGGATTCGTTCCTATTTTTCATTTTGTAGCTCTCTCTGCTGATGACCAATAATAGAATGCAATAACAATACACTTACATGTTACACGCACACACACATATAAACACTTCATAGTAGAGTTGGTTGTAAGAGATTGTAACATGATAATAAGCCCGCCCATTGTGAAATTTCACAATAAAGAGTAAAAACAAACAAAACACATATGAATTGGCTTACATAAACATTTAGTCACTTTAACTGTGATTGTATGGTCGTAAGATATTGCCACTTGGCGATGCCTACTTCGTAAAAATAGCGTCCCAAAGCCCAAAGTCCGTTTGACTATGATCCAAAAGTCATTTGTGTATTTGGGGTTTAAACTCTATGATAACCTGCCAATGAGAATACGAGATTTAGAACCAAAAACATTTGAATATAGTGTTAAACACTGACTCATATGCTTTTTATAAGATAGACGACCTCGAGGAAATATTACAATACCTTTAATATAGGTACATATTTATTATGAAAAATAATATCATATCTCTGAGAAATGATATTATGATATGATATGATATGATATCTCCATGATACGATATGATATGATATGAGTTGATATGACATGATATGATATCTCTATGATACGATACGATATGATATGAGTTGATATGATATGATATGAGTTGATATGATATGATATCTCTAAGATATAATATTATGATATGATATATGATATGATATATTACTCTTTTGTTAAAACATACGTAATAAGTTGCATATATAGTAATAAGTTGGTAATATTTGATTAGTCATTATGATTATTGTCGTTTTACGTATGGCATTATTGTGCATTTATCTTTTATTTTGTCTGACTTGTTTATTTTTTCTATTACTTTTACTGATTTGAAAAAAAATTGTTACATTTATATTTTGATCATTGTATTTTAAACAATTAGGATTATGACTTATCCAACTGTGTTTGCAATTGTGGATTTATAAAAGATTATTGACTATTGACTATTGTTGTGTTCTATTTGTGTGTGGTTGAGATAGTAAAGGATCTAGGAGTTCTCTTCGATTCCCAACTTACGTTCAAGGAGCACATCACTGATTTGTCCAAGTCCTCTTTTAAGCTACTAGGTTTTGTTATTCACAACCTAAAGCATTTTCACAATGTACGGGTTATCCATACATTGTATAATTCAATCGTGCCAACTAGATTGGAAACAAATGCAGTTATATGGAATCCACATCAAGATCATTATATCGCTATGTTGGAAAAACAATTGAAATGTTTCTTACGTTTTATATATTTTTATATTTATACTATCCGTACTTATACCCTACGTTTTTTTTACTATGCATGGTGGGTTATAACTCTCTTAAATTGCGTAGAGAAATGCTCGCCATGCCCTACGTTTTTAAGCTGACCCGGGCAGAGTTGGTAATCCTAGCATGCTAGCGAAGGTTTGTCTCTTTGTTCCGGATAATTATAATCATGTTCGCACTCATAATCTATTTGCCGAGCCGTCCTCGCGCACGAACCTAATTCGATGTGTGGGCATTGCGCTACTTGTTTATGTCAGAATAAGATGAATTGTTTTCATTCTTTATGTACTCTGTAAATTTGTGTTTCTATTCTTAATGCCCGTATTTGTATTTAAACATGTTGTGTATGTACATACTTGCAACAATTCATTTTTTTATATTTATGTTTATACTAGCTGCGCCCCGCGGTTTCACCCGCGTGGTGACGGAAAATTGTAATAATGATGATAGAAACTCTGTACATATATTTATAAATTATAGCCTATGTGTTATTCGGATGTGTAAGCTATATTATTGTAAAGTTTCATCAAAATCCATTCAGTAGTTTTTGTGTGAAAGAGTAACAAACATCCATACATACATTCTTACAAACTTTCGCGTTTATAATAGTACCTAGTAGGATAGCATATAAACGGATTGGTATAAGCAATATGTTGATTCCCTTATGAAATAAATTAATAAAAAATAAAAATAAAGTTTCTCAAACAAACAAAAGTGCGCGCGTCATCGTCAAATTTCAAAGTCAAATTGTGGTCGAAATTGGGGATGCGAGGCCGGCGAGACTCCGGCGAACACAGTCCGAATGCTAATGCGATCGTTTGATTTATCTTACGCGCCGGTAACGCCGTAAATAAAACCGATACTGAGGGATTTCAACTCTCGGCGGCGCGCGGCGGCGCACCACTCTCGGCTATAAAACCTCTTTCGGCCTTAAGCCGCTCACGAGACCGTAATGGCCGGATCGTGTGTTACAAACGATAGCCTATTTTGTTACTTACTTACTTTTGGAGTTTGATACGGTCTATTAGGACTTAAAAAATAAGTAACCAAACATGAAAATATATTAAAAGGAATAAATTAATAGTTAAAAAAAACACTAAAAACACGCTTTTATAAATGCAAGTAAAAACCAAAAAACGTGACCTTTCTCACAAGTGCAAACACGACTATGATACGATATTCCATCATGGAATGCCAGTTCCTGTCATCCGGCTTCATCATCAGACCTTGAAACTTAATCTTGGTCAAAGGTCATTACAAGACCTAACAACTCCAAACACGGCTATGATACGATATTCCGTCATGGAATGCCAGTGCCTATCTTCCGGCTTCATCATCAGACCTTGAAACCTAATCGTGGTCAAAGTTCATTCCAAGACTTTTCTAACAAGTCCAAACACAGCTATGATACGATGTTCCATCATGAAGTTCCAGTTCATATCTTCCGACTCCATCATCAGATCAGTTCGACAGTACCATATTATTGTATTGTCATCAGAACTACATACAGCTGCCAATTTTCATGACGCTACGATCCTTGGAAGATGGTTAAATTAATTACCTTAGATTCCATTACATAGTTAGTTACATACAGGTCGATCTAATAAAAGCGTGTTAATAAAAAACACGACTGCCCTTTAAAAAGTAAACTACTGTATTCATAATTATTTTTATTACGGTTTTTTTACGAAATATTTGTGGTTTATATATATATGTATCCATATAGATTCATATACATTTTCAGAATGTACTCAGTGAGACCTTTAATTTGATATGTAACACAATATATTTATGTTAATTTATTGACATTTAGACAACTATTTACATGATATTTATTTAGACATTTAAGGTACCATATAGCACTCTGAATGGCATATCGATTTTAACAATACCACATAATTATAAATTGCTTCGAGCGTTTAGAAGCTATGGTGGAATTAAGAAACGGGAAATATACATATATGAACCCTGAACACATTACACTCCTTATTGGTTGCGCAGTCTTGTAAGAAGAGAATCTCCTAATTGGAGTTTCACTGCGTGATATGATCCGAAACGGGAAAATCCGCCAAAGATCCAAAGTTACTGACATAGCTCGTGTAACGGCCCTTAAGTACCGTCACATGCAATCAACAAATGCATTGATTTCCAGTGAAATACACTGACACAATTCAGCTATTATTTTAACTCGTGCAGCGATGAATCAGCACGATGAAACAATACTTTTACTCGGAATATTTTGGATTGCATCATTTCCCGGCCTATATAAACCGGCGAAAACGCAACCAAAGTATCATTCCTCGAGAAGCATCAGTCTGCATTCCCACAGACTTGAGCCGTGCCCAGTACGAGATACTAGGAGCACAAGTAATATCCTCATCCACAGATCTTCGTAACTTCAGTCGCGCACCAACACCCTCGCGTCAATATTACCGATCCGGGAAGCGTTATAACTGGCAATATCGAACTCTCAATCAATTCAATAAATACCTTCTGATTCACTCAAAATCGCCTTTTAATACGGAGATAACCCGCAAGTTGATACCGCCACCTCGCACCGCACAACCTGGAGTCTAGTGAGGGGTGGTCCCTCACACTCGTTAAATAAGCCTTGAAATGGCATTGGGCAGGCAGAACCGACAACCGTTGGGGAAAAGAGGTTCTCGAATAGCGACCACGAACCTGTAGACGCAGTGCACGACGGTCCTCACAAATTAGACTATCACACTACTAATCGATTCTCATCACTCTACTAAACGATACTAAAAGAGATCTATTACACTACTAAACGATTCTTACTACAGGCTAGGAGAGAAATATAGCTTTCTACATGAGAGTAGACGACTATTTAATTTTGTTATATTTTTTTAATTTTAATAAAATACGAGTTACATATTACACATTTGTATATATTTCTCAGTTCTCATTAAGGCCTTTTCGATGGGTAACTAACAATATTTTGTATGTAATATATCTTTATTAACTAGCTTAATTTACATTAACTGTGTGTACTTACTTCCTTCTATCTAACTGTAATTAAAACTGCATATGTAATAACTTCCTTCTGTGTATGCTAAATTAGCCTAATAGAATGTTTACGTTGGACCGTTATCATATTTATATTATTTATTATTTTACTTAGCTTGCCTGTTTTAACATTTCTTTAATATTTGCTGATTGAATCGTCTAATTTTAATGGATAATGATTGATAGTTTAAAACAAAATATATTTAAGTGTTCTATAAGACATTTTTATACATAATTTTATAACCTTTTTTTTTACATCAAGCATACTTCCGATATTGTTAGCGAGATATAAGCGAAAAACTGAATCGGACCGCCATTTTTCCAAGATGGCGGCTCGAGCGCACTATATAGAGTAGAAGACTATAAGTATATTTAACAGTACTCATCCTCAAACAAATATGCCAAGTTTCAAACTATTAGCAACTAACACTACCGAATATTAATATCAAACATAGAAATTTGTTCCTTTTTGACTGGGTAATTCTTTTTATATTTTTTGTAAGAAAACACTATCATTTGAATTTGGAAGTCAATAAACAGCAAATATTGAAGTTTCTTTTTTTTGTTCAATTTGAAATAACAAATAATAACTTCCATTTCGTCTTTTTTTTCAAATTGTAAGTGTATAACCTAAGCGAGGAATCGAGAGAATATTTCCTGATCAATCGCTTACAAAGATATAGAACACACTGCACGAAAGCTAAAGTCATGGAGGGGATGTATAATATGTAGCATATGGAAAAGCTCTTCGGGTGATTGCTATAACTGCATGACTCAGACTAGAGTGGATTTTAAATGGAATAAAAATCAAACGTTTCCATCTACTTATAGCTTTGCTGTGGGTACATGGTTCTTATTATGTACCTATGCGCTTAAATAGTCCATGGAGAAAGAAAAAAATACGCTCGCCGTTACTGTAGTCATGGTATTAGATTTCTCAATGCCGTACCACGTTTTGGCAGCTAGGATTTTATTACGAAACACAACGTGTAGATGGCACTCATAGTTCCAAATATTGATTGATCTTCTCTTTTGTTCAGTAGCCTAATAGATGGCGCTCTAAACCCGCCGTTACGGTATCCTATCTCTAAATAAAATAATAATAAAATAACAAACGAATTTTTAAATCATAGCTCATATAATTTTAATATTATTTACATACTCCAACGGGACAACTGCAAGCCGACCAGTAACGCCCATAGACACGACACAAGACATAAAGACAGACATGTACAACCAAAAATGAGAACGACCTTTGGACAAAGATACTATATTTACCTAGCGAAAAAACTCCACAACATATTTACCACGCAATTAGGCCAAGCTACAATCATTCAAAATGACGCTCACTACAAAAGACTGGTAACATTATGGTTGTTACACTCGACGAGGGAGCACTGTGAGTCGTTAGTAACTAACGTTATTAAATAGGTGCACAGATGACTTATATTACTTATTATTGTTATTATTATCTCATTAGCCTCATAACTGTATTCATGTATCTCCCATATATATTATATCTCATTTAATTATTATTATATTTTTTTTTTGTAATATATTTACTATAATAGTTACACAATATACACTTGTAGGATTTTCCATGACTACAGAAATTACCTATACACCCGACAGATGAACGCAGTACTAAATATCACCTCAATACAGGCTCTGCCTAGTGAGGTGATAAAATCCCGCCGAAGCCGCACCTTTAGTAAATTTCTAGGGTTCTACATTTTATATGTACGACTAAATCATGTTAAATATACTATAGGAAATTTAATCATGTAATACTAGGGATAAATTAATTAAATAAATAAATAAAAAAAAGTAAAATTTTAATTTGGTGTAAAAGTTTTAATACGTAATAATTACGCACATTAATATTCAAATATTCTAATAGATGGCATCCTAATGTCTCCATATTATTTCTGTGTTATTATTTCCTATATAAAAATGCGATAGATGGCACTAATAATTTAATGTGCACCACGTTAACCCCTCAAATGTGAGGCGTCCCTTAAGGGATGCCTTGGCAAAATGTATACAAAATGTATATAAATTTATATAAATGTAAATATAAATGTAAATGTGCGCCGCTTTATAGTAATCCGCTCTATAGTAATGCTATAGCTCTATAGTAAACCCCGCTCTATGTAAATTTAAATGTAAATGTAAATATAAATTTATATACATTTTGCCGTAGGCAACCCGAGCTAATCGCCATTCATTTGAGGGGTTAATATTAAGTACATTCATCCAATTATATTTGGAGGGTTTCGAAAGTTTTGTGTTATTGTCTTTTATTTTAGTTTTTTCTTCTTTGGGATTCCTTTTATAATAATAATATTATTAAATTATTTATTTGTAGCTGTCAATACAAAAAAAAATTTCAAAATAATACAAGATTACAAATTGAAAAACTATGGAATAAAACAACAAATGCTGCAATTTAGGGGTATACTCAGCTCCTAATCTGATTTTCGGAACACACCTATTATTCGTATCATGATGAGATAAAAAACAGGATGAAATTTATCAGAAAATCAAAATAATCACGATAAAAAGTTATAAATAAATGAAATAACGATAATAACAATCAAATTAACAGCTAATCATTCTAAAAAAAATCTTTGGCTTCTAAAAAAATTCTTTTAATTACAGTCTTTACTGAGTAAGGCAGTGCTGTCTGTCGCCGTCGATAAAATCGGTTTCTAAAGTACAATACAGTAATAGAACTTGCTTGCTAAAATTTAGCCCTGTCGTCAAAAAAAAATTTTTTTTTTAAATCTGCAAAGTGGGCTCAAAAAATATTGTTTTTTCTTACCCAAGCGAGTTAGGTACCACTTGAAATGGCTACTATCACCAATTTCGAAACAGTGTCGCTTTTCTACACGACTGCCTAAAAAAATGAGTGTAATGTTTTCAGGGCTCATCTTTTCCGTTTTTTTATTACACTATTACTTCTAAGTGCTTGAACCGATTTAGAAGTGTGTTCTAATCGTCATGTCATCGTGATTGACATAGCGTTCCTAAAATGTCAAATAAATTAAAACAATAAGATAAATACAATTGTGTTTAGTATCAAATGAATAACTTAGTACATTCCGAAAATATTTAGGTAATTATATGTCAAAGGCAATGTGTCATTGAATGGAATCCCAACTAGGTATACACATTACACATACAACTAGGCTTGTCGACTACAGCGGGCGAGCCCGTCACCTCAGGAAGTTTTAACGATTATTCGTTTTAACGATTATTCGTTCTATCTCCCCGCAGAAGTCTTGGACAAAACAGTCCACCGTCTAGCTCCGCCACAAACCCGTAAGAAGCCAACGCCTTAACCGCGAGATAGCCAGGAGTGTTACCCAGCGGGCTTACACTCACGCCCTTACTTCCAATTGCGACCAGATTACTCCAGTCTCTCGATTGGTTACGAGTTCGAGGTCGCCTGCGCGTTCCTCTCCCTTACAAAGCGGTGAAACGGTGTATACCGAATCTATCGCGGACCACGGCATCCTTTGCCCGGCAGTTCACCCCGGATCGGGTAGCCGATGGTCGTTTCAAGAGCAGTCGCCGTAAGGTCCGCAACCACCCCCGCTCTATAGGAAACAGTACTGTTTCCAGACTCCCCCGACTGTTTAGCGCAATCGATTGGCTTATGCCGCACGGTGCGCAGACCGTCCAGGAGCGCCAGAAGGTTGATTCCCAGGTGAAACTAACTATAAGGCCAGAGTCCTACCCAGGCTTGCACTCCATGCGTGGAGGCCGTCGGATAGGTGTTGACCCGTGAGTGTGACCAACCCTGAACAGAATGGGTCTTCGTGGCCAACTCAGCAAGGGCCCATTAACTCCCACATTACACATACACATTTTGTTATCTATTTCTTGTTCGTATGCATTTTGACTGCAGTTGGAGGACAGTTTTGTTTATACAGCATATTTTTAAATGTCCCCCGACTGATTTTAGTTCTCTTCAGTTTACTTTTTGTAACGGCGGTCGTGTTTTTTATTTAAAAAAATATATCTTGTTATCCTTTAAATAACCGAAATCATTTCAGTTTATTATTTCTGAACTTTTTTGTCTAAATACTTTTTCGTGGCACTCTCTATCAAGATTCAAACCTCTCTCATCATCTGTTTTGAACCATCAGTAATATCAGGTCTTGAGGCATTGTCACATTTTGCCAGCTCTTGTAATTCGCGTTCTCGCGAAGCCTTCGAAGCCATTAATCGAAGCGTTCGCGGACGTACGATTGATTCGTAAACGGAGCGCCGCTGATTGACTCATAAAAAAGCTATTAAGTGTGCATAAAAGGAGCTGTCTTTCAGGCGTGAATGGCGTCGGTGGCGATTGCTTACTTGCCAGCGCCTGCCCTTCCTGTCAACGGCCTTAGCTTATACATCAAGCGCTCGCGCCGAACGCCCCGAACCTCATCCATCGCCTTAAGAATGTCGATGCTTCTTCTTGCGGTGGCTTGTCTTTTTCTAATACTTCTTCTAATACTATTCAGAACCATACAACATTCTTCATCTCATTATGATTTGACGGAAATATGAACTAGCATACCCAAAAATATAGAGGAGACATATGCGTCGTATTGAAAACGTCCAACCGTTTATGAAGTCATTAAAATATATTTAAAAAAATAAAAAACACGACTGCCCTTACAGAGAGTGAACTTTTGTATTTATAATTATTTTTATTACGGTCTATTTTATGAAATATTTGTGGTCTATGTATTTATCCATGTAAATATATATATATATATATATATATATATATATATATATATATATATATATATATATATATATATATATATATATATATATATATATATATATATATATATATATATATATATATATATATATATATATATATATATATATATATATATATATATATATATATATATATATATATATATATATATATATATATATATATTGATATTTTAAGTGTGTAAATTTTTTTAAATTATTTTCAATAATATATAAAATTAGATTCATGAAAAGTTACTTATCTGGGGTCCTGGTGGACCAGAAACATTTAAACGATAGTTAATGTCCTCTTTAAATACTTAGGGCAGCGGCACCTGTTTCCGCAATTGATAACCTATGATGTTCTTAGTTATTGCAGCCGAATTACTGTATGCCCTTGGATGTAATACGTATAGGAGGATGGTTTCTGTAACAGAAATGGATGTTAGTAACTTATTTTAGAAGAAATTATATGATTGAGAATATTTCGACACTAGTCGTATTCATCTCTATGACATTTCTGATAGAACAATTTTTTCAAAATTTAAATTTAAAAAAAACTGAACATAGAGAAATGGGTTAATAATATTTTGCAATATCGTTATAAATGCACTATAACCGACCTTGAAAAACATTATTAATAATGATTTTTAAATGAAAAATATTAATAAGCTTTTGATGAATATGTCTGAACAAATATAATTACTGTATTAATTTTGCCTATTCAGACCGGGACCCTTGCAAGCGCCTAAAATATTTATAAAAGCCAACTCCCAAGATTTAACGTCTCTTTCTTTAGCGTTATCGCCAAGGCACTTTAGAATCTCGATGAAATGGTAACTATCTTTAATGTGTGACTTTAGATTTTTTACAAATGGCTGTAAAAAATACCACAATTCCTAAGACTGACAACTTATTACTTGTTACAATTGACGCTGTCTCTCTTTATACTAATATTCCCCATGATTTAGGCTTAGAAGCGATTTCCCATTACCTTAATCAAAGGCCCAGCCCCCAAATTCCTTCTACAAATTTTCTTTGTAAGTTGGCTGAATTCGTCCTCACTAAGAATGCTTTTTCTTTTGAGGATGAATTTTATCTCCAAATTAAAGGTACAGCAATGGGAACAAGAATGGCTCCTTCTTATGCGAATCTTTTCATGGGGTTATTAGAAAATAAATTTCTTCTTACTCAAAATTTACAACCACTAATGTGGTATAGGTTTATTGATGATATTATATTGTTTTGGCCACATGGACATGACACACTCACTGACTTCCTTACAGATTTAAATAATTTCGGACCCTTAGATTTTACATACACTATATCAGAAAATCAAATTACATTCTTAGACGTTGATCTAACTCTATCCGAAGGCACCATTAAAACTGCAATTCATATAAAACCTACAAACAAAGAGCAATACCTACATTTCGATAGCTGTCATCCGTTTCATACCAAAAAGTCAATTCCATATTCAATGTCCATTCGCGGACACCGTTTAATTAATAATAAAGAAAATCTAGATAAGTACCTTTCTAATCT
Source organism: Micropterix aruncella (assembly GCA_944548615.1). NCBI lineage: Eukaryota > Metazoa > Arthropoda > Insecta > Lepidoptera > Micropterigidae > Micropterix > Micropterix aruncella. Next base: position 27,405,669 of record OX155964.1, on the reverse strand, counting down.
TAAAAAATCACTAATAGAAAGAAATTATCCTGCCTCTTTGTTAGATAAAAATATAATAAATTCCGAAACAAAATTTTCACCTAAACCTAAATTGGTGTCAAATTTAAATCAAAATAAAATCTTTCTAAGTACTACTTATTTTCCTGGCACTGAGAAACTGCGACCAATTTTAGCAGATTTATTCCCTATTATAGCTAACGACCCATCAACCAAAGGTTTATTAGATATACCACCAATTTTATCATTTCGAAAACCTCCTAATTTAAAATCAATACTTAATAAAAATAATCGAAATTATCTTAGTACTAACAAAAATTTGGGCCTACAGCCTTGCGGTCGATCACGTTGTAAAACATGTCCTTTATTAGATCGAAGCATTTATTTTACTAGTCCTAACACTCCCAACAGTTACAGAGTTCCTTTTAATAGTAGTTGCATTTCAAAAAATATTGTATATCAATTACTTTGCCAGACCTGCAATGCATTTTATATTGGGGAAACAACTACACCTCTTAGCATTAGGTTAAATAATCACAGGGCCAGCGTAGGCAATGAAAGTCAACTTCCAATAGCATTGCATGCTAAGGCACACAATTTAACTTTTGATAATTGTTTTAAAGTAAAAATTATTAAGTGCCTTGGCGATAACGCTAAAGAAAGAGACGTTAAATCTTGGGAGTTGGCTTTTATAAATATTTTAGGCGCTTGCAAGGGTCCCGGTCTGAATAGGCAAAATTAATACAGTAATTATATTTGTTCAGACATATTCATCAAAAGCTTATTAATATTTTTCATTTAAAAATCATTATTAATAATGTTTTTCAAGGTCGGTTATAGTGCATTTATAACGATATTGCAAAATATTATTAACCCATTTCTCTATGTTCAGTTTTTTTTAAATTTAAATTTTGAAAAAATTGTTCTATCAGAAATGTCATAGAGATGAATACGACTAGTGTCGAAATATTCTCAATCATATAATTTCTTCTAAAATAAGTTACTAACATCCATTTCTGTTACAGAAACCATCCTCCTATACGTATTACATCCAAGGGCATACAGTAATTCGGCTGCAATAACTAAGAACATCATAGGTTATCAATTGCGGAAACAGGTGCCGCTGCCCTAAGTATTTAAAGAGGACATTAACTATCGTTTAAATGTTTCTGGTCCACCAGGACCCCAGATAAGTAACTTTTCATGAATCTAATTTTATATATTATTGAAAATAATTAAAAAAAATATATATATATATATATATATATATATATATATATATATATATATATATATATATATATATATATATATATATATATATATATATATATATATATATATATATATATATATATATATATATATATATATATATATATATATATATATATATATATATATATATATATATATATATATTCCCGAAATGTACTCAATCAGACCTTTCATTTGACACTAAACACGATATATTTATGTTAATTTATGAACATTTGAATATTAAGACAACTACCGATGATCCTTGAACACATTATACTCCCTTTTTTGTTGGGCAGTCGTGTAAAAAGTAGCCAGTAATATTGGATATATAAGTAATATCTGTGATAATTTAGTGACCGTCCAGTCTATAGTCAAATGAGTATTAACAACGCCTCTGTTGGTCACTATCCTAACTACTCGATTATTCCAGCTGTTAGCGTCAAATTTAAATACGAAATATAGGCTGCGCCAAATTCCTCGGTCCCTCGCCCACATGCACAGTTCGGAAGTATTGCATTTATTGAAACCCAAAGCGGTGAAACCAAAAATGGATATAAGCCATGTATAGGGTTAGGATTTCTATCATTTTTCGTTTCAGTGCATTGGTGTTCAATAAATGCAAAACGTGTGATCTGAGCATGTGCGCGAGGGACCGAAAAATCTGGCGCGGCCAGTAATTTGATTTATGTGCTTTTCCAGCACAGCTCCAATGCAATACGGTACAACACTTATAATAAGAAAAGAATTGAAGTTGCTCAAGGCGCACAAACAACGGAAAGTGGAATACATTGGACACCTTAGAAGAGGCTGTAAATACAACTTTCCGCAACCCAGCACCAAATTAGCAGCACCAAATTTGTTGAAAATCGTGTAGTATGTATGTAGTATACCTATCTTTAGCGTCATGGATGATAGATGAAGAAAATCATGATGCAATGATGAAAATCATGAAAATCAGGCAGCCAACACTAAAATGTGAATTTTAATTTTTCTTTAATACGTGTGCTAGTAGTACTGAATTCAAAGATGCCATTTGAGGCAATAATCCTTTACAAATTTTAAAAGCAGAAGCATCGAATATTAAATACTATATATTAAAAGTAGACTAACTGTTAATCTAGCATTCGATGCAAATCAGTAGAAAATTAGTTTTTCTTTAAGTTTTTCAGTGACTTTCAGCAAATTTATAAGCTTTTAAAAAAGAAAACATGTCCGTATTTTTATCTAACACATCTGGCAGCCCTACCATTAAAGCATGGGTGCGGGTGCTGTTCATTTTCCTTTTGTTCTTCTGACGGTGCCGTTTCCGCATATGTCTGTCAACATTTACTACTATCTCACTTGGATCACGTGCCGCGTGATGGCAGAGCAAACCGTCTATTTTCTTCTCTAATAATCCACTGCTTGTGTCTCCTCTATCAAGCAGGAATCTCTATGCTTTCCTCGCCTGTGTGAATCGCTTATGAGTGATGGATTTATTCGTCCTGGCGCACCCTGATTTACGTCCTCTGTTCTTCTCTGTTTATTCGGACGAATCCTCGAGCCACAGTCCCGTCGACATTATCATCTGTTCAACTTCTAGGACATACCATATTATCAATATAGTCCTCGCCTTCTTCTGAAATGGAAACGCTTTTCATCACACTCGGCTATAGCTATGTGACTACGGCCACCCACCACCCGATCCGTCATGAACGCAGCCCTGATAATAAGTAAATCAAATAAAACAAAGCGCGCTGCTTGCACAATTATCTCCTCCACAATATACCACAGTCGTAGATGTACGTAGTACTCGTACGGCAAACGCAGCCTCTTGTTATCGAGCCGTAGAAAGCCGCTGCGGATGACAGCCGAACAAACACGGACGCGATCTCTAGGCTTGTTTTACCCAACGACCTCTTCGTAAAACTTCGTGGGAAAGTGATAGGTCATTCTTTCGAAAGGGGAAACACTCGAGAGCGCACAGCTCGATCGACCAGATCCACACACCACATCATTTACATACAACAAATCATTTATCCTATTGTAATCCAGGAAAAAGTAAGCATATGCTCTGGAGTATAGTGTAGAAAATAATTTACCCTTTTATTTTACCTTATTATATATTATGACTGATCTTACCTATTGTGGTTAAGTGTAGTAAGTATTTTGTTGTTGTTTTTATATATTTTTTTCTCTGTTAAATTTCATCTATATCTTTTCATCTCTCATCATTTCGTCTCTCTTCATTTTCATCTTTTATGTTTCTCATTGCATTTATCATTTTTTCTCATCTCATCTAATCTTTTTTCATCTATCATTTTATTTCATTTCTCATGTTTTCATATTCTCATTTCTCATCACTTCTCATCGCTCACCATTTCATCTCTCTGTTATGTTTCATCTGTATATCATGTTACGTTTCAATTATGCATTCAATGTTATGGTGCTTTAAGTTATAGTCATTTTAAATAAGTATTTAGTTTTAAAAAATCTTGCGTGTAATTCTGCATATTTTGTAAAATATCTGTATCCAAACTCTGATGGCCACTATAAAAACAAGACGGTAGATAGCAAGACACTTATAAATGTCAGTCAGACCCACAAGTCAATAGAATCACGGTGTAGCTCATGAACATCAAAAATATCAACGTAGTTACAGAACTACCAATTAATGCATTGTTGGAAGCACCTTGGGTATAAACGCTCTTGGAAAGCCTAACATAATAGTTTGTAATCGAGATAAAGAAAAGACAACAAAAACAAACCGCTGCTGAGTCTACGAAACATATTGAAGAGTAATTTTCACGAAATTTACTAGAAGAGGGAACGAGAAGAGCAACTTGATTCTTTCTTACAATTGAAGCCTGGCCCGGTGGCAGAGTGGCTAGGTCGCCTGACTTTACTTTGCAAGGTTCCGGGTTCGGTTTTTTCATTGGGATGAGATTAACGGAATTGAATTCGACGATCTGGTGGCAGAGTGGTTAGGTCGCCTGATCCTACATTGTAAGTATACGAGTTCGATTCCCGGATGGGTCACCATTTTCTGTTGGGATAAAATTAACGGAATTGCATTTCAATTCTGTCGACCAAATGCAAATAAGACACGCACACGTACATATCCACACTTTATAGTAGGGTTGGTTGTAAGAGATTATCATATGATAATAAACCCTCCCATTATGACATTTATTAATAAAGAGTTGAAATAAACAAACAAACAATTCTGTTGATCGAATATAATAATAAGACATATATACACTTACACACATTATACACGCTGATACATACACACACTTCCAAGTAGGGTTGGTTATAAGAGATTATCGCAGGATATTAAAGAGTATTAACAACAACGACAAATATGGCAATGACGTTACTTTAGTTGAATGGACCATCTGTACTTAACCTTGGGGTCGCGAATTATGATTAAGTCTGAGAAACATCTGCAAAATGCCATCGCAAGTATCAGGTGTGGTTTATAAAGATAAGTTGTGAATAACATCATGTGTTATTGGTTCGGAGTCTTTAGCAAAAGAGAGAGCATACTATTTCGAATATTTAAAGTTGGAAGATAAGAGTTTTAGAGTCGTGATTCGATAAAACCAGATATCAACTTTTCAACAGCACTTTTATTTCCTGTAAGGAATCCTTTTATTTCGCTAATATTCGTATTTTTCTATTTGTTACAGGTACGTGGATAATTTCGTTTTTCGTCGTATCTAAAATCCGAAGCATGCACAGGTATCGTTCAGTTTCTTGAATTTTATTTGTTTTCAATTTTTTAAACGATTTTTCTTCAACACGAATTTGAACTTTACGACCCAAGTCAACTCTTCCAATCCCTCTTTCTCTCGCATACCGATATAGTTGTAACGTCCGTATAGCAGTATGAGTAATGTACGGAATATGTTTTCCGCCTACGCGCGACACGATTGTCTCACGGGCCTTACCAGCCTATACATCAATCTTGGTTCAGAATAAGAATATTACGATGCTGCTCCATCTTATTGTTATCGATTGAAGGACATATATGCTTTTTAATGTAGTGTTTTGGGTATGCTTTTTCTACTTATTTTAATAATTTTATTGAATTTTAGGTGAATTTTATTGACTTTTTTGTTTACTTGTGTTTAATGGACGTTAAATAAATTCAATCTTAATTTTACTTGTTGACTTGGGTCGTAAAGTTGTAGATTTGGAAAAAGATGGGAGCAGGCAATGATAGCTGCATCATCGGCATATTTAGTCAGTACAAAATACTTTTTTCTATAAAGAAAGGTTAAATAAGTAAAGATGCTAGAGACTTGGAAAGGAAGTATAGCTCGACTGAGCAATAATTCTTATGAGCGATTGAGATATGTGAACATTTCCGGTGTTATCTGATCGCATCACCCTAACGTGGCTACCGAAAATAAAGATCAATGTATATTTTTTTTGTGAAAATGAGATACTAATGCCATCTTTTGGCTTATTCCAAAACGAATCGAAGCATGAATCGATTTTCAAAAGAAAGATCATAGTCTGTTCTTGATTGAAAGGATAAGAAAACGTGTGACGCAAAAGAATCATTGAGGTCCACGCAGTGATGGTGAACCTTGATCATTATTTCCTGTCAGGTCCAGAGGTGGGGTATCTTGTTGACCCTCCTTGTAGAAACTCTGGTGGGAAATAATGATCAAGGCCAATGACTTTTCTACGTTTTCGAATTTTTTCTTAGGTATAATTTGAATTTTAATGTTGCGTAGTATACGTATATTCACCTCTTCAGAGTCGAATGCAACATTTCAATCTTTATAGTATGTCGGCAATATTTACCTACAAATTCCTCGCTTCGCTATCTATTTGTACTTTATACGATTCATCAATAGTCGAAGCTCGAGGTTTGTTTTGATAAGACGGTGGAAATGCTCTTAGCTGCCTGACGTTATAATCGGCAGTTAGTAAACACGACAGCTCGAATATTGTAATCCCTCCGAGGCACTTCGAGCGCCGGGGAACATCGGCCCACGGAGAGGGGATCGTATTGTTAATATTATGTTCAAAAGTCTTGTGGAGTCATTACCGGGAGCGTTTACATTGCAGTCGAAGCACTGCTTTTAGCACTGGTTACGAACGGTTTCGTGCAGCTTGGGACATAAAATCCATTTTGTTCTCGGATCGGCTCAACTAATGATTCAGCACCTATTCAGAATCCTATGTACGGAAGGCTACACCGGGTAAGACTCTCGCGTCTCAGGCCTCGCGGCTGGTGGACCGGTTTCTCTTGGTGGGATTGCATCCCGGCGCTACTGGAGGGTTTGCGCACCGTTCGGTGACGCCTATCGGTTATGCACTCTGAATAATTGCTGAAGGAGTATGGAGTATCGAGACTGTGGAAATATACTGTCTCCTAAGCAGCGGGGGTGGATGTTGAGCTGTCGTCAACCACTCTTGAAATGACCATTAGGGGCTACCAGATACTAAATTCAGAGCCGGGCAAAAGACGTCTTTGGTCCGCGATAGATTCAAACCGAATCACCGTTGAACACACGGCAGGTAGAGGTCGCGCAAGTGACTTCGGCCCCGTGACCTGTCGAGAGGTAGGAGGTATCTTGAAGGTTAATTCCAGACGGATATATCCTTCCAAACTGGTAGGTTGAAGGAAGGATATTATCCTTTCAAATTGAAAGGCTGATCACATCACAGAAATAATACGAAGAATTGAATTGCCGTCTATTAGTCTATTTGAACCATAACGTGCGTGGTTTTTACGTTTTGAAACCTTTATTCCAAATTAAAATTTGACATTTTTTTGTAAATAATTTTAAAATAATAAGAGCTACGTTTTGAAAATTCTTTTGCTACTATATTATTATTTTATTTCGAGATAGGATACCGTATAGGCGTATTTTGAGCGCCATCTGAAGTGCGCCGTCATATTGTTATACCACGAAAGCCGCCATGTTGAACATAAGAGAATTTAATCAATTTTAGGAAATATGAAAGCCATCTGCACGTTGCGTTTCGTAGTAAGATACTACTTATTATTAATAATATTTATTATTATTATTATTTATTCCATAGTCGGCGATTGGGGAGGGGGTCGCCCTCGCAGCTAAAACGCTACTGTCGGTGCCGCTGGATCTCGTACTCCATTCACGATTCGCTTCCATTCTTGACGATTTTTTGCAACGTCTCGAGCATCCCCTAGCCGATAATCGTTGATTCTTAAGGTCGTCCTTGAATGTCCTTGATGTTATTCAGCCAGATTTTCTTCGGTGCCGATCGCTAAATTCTCCATTCTGTCGGACGGTCTCGCCAAGGAAGTTTACGTGGCAAGCGATTATCGCTCATTCGGCAATCATGGCCGAACCATCGTAGTCGACGTTTTTGTACTTCTTCTTCGATCGTCGTTAGTAGATCGCATCTTTCTCTAGTGGTCTCGTTTCGAATTCGGTCGCGGAGTGAGACACCGAGAATCTGCCTCAAGGATCGCATTTGAAAGACTTCGGACTTTTTCAGGTTCGATTGTAGTAACGTCCGCGTTTCCGATCCATAAAGAAGAATATGAAGAACCAACGTTCGGTATAGACGTACTTTGGTTTTGATGGTAATATTCGTTCGCTTTCATATGCACCACTTGAGCGAGGCGAATGTTGCTGTTGCCTGACCGATACGATCCGGCTACGGACATCGGCCGTCGATGCCACTTTCTTTTCCGTAACCAACGATCCTAAATACTTGAATTGTGGGACCTGTTCGAGTTGGGTTCCATCGAGGTAAACGCTGGCCTTCGAACCGTCCAAGATACTACTTGCCAAGTCATAGTATGGCATTAGCAATCTAATACTTTATGTAATCAATTCTATGGGGTATTATGTCTAGTATTAGTCACTGCTGCGACATCGCTCACATCGCAGTAACTATCATCTCATCCACTACTCTGTCATCCTTTGTCCGATATGCATATGGGTTGGAAATACCTCGAGGACCATATTAAGTGTACAATGTAACAGCTTGGCGTTGCGCTGTGTAAAGCTTTTATTGAGCCTTCTGAGTATACCATACCTATCCCCAGCTACGTATAATATGGCAGATCGGAGTATTGTAGTGGTCTCAATATATGAGGTCATGCCATTGTGGAGCAAACTACGGGTCACCGTTTTCCGTTGAGATAAAATTAACGGAATGCAATAAGAAGACATACAACTTGGGTTGTCGACTACAGCGGGCGAGCCCGTCACCTCAGGAAGTTTTAACGATTAGTCGTTCTATCTTCCTGGAAGTGAACGTAGAAGATTTGGGGACAAAACAATCCACCGTCTAGCTACGCCACGAGCTCGTAAGAGGCCAACGCCTTAACCGCGAGATAGCCAGGAATGTTACCTGGCGGGCCGACACTCACGCCCTTACTTCCAATTGTGACCAGATTACTCCGATCTCTCGATTGGTTACGAGTTCGAGGTCGCTTGCGCGGTCCTCTCCCTTAAGAAGCTGTGAAATGGTGTTAACCTAATCTATCGCGGACCACAGCGCCCTTTGCCCGGCTGTTCACCCAGGATCGGATGGCCGATGGTCATTTCAAGAGTAGTCGCCTACGCGGCTAGTCGGCTTACGCCGCACGGTGCGCAGACCGTCCAGGAGCGCCAGAAGTTTGATTCCTAAGGGAAACTGACCATAAGGCCAGAGTCCTACCCAGGCTCGCACTTCGTGCGTGGAGGCCGTCGGGTAGGTGTTGACCCGTGAGTGTGACCAACCCTAAACAGAATGGGTCTTCGTGGCTAACTCAGCAAGGGCCCATTAACCCCCACAAAAGACATACACATACATAAAATGTTACATGCACACCTACATACACACACTTCATAATAGGGTTGGTTGTAAGAGATTGTCGTAAGATAATAAACCCGCCGATTGTGAACTTTCACAATAATAACAACTTAAGATTCTGATAGAAAAAAACAATTTCTGCAACTTAAGTAGATGTGGATGTGAAAGAAACTAAGTTTCTACGTTGATCCAGATTATGTATGTCAAGCTTCATTGACTTTCATCATCATAGGGAGGCGTCTTTATATGTAGTAGAGGTTGGTCTAGTCCTATCCACAGCCTTACTTTTAATGTCTAATTGTTGCTGTCGAAATCTCTTGCTGGTTCAACGGTGATTATCTATCCGCTGCAGCCTTGGTTTTCTTATGGTGTCCGCGTAGAGAAAAATAGTCAAAGGTGCGCATATAAACAAAATACGATTGCACAGGCTGGCAGCGGCTAACTGTCGATAATTTATGACAACTATACTGGTAGTCGTATCAAAAAGTTTATTAAACATTTTTATCTTAGAATTTCAATTCAGTGTTTTTTTTCTAATCAGAATCAATTTTTAAAAATATGAATATAAGCTTCCCTTGCCGCGCGGCCGTTAAAAGGCGTGGGGGCCATAGGCCGGTGCCTATTGGATAATCCGGCACTGCATAAATTAGACTTTGTTTCAATCATTTAACCCACAACCTTACTTTATAAAAGAACGATTCAACACAAAGCACACTATTTTAATACAAGTTGTCAGATAATATGAAAAAAATAGAAAAATATGACCACTTTACTACAGGAAACAACTAAAAGCTTATTGTTGGAAAATGTCTTTAGCAAAAGAGTATAAAACAAACAAACTTTGCCCTTCTACAATACCGGAGTCTCTCTCGCGCACAAATCTCACCACATCCTGCACTAAACTAGCTTTTGTAGATCGTAGATAGCTAGTGTGTAACGAGTTTAGCAGCGAAGGCGATTCGCAGCATTTCATGGCCTAAGTGCATACCTTTCATGGACAATTTCCATCGCGAATTACGCCACCTGCTTCAATCGATCGATCGCGGCGTGTAATTTCACATTTATTTCTATATCATGTTTAAATTGGATTGCCAGTTCTTTTCATTTTCTTCTGTGACACAGCTACTCTCTTCTTCTTTATATTCGTCTTTTTTTCCTTATTTTTCTTCTTCAGCATGTTTAACGTTGTCTCTTTAATTTGCTGTCTATTATGCATCCCTCTAACTGCACTTATTTCTATGACGTGTTTAAATTTGATGGCGAGTTCCTCTCATTCTCGTCTTCGACACAGCTACTCTCTTCTTCTTTATATTCGTCTTCTTTTCCTTCTTTTTCTTCTTCAGTATGTTTAATCTCGGTTTTGCGCTCGATATACTTGTCGTTGTTTAATTTGCTATATATTATGCATCTCTCTTACTGCACTTATTTCTATGCCGTGTTTAAATTTGATGGCGAATTGTTTTAATTTTTGTCTTTGACACAGCTACTCTCTTCTTCTTTATATTCGTCTTTGTATTCGTCTTCTTCTTTTGCTTCTTCAGCATGTTCACCTTGATACTGATGTATCAGATGTTGATGGCTAACCGAATTGAATGTTATCCGAAACGCCCCCCCCCCCTTTAACCGGGTTAACCTCGGTTAACCGGGGCTGTCCTATAATATAATTTTTCATTTCTGCAAAATCCGTCTCGTGACTCCTTTTACCATTTTTCCCTATCTGCAATGGTTTTGGATTACCCCATACTAAAAATTTCAGGTGTAATATAATGTACCCATTTTTGGGGGCGCGCGTGCGATGCTTCTTACCTCCATGGACGCAAGTAGCAATGTTTTCCAAAACCGGACGAGCCCCCAAATTCGTCGTCCATTACTTTACCTGTATAACTTACTGTGACGCAATTAAGTCTCTTTCGCCCGCGGACATAATCAATAAAATTAAATTCAGCGCCTTCATCGGCGGCACGTGGGGCACATATTCTTACGCCATTTTGAGAAAAAGATGGCGCGTTTTTTTTTTCAGCTTCGCCGAGACTAATGTATGCTCCACGCGCCCCGAGGAACAATGCCGCCCGCGCTCCATACGAGACGAAACTCAGAAAGGAAACTACCCGGGACGGGACCTCGGCCAATTACGGAACCCAGGCGAAGTTCACAACGTGTTCGAAACAAGATCCCGTAGCGAGCGTTGTTTCGCAAGCGGCGATACCGCCCCCTCTCTTGACGACTGTGTTTGTCTGGTCCGTCAATTAACCAATGACGACAATGGCGAGCAAATCTAGAAGCAACAAGTAAACTACTGCCCTAACAAAAAGTGAACTACTGTATTTATAATTAATTTTATTGCAATTTCTTTATGAAATATTTGTGGTTATGTATTTATCCGTATAGATACATATATATTTTTCGGAATGTAATCAAACAGACCTTTCATTTGACACGAAACACTATATATTTAGGTTAATTTATTGACAATTGGAGATTTGGACATTTAGGCAACTATTTACTTGATATTTAGACAGTTAACGTACCCTATGACACTTCGCATGACATAACGATTCTAACATTACTCAATCATAATTCTAAATCGGTACCTTAGCCGTCCAAATATAATAAATAGTTATCTAAATGTCCAAATCTCCAAATGTCAATAAATTAACATAAATATATCTTGTTTCGTGTCAAATTAAATGTCTGATTGAGTAAATTCTAAATATATATATATATATATATATATATATATATATATATATATATATATATATATATATATATATATATATATATATATATATATATATATATATATATATATATATATATATATATATATATATATATATATATATATATATATATATATATATATATATATATATATATATATATATATATATATATATATATATATATATATATATATATATATATATATATATATATATATATATATATATATATATATATATATATATATATATATATATATTGATATTTTAAGGGTGTAAATTTTTTTTAAATATTTTCAATAATATATAAAATTAGATTCATGAAAAGTTACTTATCTGGGGTCCTGGTGGACCAGAAACATTTAAACGATAGTTAATGTCCTCTTTAAATACTTAGGGCAGCGGCACCTGTTTCCGCAATTGATAACTTACGATGTTCTTAGTTATTGCAGCCGAATTACTGTATGCCCTTGGATGTAATAAGTATAGGAGGATGGTTTCTGTAACAGAAATGGATGTTAGTAACTTATTTTAGAAGAAATTATATGACTGAGAATATTTCGACACTAGTCGTATTCATCTCTATGACATTTCTGATAGAACAATTTTTTCAAAATTTAAATTTAAAAAAACTGAACATAGAGAAATGGGTTAATAATATTTTGCAATATCGTTATAAATGCACTATAACCGACCTTGAAAAACATTATTAATAATGATTTTTAAATGAAAAATATTAATAAGCTTTTAATGAATATGTCTGAACAAATATAATTACTGTATTAATTTTGCCTATTCAGACCGGGACCCTTGCAAGCGCCTAAAATATTTATAAAAGCCAACTCCCAAGATTTACTCTTTCTTTAGCGTTATCGCCAAGGCACTTAATAATTTTTACTTTAAAACAATTATCAAAAGTTAAATTGTGTGCCTTAGCATGCAATGCTAAGGCACACAATTTAACTTTTGATAATTGTTTTAAAGTAATAGAAAGAAATTATCCTGCCTCTTTGTAGATAAAAATATAATAAATTCCGAAACAAAATTTTCACCTAAACCTAAATTGGTGTCAAATTTAAATCAAAATAAAATCTTTCTAAGTACTACTTATTTTCCTGGCACTGAGAAACTGCGACCTATTTTAGCAGATTTATTCCCTATTATAGCTAACGACCCATCAACCAAAGGTTTATTAGATATACCACCAATTTTATCATTTCGAAAACCTCCTAATTTAAAATCAATACTTAATAAAAATAATCGAAATTATCTTAGTAATAACAAAAATTTGGGCCTACAGCCTTGCGGTCGATCACGTTGTAAAACATGTCCTTTATTAGATCGAAGCATTTATTTTACTAGTCCTAACACTCCCAACAGTTACAGAGTTCCTTTTAATAGTAGTTGCATTTCAAAAAATATTGTATATCAATTACTTTGCCAGACCTGCAATGCATTTTATATTGGGGAAACAACTACACCTCTTAGCATTAGGTTAAATAATCACAGGGCCAGCGTAGGCAATGAAAGTCAACTTCCAATAGCATTGCATGCTAAGGCACACAATTTAACTTTTGATAATTGTTTTAAAGTAAAAATTATTAAGTGCCTTGGCGATAACGCTAAAGAAAGAGACGTTAAATCTTGGGAGTTGGCTTTTATAAATATTTTAGGCGCTTGCAAGGGTCCCGGTCTGAATAGGCAAAATTAATACAGTAATTATATTTGTTCAGACATATTCATTAAAAGCTTATTAATATTTTTCATTTAAAAATCATTATTAATAATGTTTTTCAAGGTCGGTTATAGTGCATTTATAACGATATTGCAAAATATTATTAACCCATTTCTCGATGTTCAGTTTTTTTAAAATTTTAAATTTTGAAAAAATTGTTCTATCAGAAATGTCATAGAGATGAATACGACTAGTGTCGAAATATTCTCAGTCATATAATTTCTTCTAAAATAAGTTACTAACATCCATTTCTGTTACAGAAACCATCCTCCTATACTTATTACATCCAAGGGCATACAGTAATTCGGCTGCAATAACTAAGAACATCGTAAGTTATCAATTGCGGAAACAGGTGCCGCTGCCCTAAGTATTTAAAGAGGACATTAACTATCGTTTAAATGTTTCTGGTCCACCAGGACCCCAGATAAGTAACTTTTCATGAATCTAATTTTATATATTATTGAAAATAATTTTAAAAAATTTACACCCTTAAAATATCAAAATATATATATATATATATATATATATATATATATATATATATATATATATATATATATATATATATATATATATATATATATATATATATATATATATATATATATATATATATATATATATATATATATATATATATATATATATATATCGGAAGGGAAATTCAAACAGATGCCAAAGGAAAATAAGGACACATGGAAATGCATAGCGTGTAAATCCACATTTCAAACGCGTAGTAAGAAGAGCAAAAATAAAATAACAGAACCACTGGAAACTAAAGTTACAAAAGGCAATGAGTCAAGCAACAAAGCCGTTATAACTTCCACAGACCTGGGGGATCTTATGAGAGAAATCCAGCTAATGCGAGCCGATTTCACTGCTATGCGAGGAGAAATGTCGGAATTTAAAAATAGCATCGAGTATTGCAGTTGTACTGTTGATACCATTAACACCAAAATAACAGAAATTGATCAAGCAATTAAAAGAGTTGGAATCTGCGAAGAAGAAATATTAGGTGTTAAAGCTAAATTAAAAAACCTTGAGGAGTCGGAAAATGCCAGAAACCAAGCAGGGTTAATGAACGATGTAGAGATCAGTGGGGTGCCACACACGGATAAGGAGAATCTTTACGCCATGATACTACAAATGGGAACCTCAATAGGACTCAAAATGGAAGATCGAGACATTGATTATGCATATCGCATCGTACCACGGAGACACGAGCAGGATATAAAATCGCAGCCGAGAACTCCCCTTATTATTGCCAAGTTCTCAACACGAAGGAAGAAGGAGCAATTCATGGACGCCGTTAGGAACCTCCAAAAATCTCGGGCATCAGGAATAACCACAAAAGACATGGGCCTAAACACAGTTCCAACCAGAATATACGTATCAGACAGGCTGACTTTGTTGAATCGTATTCTTTATAAAAAAAAAAAAAAAAAAAAAAAAAAAACGAGAGAACTAGCAAAAGAAATGAAATTCAGATTTGTATGGCTAAAAAACTGCAGAATCTATGTCCGACAGAAAGAAGGTACAAATATTATTCCTATTCTAGGCGAGCAAGACTTAAAGCTAAT